>CM059195.1:41697369-41797556 GCA_030323885.1 Branchipolynoe longqiensis
TTACTGTGAAATATGATTGTAAAGCATTTTTATATTGTAAATAAAGATTAAGAAATACATGTATGCCTTAGTGTTTTTATTCATAGAAATAATTTCATGAGTATTTTTAAACAAAATATAATTTCATGAATCATATAGACCTAAATTCTTGCATTAAATTTATTAAGGAACACTAGATTTTAAGATTATGTGAAAAATTGCACCAAAATGTGGGTTGTTGCACCAGAAAACCATGTAAAATATTTCCCTAAAATGGGTGTTGTTCCACCAACCCATGTGAAAAAAATTACCCTAAGATAGGGGTAGTTCCGATCCATATTTGGAAATCCCTAGCCAATTCCTGGGTGCCCCCCTGATTAGCCCCAAATCTATTCAATGCTGTGATATTTAACAGAATTACATACGCAATAAGTGAAATTTCATTAAATTAACCCTAAATTCGAAGCAATATTAATGCTGCCGCCGCATCGGCGGCGATATTAATATTTTCTAATCGACGAATGTAAACTAAACAAATTGCCGGCGGTTGCTTGCATTCGTCGGTTCGACAATATTAATATCGCCGCCTTTGCGGTGGCAGCGTTAATCTCGCTTCGATTTTAGGGTTAATTTAATCAAATTTCACTATTTGACTATGTGAAGGGACTGTCACATTAGGTTTTTTTGTGGGAGCGTATGGCGGCATAGGCGCTTTACGTCATATACGTCGGCATATGCCGTCATACGCCGCCATACGCTACGCATATGCTACGCGTACGCTATGCATACGCTCCACATACACCATCATGTGCCGGCTTATGCCGGCCTATGCCGCTGTACGCCGCCATACGGTTTCTCCCGTCCGTCCGTCCAAATTTGTTTGTGCATGCTCAAAAAATCTCAACCTACGGGGGCGTATGGTTCATATGCTACTCATACGCTTCTCATATGCCGGCATACGCTCCTCATACGCTGGGGGTATGCTGGCGTATGCTAGGGGTATGCTGGCGTACTCTACTCATACGCTCAACTTGTGTCACGGGTGTATCTCGGGCGTATCTCAGGCGTATCTCGGGCGTATCCAGCGTACGCAGAACCTACGAGTTGTGTATGGGAGCGTATTCGTAGCGTATGCAAAGCGTATGAGTAGCGTATGAGTAGCGTATACCCGACCTATGGTCTCGGTATATAAAGCAACGAACGCCTTCTTCGGTCATTCCTGCTCTGCTGCTCATACAGGATGGATGCCCAGGCACTGCAAGTACAGTTCCAGCTTTTCTACAGAGTTGCCTTTATCACCATGAGCTTGGTCTATACCTCATGGTTCTTCTGGCGTCCCATATCGAGAGATGAAGGAGGAGGGAGCGGCTGCGACGATCAGTGTGGGTCAGACCCTGGATTGGGAGGCGGCCACAGTTTGGCTTGTTCGACAAGCTGATGGTCGAGCTCAGCAGCGAGGACACCGCGTCGTTTGTGAACTTCATGCGGCTGCCTCCCCAGTTGTTTGACGAGATTGTGGCGCGAGTGGCACCGAGGATCGCCAAAAAACGGACCACATTCAATGTGCCGCTCGAGCCAGCACTGAAAATAGCACTTACTCTGCGGCACCTGGCATCTGGCACAAAATACTCCTCCATGAAGTTCGGGCGAGGGTGCCCCACAACACACAGTCGCTGATAGTGCGTGAAGTCTGTCAGGCCATCGTCGCCGAGTACATGGCCGAGGTCGTGACGTGTCCGACGACTCCAAAAGGGTGGCGTGCCGTCGCGGACCTCTTTTCAGAGAGGTGGAACTTCCCCCATACTTATGGCGCTCTGGATGGGAAGCACAACGCCTGCCGATGCCCTCCAAACAGTGGGTCGCTCTACTACAACTACAAGGGCTTTTTCTCCGTGGTCCTGTTGGTGTTTGTAGATGCGGATTGCAAATTTATCTGGGCAGATATTGGCGGTTTGGGCTCCGTGTCCCATGCCCAGATTTACAACGCCTCCGAGCTGAAGGTGGGCACTGAAGGTGGCACCATCGGGTTTCCGAACCCTGAACTGCTCGTCGACGGCCAGAAGGATGTGCCGTATTTTCTGATCAGTGACGACGCCTTTGCCCAGCGGCCAACCATGATGAAGCCGTACGGCAAGAGGGGCTTGACCAATGACGAGCGACTCTAGGAGAGTGGTGGAGAATCTTTGGCATTCTAGCCAACCGCTTCCAAGTGCTGCTGATGACTATGCAGCACCACCCCTCCAACGTGAAGATCATCGTCAAGGCATGCATTGTTCTGCACAACCTCATGACGACATGCTACCCAGCGCTACAGAACATGCAGCTGGATCGTCCCGAGACAGCCAACAACAACTTTGTGCCTGGAGGTTGGCGAGAGGGCCACAACCTTCCTGACGCGGTGTTGGGGTTAGCAGTGTTAACCCCAACACCGCGTCCAAGCTAGGAAAAGAACAGCGCAATCTAACTAAAGACTGGGTCGTCTCACCCGCCGGAGCACTCTCATGGCAAGACAGGATGATCTGACAAAACATTTTATCAGACTGTATGCGCTGTGTCTGTCTACTG
The DNA here is from genome assembly GCA_030323885.1 of Branchipolynoe longqiensis. Taxonomy (NCBI): domain Eukaryota; kingdom Metazoa; phylum Annelida; class Polychaeta; order Phyllodocida; family Polynoidae; genus Branchipolynoe; species Branchipolynoe longqiensis. The sequence continues at coordinate 41,699,914 of CM059195.1, forward strand.
TTTTTGCAAACTTATGTGCTTTTCTTGACACTGTACTGTTATCGCTTTTTACATGTCTGTGATGTTGTGACATGTCTCCTATTATATGAGATGCTAATATCTTTATATGTCTAGTAAAATAAACGATATCATTTTATAGATATGAAAACACAATTTTACATGTCTGTTATGTTCTTTCGCTCCCTAATTTAAAGTCATCTAGTTAATGTAATTGTAATGAATTAATCTTTTACATACATACTAAGAACACAGGGAAAAATAGAGTGACACAGAGACAGAAAGGGGGAGATGAGTTAGAGGGAGGGAGGAGGGAAGGGAAGGGAGGGAGGGGGAGAAGAGATAGAGGGAGGGAGGGAGGGAAGAGATGGGAGGGAGGGAGGAGGGAGGAGGGAGGGAGAGGAGGGGGAGGGAGGAAGAGAGATAGAGAGAGGCAGGCAGAGAGATAGAGAGAGGCAGGAAGAGAGATAGAGATAGGGAGGGAGGGAGGGAGGGGAGGGAGAAAGGTAGAGAGAGAGGGAGGAAGAGAGAGGAAGAGAGAGGAAGAGAGATAGAGAGGAAGGAAGAGAGAGGGAGGAAGAGAGATAGAGAGAGGGAGGAAGAGAGATAGAGAGAGGGAGGAAGAGAGATAGAGAGAGGGAGGAAGAGAGATAGAGAGAGGGAGGGAGGGGAGGGAGGGGAGGGAGAAAGGGGAAGGAGAAAGATTATTATAAATATTTTAAATTTTAAGTTTTTATTTATGTTTTAATTTTAATTTTAATTTTAATTGTACTTTAATGTATAACAATTAAATGATGGCATGCCTTTACTGAACGCAGACACAAAAATTAAAATTGACAGTATATTTATTTATTTATCATATCCTGACATATTTACATATATACATAAAAATGTACAAACAATATATAAACATACAATATATATACATATATACATACAAATGTACTAAGATAACTAAAAGCTAAGATGACATATCTACACATATTTACAATCACTTCTCTCCCTTGCCATTAGAAGTGGCATCAGCTGGCGACTGTTTGGCTGACGAGGGGAATAGGTCCAAATTTGCGCCCAACATGCCAGATATCCCGGACAGCCCCGACAAGTTCAATAGGCCTTCTGGGCTGGCTGACTCAGACAAGTTCACTTGGGTGGGGTTGCTGTGTGTCGGAGTCGCGATGTCTGCGGCAGCGCAAGTCCCCGGCCATGCCGCACCCACTGTGGGAGGAGCACCCACACGCACCACAACTCCGGGAGAGCCCCTCGTGTGCCCCGCCATCCCTAATGTCCGTAGTTGTCCAGCAGTGTGCGGCGGTGATGGCCGTACCACCCACGGTGGTTGGAGGTAGAGGCTGAGGCGGAAGACTTGGCAGAGGCGGCTGTGGCTGTGGCTGATGAGGAATATGCGGCTGCCCCATATAGCACTGCACATACTTGTGTGTCTGTGAAGCCCATGGTGATGCTGGTGGTGGCTGGTGAGTCCACTGGTGGGGTTGAGGCTGGTATGCCTCACTTGCAGACACACGAGCAGGTGCAGGAGCAGGCGCACGAGCAGGTGCAGGAGCAGGTGCAGGAGCAGGTTCTGGAGCAGGAGCAGCCACACGAACCACCGGGCCCAAGAATGTTCCTTCCTCCTCCAGATGGTGCGACACCATGCGGTTGAGTGGATTGCAAACTGACACAAACCGCTCCTCCGGCATCATGAGGATCATGTCCCGCACATAGTTGGCGAATGCCACTCGCTTCGTCACCGTCACCGTCGGTGTCGGAGCCGGCTGCATCACCTTGAGGATGTCCCCAGACTCGTCGAACCTCTTGTGGATGGCAGCGAGGAGGTTGTCGTCAACTGGGGCAGATCGCTTCCCTCTCCCCTTTCCCCGCTCTCGGGATGTAGCCGGGGGAGTGGGTGGAAGCTCCTCGTCCATCGCCACCTCCACATCGGTTGGGACATTCTCCTCCACGCCTAGATCGAGCTGCGGAGATGCGACAGGAGTGGCCAACTGCAAGACAAAATCATAAAATAACATAAGTAACATAAACGCAAATCGATATTTCGACAAAAGACACGACAAGTCAACAGTAAATCAAAAATATATAAAGCAAAAATAATTACCGTTAAATGCAAACATGTATTTATAACGATTATATCTTGATACATCTATTGTCAATATCTCGATTTAAGAACAACTACACAACAACTCAACATTAAAGAAATAAATAACATTTAACATATAACTAGAATATTTACATAAATACAACAAAAGCATAACATAACAAACTTAGAATACGAGCGGTTTTACGAGAATACTAAAGGCCGCACTTGTCAGAACGATAAAAGATTATGTACTTACACTCCTGCAGGACTCCGGTCGGTGATGGACGACGGACCGCAGGAACCCAAATTTGCGCAGGATCCACTGCTCCCGCTCAGTCAGGTCAAAGGCTCCGTCCCCGCTTTTTTCTTGTGGAGCCGCGTGTTTGTGTCCCTGAGCGACTGGAACCACTTCTGGAGATGGATTGTTGTGGTCCCAAGAAGTGTCGCCTGGTCCTCCCACATCTTGGCCTTTCTGTCTGAGCGGCGGTAATCCGTGAGCTTCATGTTCCACATGATGGGGTTCTCCTGGAGGAAGTCCACCATTTGATCCTCCTTGAAGACTGACAGAGAACAGTCGCTCTTCTTGGCCCTCCGTCTCTTTGACGCGGAGAGGCCACCGGTGCTGGTGGAGGCGTTGGAGGCGGCGGAGGCAGCGGAGGACGCCCGTGAGCTGCCCCAAGAGGCTGGAGCGGGGACGCCAGCATTGCATCGTCGACCTCTGCACTTCCATCTCCAGCTCCTCCAGTGGATAGTGGTGTTCTGGAGAGTGGTGTTCTGGAGAGTGGCTCCTAAAATAATCATACGCTCCTCATACGCTCCTCATACGCTCCTCATACGCTCCACATGCCAATCAAAACCGTCAAAAAATGTCACAGCACGCTCCCATACGCTCCTCGTAAGCTCCTCATAGGTTCCACATACGCTCAAACCCACATGAGAGGTCACCAAAGGTCATCATAGGCCGGCACCCGCAGGACTTAGGTAGGTTTTCAATACGCTCCCGCCATACGCCGTAATGTGACAGGGCCTTAAATTTGTTAAATATGACACCATTGAATAGATTTGATACCTTACACCGCTATAAACTAACTAAATTTCTGGTTTACCTTAACCTAGTTTAAGCTTCTGGTGTTAGGCCTATCACTGACTCGTGCATACCATTTTTTCTTGCTATACGGGAATTCCGGCCAAACACCGTTTTGCCTCGCTACCACCGACTCCTGCATAGGGCCCCAGAGCCCGTATGCAGGAGTCAGTGTTAGCGCCATTTGGTGTTACAGCCTGTTACCGGTTAGCTATCACCGACGTCGGGAACTGTGTCAAGTGGTATGCAGGAGCGCGTAACACTTACATTATAGCTAAACGTGAAGTTATTTATAGATTTGGGAATTCCCTCGAGTCGACAATATGAATAACGCCGCCAATGCGGTGGCGGAGTCGACAGTATGGATATCGACGCCCATGCGGCGGTGGCGGTGGCGGCGGCGGCGGTTTGTTTACTTTACATTCGGCGATTCGAAAATATAAATATTAATATCGCCACCGTTGCGGCGGCAGCGTTAATCTCGCTTCGATTATAGGGTTAATTTAATAAAATTTCACTATTTGACTATGTAACTTTGTTAAATATGACACCATTGAATAGATTTGATACCTTACACCGCTGTAAACTAGCTAAATTTCTGGTTTGCCTTAACCTAGTTTAAGCTTCTGGTGTTAGGCCTATCACTGACTTGTGCATACCATTTTTTCCCGCTAAACAGAAATTCTGGCCAAACACCGTTTTGCCTCGCGATCACCGACTCCTGCATACGGCCCCTGGGGCCATATGTATGAGCAACTTTTTATCGGCTCCGGTGTTAATGGCGGGTCCCGGGTTATCTAACGCTGGTGTTCTAGATGTGTCACAGGGTATGTATGTGTCCAAAGCACGGCATGGTTAGTTAAATATGATCGCATTGAATAGATTTGGGGCTAATATATTGCCGCCGATGCGGCAGTGTTCTGGCAGTATGGATATCGATGTCGCTGCGGCGGCGGCGGTTTGTTTAGTTTACATTCGTCGATTCGACAATATGAATTACACCGCCAATGCGGCGGCAGCATTAATAACGGTTTGATTTAAGGGTTAATTTGATTAAATTTCACTTATTGCGTATGTAATTCTGTTAAATATGACAGCATTTAATAGATTTGGGCCTAATATATTGCCGCCGATACGGCGATGGTATTGGGTGGTATTTATGGAGGTTACAACCACACCCAAGGTATGTTTCAACTTCATTTACTTTCTTTTCCGTGGCACTTGAGCTGTATAGTCCGAGCACTATGCCAATTTAATCAGGTGAAATTCAACTTGAATATCCTCGTCCGACCCCTGGCCTGAATCCCCTCCCACCCCTCACCCCAGCCTGTCAATTGCGGACATTTGGTCTTCCTCATTGTACTACTCCTTGCCCTGTTCTAGTCATGTCAGATGCCTCGATGGGTCGCGACAATATCAATTTTAGTAAATCATCTGTTAGACTTGGCTCGGTTTTCGAGTCCCACAACCTGTCACATGGGAAGCGGGCGCTCACCCCATTCGGCTATCTGCTGTGGCAATCACTAAGTGTGGGTTTCTCTTCGTATCTGCATTTTATTGTGCTATATGCATAATGGCATGCAGTGTATACATCTCCCCATCTCCCTCCTCTGTTGCTGTAGCAATGGGTGGATGGGGGAGGGGGGGATGAGAAGGAGACCTGCACATGGACTGTGGTAGATGGCATTCTTTGTGACATCAACACCTTTGACTACCTCAGAGTCAGGCTAGATCACAGACTCACTATGAAACCTCTCATGAAGCAACTGGCCACGAGAATGAACAAGAGACTTCTTCTAATGACTAGAATCTCTAGGTTCAACTAGGGAGCCCAACCCGAAGTGCTCAGCCTCTTCTACAAACAGGCTGTGCGGGCCCTCTATGACTATGCAGCCAACACCGTTTCCTGGATTGGTTACTGCAGAGACAACTGTAGAGCCCACATCCCTCGCGGTAGCACCCTGAACAAAGACCACCCTGGAAAGAATCCAATTCCAGGTAGCATGACTCATCACCCGAGCTCGCAGGACAACCAGGGTAGTGATCCTCCTCCTTGAGGCAAGCCTCCCCCCACTCCACCTATGCGGACAGGAGCTGCTAGCAAACCACCTCTGCCAAGCTCTGCCTGCAGGCCATACTACTTTCTACCGCAGTGCGGCTCAGCCTCTTATCTACAAAACGGTCCAAGATGGCGCCTTGCCATCTCGTGGGAAACTAAGATGGCAATCCGCATCCTCAAGCAGAGTCATGTGCTAGCATTGGCTGATACCCCCGACCTCCAGGCGAGACCTCCCTGGTACTTCGTTCCTGTAGAGGCCAGGCTCACAAGCCTCTGCTCTAACAAAAGCAGCTATGCGACCATAGTCCTGAGAACCCTGGCACAGGAAGCCATCACCCGGGCCAGAGAGGACACAAGAAAACCCACCAAAAACGGGCCGTTTTAACGGCGCCGTTTATTATTGCTACAGTTCTGCAGCCAGTGACCGTTAGGTCACGAACCCATAAGTGAAGACAAGTTCTTGGCCACACATTTGAGAGCGTAGGGTTCTAGTTCCCATCGTGGCCGCCTCGTGATGTCTAAGTGCTGCCACCTACTGCCACGTGAATGAATGGATGCATGAATGAATGAATGAATGAATGAATGCCACGTGACTAGAGTCCCATCCCTTGTAGTCGGGTTCCAGTACCCATCTTAGCCAATCGAAGGTAGCCTGGTCCCCACCGAACCAACCCAGTGACCCCCGGACCCCCCCCCCCCCCGCTTCCTCCACGTGTACCACCCCTGTCCTATCCCACCGGGCCACAATTATGGTTCTATGACACCACTCATTCCCACACACTTACCTCTGTATAGTTACACTAATGCCAACCGGTTATATGCATGAAAAATCAGTTTCTTATTTTAATTGTAGTATAAGTCCTTTACAAAAATAATTTGTGTATAACCTATAGCTCAATGACTATTACCTCAGTGCTTACAAAAAGACTGTTAATAAGAGTAAATATATTTGTCCCCGAAGGACATGCGAAGAACTTGTTCATAAGAATAAATATATTTGTCCCCAAGAAATATTTTTCATAAAATAAGTTCATTTATCCCCAAAAAGGCATGTAAGAAAACTAATTACTTACTGATGTATCTCTCAGGTTTGTAGCAATAGCCTGTCTTAAGAATAAATATATTTATCTCCAAAAGAGATGCAAGAAAACTTGTTCAGAAGAATAAATATATTTTCCCCTAAAAGACATCCAAGAAAGTTAGTTTATAAGAATAAATATATTTTCCCCCAAAAGACATGGAAGAAAGCTTGTTCATAAGATAATATATATATTTATCTCCAAAAGACATGCAAGAAAACTAATTACTTACTGATCACATACCTCTCAAGTTCTTAGCCATAGTCTGTGGAAGATTTTTCTTTTTTTAATTATATAAATAAAATGTGTGCTTGTTAAAGCTTCATATACCGTTTGTGAGTTTACCACAATTGTTTACTCTTTTGACATACATTTCTGTGCTCTATTTTACCTGTTTGAAATGTAATATTTATTCACATATGTTTAACCACTGTTTTTGTGCTGGGGGTCATTAAACAAACAAACAACAATTTTTAAAGGTTCTACACTGTGTGACCGATAGTCTCTGCTTACAGTGCCGCTGCTGCGGGTCGGGCGGTGGAAGTTGGTCTGTGTCGTCTCCTTCCCCATCATGATCGTTAAGGCCGCCATCTCACTCCTCCATTTGTTGGTCGCCATAGAGAACATTGTCTGTGTCGACCAGGATGAGTGGCAATTGGCCAAAACCAAGTAACTAACCAACTAAGAAAAAGTAAAGCTTGTTTTATTTAATGACACCTCTAGAGCGCATTGATTTTCATCATCAGCTATTGGACGTCAAACATATGGTCATTCCTACATATTTCTTTGGAGGAAACCCACTGCAGCCACATAAGCTACTCTTTCCGATAAGCAGCAAGGGGTCTTTTGCATACACTTTCCCACAGACAGGACAGCACATACCACAGACTTTGATGAAACAGTTGTCGACCACTGGTTGGAATGGAAAATAGCCCAAACTGCAAATGGGTTCACTGAGCAGGATCGATAGGATGACCGACACTGTCACAGGTGGACATGCTACCGCCTGAGCTACTTCCTGCTCCTCCTTGGTAACCAACTAACTGTACAACCAGCTTCTTCTACCTGTACTGCTAGTTAACTAACCAGGGATAAGTGTTTTTCCTTTCCACTCGTTGCTTTGCCGTGTGTGTGTTAGATTTAAGATTCACCCCTGTCCAGTGTAGGGGTGAATGATAACGTAGTCTAAAAATGAGCGAAAGCTGTTTTAGTATAGAACAGTAAGTGGAATTCCTGGTTCCAACATCCAGTGTCTACCTATATTGGTGTAGAGTTTGTGAAATGGCAGAGGATGTAAACAAACAAGATGGCGACCCAAGAATGCTCACGAACCCTTCCTCCCCCTAACCCCTGCCATATTGGGGTAAAATGCCAGAAATTGTGATATAATTATATAACATTTGATAGTTTTGTCGGCCATTTTATCCATTAGAAAAATTAATATTTCGAAGAATTGGTTAGTTGTTGGAATTTGACGTATTGGCAACATCTAAGATCATATCAGGACGGGTACCGACTTGTAACTGTGTACTCATGGTGACTTTATAGTGCTGCCCCACTGGGAGGCCAGATCACCAGCATCATGACCTGATATCCCACCCAGTCATATTAGTCTGACACTGAGCCAGACACTCCTTGCCCTGTCCTAATAATGCCGAACGCCTGGCTAGGAAGCGACAAGTATACATTTAAAGTTATTTGTCTAACTAGACCAGGGCTCGAATACTAGGATCTACCAAAATGAGAGACGAACGCTCAACTCTTTCGGCCATCCTGTCTGCATAGACCCTACCCATTTATCTTCGAATTGAACAAAAAATACAAGTAATACTCTAATAGGAAAGGGAGAATTCCCAGTCCGCATGCGCGTGTTCGAGGACTTGCTTCACAAACCGATCATTTTGCTTTGAAGAATGTTTGCGTTAAATGACTGGAAGTGTTGTATCGGGTATGTTTATTATGATCGGATTCGGAATAAAGCACTTCCTGTATGGCTACCACCTAAGACTCGCGCACACTCATTATCCTACAGGAAGTACATAATAAAATAGAATAAAAAAAGAATAAAATTGAATAAAATAGACCTTGATTCCTTCTTGTGCTTTGCACATTCCTATAATACACATTTTAATCAAGTGTTGTATATCGATGATTTGTTAGTAAGAGGGTGGATTGTGGCCACAGGTTACGCTTTGAAAGTTCAGGGCTGACACTTTAATCACAAGACGTGCATAGGGCTTTGTATCGAATAATATGTGCAATAAATGTGTAATATGTAGCGATTCCCTGAAAGGGGAACACAATTAATTAATATTCATTAATATGTATTTACTATATTAAAATCGTCGATATATTTTGTTTTTTTTACTAGAAGCTAATCATTCAAATTTGGTTTAAAATGAGACGAAAGTTAGAATAGATTTTATTCCCTTTAAATTCCATCTTTGCAGACCACACGGGATGGCCGAATGAGTTGAGCGTTCGTCTCCCGTTTTGGTAGATCGTAGGATTAAAAATGTATACTTGTTGCTTCCTAGCCATCTATTAGGATAGAGCAAGGACTGGTTAGCTCAGTGTCAGGATAATGTGACTGAGTGGGATATCAGGTCATGGTGCTGGTGGCCTAATCTCCCAGTAAGGCAGCCCTATAAAGTCACCATGAGTGTGCACTGTTACAAGTCGGTACCCATCCTGATATGACAGATGTTGACAGGATGTAAAACTCCAACAACCAACCATCTTTGCTGACGCAAGGAATAGAACAACACCTGATGTGAGGGTGGGTTGTGTGCCTGGCCAAGTGTGGTGCCACCTAGCGGCAATATGAGAAAGCTAAGCAGATAGCCTTGTGTACATTAGAATTTCATTTGATTGTTTGTTTGTTTGTTGTTGTTTTACGTCCTAGCAACATCTAAGGTCATATCAGGACGGGTACCGACTTGTGACAGTGCGCACTCATGGCGACTTTATAGTGCTGTCCCACTGGGAAACCAGGCCGCCGGCACCATGACCTGGTATCCCACTCAGTCACATTATCCTGACACTGAGCACACCAGTCCTTGCCCTATCCTAATAATGCCGAGCGCCTGGCTAGGAAGCGACAAGTATCAATTTTAAAGTCATTGGTTTGACTCGACCGGGACTCGAAGAATTTCATTTGAAACCATAAGTGTCTGGGAGCTTTTATATTAATGCCACTATGCGTGAATAGTAAACCTAGACAGTGTGTTAGGCAATTGCGTTTATATCAATAACACCAAGGATATGCCATATCCTATTTCACGGTTTCTTTCCATTTTTGTTTCCCTTCTTAAAGAAAACGCAACATCGCATATGTAGGCTACACTGACGTAAACTATTAATGATTTAATAGATTGATGGCTTGAATTTTCTGTCTTTAAGACAAAGAATAATACATTTGGTTGATCGTAATAATTTACCTCACTTTAGTTTGAAGTAACTTTGATTTTAAATGGCTAACTTTGTAAATATTTGATGTGTAAACATGCTGAATTAATTTGGGTATGTGCGTCAAAATTCTGACACCATAGACTTTAGCGGTAACAGCAAATGCTTAATGGGTGAACCAGTAGCTAAGTTATGGATGTAGAAGAAAAATCTAGGTCAGTGCTTTAGTTTCTAAAATGTGATGCTTTCATCGGACTACGCAGCCTTAATTAACATAGGTTAAAGTGATTCGTTATAGCTCGCGGGAAAAACAAACACACTCGGAATAGTTCTAATTTGTGCCACAGGTGGTGCATGATTAGTACTGAACTGTGCCATTTGGTGATGTAGAGTCTCACATTGTACTAACATATATTTTACAATAAAGCAAATATATTTCCTGTATGAACTACTCTAAGAAAAAAAGTAAATACCTAAGTTTTACTTTCCCTTCTCTCCACTTACCCAACCATTTTCAAAACAGTAGCTGGCGCTGTCAGAACGCGCCCCCCCCCCCCTCCCCCTCCCTCCTTTGACCTCAGCATTCTCCCTGGCCCAGTTCCGGTACGTTTCTGTACTCTCCCCCACATATTTGGTTATATAAACATAAAAAGTAAGCAAAGTGGTGCTTGGAGAGCATTTGTCGGAGTACGGTTCCCGTCATTACGAGGTATAACGGGCCCCTTTAACTCAAATATGAATTAATTCACGTTTAGTGGAATGGGATTGTGTAAGTCTAAGTTGAGATCAGATAGGCCAGAGCGTCCTTAGTGACGGCGCCATATTGGATATAGTAAATATATCTATACATATGCCCACTTAGTAAGTTAGTTTAAAAAGTTGGAAGACATCAACTTCTGCAAAAAGTTTATTAGGCCCTACAGTCAGTCCTTCAATGTTCGGCGGAGATTTCAAAGGTTGGATAATAATTTGAAATAAGCCGGTAAAGTGGTAAGTGTTGATGCCGTGTGTATATGAACAGTCATAGAGATTACAATTGATTATTTGTAAATAGATACCGGTTGTATGTAAATAAGAGTTAGTACTGTATTTCCTGAGACCAGTTGAGTATTGTTGTTGTTGTTTACATCATATATTTCCAGGACATGTGCATTGCTTGGTTTGGCAGAATTAACTGATAGGCCTAAGCATTGCCGATAGTATTTGTAGCCAGGTTAATAGGGTTAGGATTCTGTGGTTTTTATTTAGGCCTATTTATACATACATATGATGACTTAGTGGCTGGGGTGTAGATGGGATATTCGGGCTTATTATACTCGCATAATGGTTTAAGCAGCATACATTCATATATGGGTCACTCTCCTGAAAACTGGTCAGCATGGGATGGGATTTTAAAACATCAATACTAAAACTTCCTACTTATTTTTTTGCTTATGCTTTTCATATTCATGTCCAGATTTGATGTAAGAAATAAGGGAAATATAATAAACTGTGTGCATTTTGGGTACTTTTAGTTATGAAGTGTTTTTGTACCAAAGAGAACCATTTTACAGTCTGCCATTTCTAACATGACATATGGGACATGGTTGAATCCTTACTAACATCTTGTATTGCATTGATATATCAAACAAAACAGTTCCCAAATCAAAAAGGAAGTATTTATTAACATGTATGGATGCTTAAATTTCTTTTAAATTACTTGATGTCTTCAGAAATAACATTACAAATTTCCATAACAGATGTAACCAGTGATGTCTGGATGCCACACAAATAGTGTACACTAATTATTCAGTGAATAAAGCATGGCTGGGAATTACTTTCTTTTATCAATATAAGCACTACATATTTCTGTATATTATGCCATGATTAATATGCTTCTAAGTATGAAATTATTTAATTCTGCTTAGATTTTTATTAAGCGGACTGTGTGGTGTCATAAACATGTGTTACATATGAGCAACACATGTTATACTGCCATAAGACATAGCTTAATCATGGACTACACCTTTATTTGTTATCTCATCAATTTATATTTTAAATATATGTAAGGGGGATATTTCCAGCTTTCATTTCCAACCAATAAAATGTTAAAAATTCAGATATTAGATTCTAACTCTCCGTGTGACACTTCTGGCCAGTTTTCAGGAGAGTGACCCACATACATACATACATGCATACATACATACATATATGTGTGTGTGTTATTCTGTTATTTATTCAAAATGTTGAAAGCATTGGGCAGGCATATCCAGTGACAAAAACACGCTGAGCTGAGATTTGTTGATTAAGGACGTTGGCCAGCTTGCCAAAAATATGTTTCCCCCTGATCTGGCTATATTCTTAAGATGAAACTAGTTAAATTAGCTACATAAATATAAAGATATCCTCCACCACAAAAGTAGCGAGTTTCTATAGATAAATCTATGAACATATTTAGCATATTAGATTATTATTCATATGGTTATGTCCATAACCCAGTCTTCTGACACTTAATTTTTGTCTCGATGTTGGACATCCGGGCACTTTTTGCACTCACAACGCGCGAAGGGTAAAACAAATGCCACTGTCATAGAGACAAACACATTACCAGCAATCCTGAACCTGTTGACTAGCGCTGCGACAACTCACCGTCACCATGAGTAGCAGCATTCCTATAGCGAATCCACGGCAACGCCATTTATCACATTTCTATCATAATAAACGAATAGCGCCGATAGCAGATGAGTTTCTACATACACCAAGCCCTTAGCTGCCAAAAATTGGGCTAAATTCGCAAAAGAGAATTGTAGGTCCATCTATATGTTGAAAATTTGGGAGAAAATGCCATGTCTTCCCACTATATTCACAGAATATAGCTAAACTGCCCAACTTCTACAAGCTAGTGACAGAATACGGCAGCATGTATTTTAGTGGCCGATAGCTCTCACAGATGGTAGCACGATAAGGTATCTCTAGGCACAGTTTCAGTTGTGTAGCTAAATATTTTGCTGTGTCCACATGGGAGTTGAAGTTGACACATAAAACAAGAAATAAATCCATCAAACCAGTTTACTTTTATTGAAATATGCATTCCTATTTATTTATTCATTGTTCCATAATCCTTACATCCAATTACAACAGATCTTTATTCCATTTTTTTTTATTGAAACAAACTTATCATTGAAATATATATAATCGATGCGTACTCCGCATCTTGTGGCCGACGCTGATTGGATGAGGCAGAATCGATCGAAGCGCCATGAACTCGCAGCGGAAAAATTAAGTTCAGGATTGCTGGTAATGGCTAAAACTGCCCTAACTATCACAGTAATTTGTGCTGTTTGATGCTTTGAAAGCAAATTTCTCTTATTTCTATTAAATAGTTCACATCTTTCTCTACAATTTCACATTCAGCTTTTTTTTTTATCAGCCAATGGGAAGTTCTTGAATTTATTTTACGAAAATAGTTTTTGAGGCCGTGATCCGGTATGGCTACCACTGGCACTGAGACTCAGGATACCCCAACTTTCAATAGTATCTCTGTTGTTAATCCTTTCAGAGAAAATTGCTCTTAGGTTAAATTAAATACGTCAGATCTTCCTTTTCAATCGCGCATTAAGATATTTTTAATCGACCCAATGAAAGCTTTTTAATATATTTTGCAAAAATAAATGCTCCGCTTAGACATAGCATTGCTGCAGCACAAATTAATGACTGCATTGTTTTATGCTTCGCGAGTAGTTTGGCCGGGCTGTGACGTCACGCCGACATAGAGAATAAGGTTGTTTAGCGGCCCTGTGTCAAAGCTGTTTGAATACCATTGGCCAAGCCGTAATCATAACATACTTACTGGAGGAACCCTCAGTCATTTTAAAGATATGACGTTTCAGTTTATCTTTATTCCCGAAATAGATTTAATGGTAAATAATATCCTGCTAAACCACATTGTCTTCCGCCTACAGGACGCCATGGTGATCCATGTGCAGCATTTCTTTGAACTTCCGGTTTTATTAGCCGTAATGGCGACTACTTCCGGTGCCCTAAGCATCGACAGACGCTGCCCGTCGAACATGACGTTGAAGCACGGTGGTGCGTGGTCGGCGTGTGGCTTCCCGAACATATTGACCAATCAGAGAGGTTGTGGGCGGAGCCGAAACGAGACGTGGGCGTACCGGCTGTGTGACCCCAACTACATCATGTCTGATCAGGACGGTGAGTAGGTAAAAGTTGATTGATTGGTCGGCTGGTTGTTGGAGTTTGACATCCTGGCAACATCTAAGGTCATATTAGAACAGGTACCGACTTGTGACAGCGCGCACTCATGGCGACATATTGTAGTGCTGTCCCACTGGGAAATCAGGCTGCCAACACCATGACCCGATATCCCACTCAGTCACATTATCCTGACCCTGAGCTAATTACTAGTCCTTGCCCGGCCGAGTCAAGTCAATGACTTTATACCAAAATTTATATTTGTCACTACCTAGGTGGGCACTTGAGATTAATATGCTATGGAAAGGATTGGTTAGCTCAGTATCAGGATGTGATTGAGTGGGATATCAGCTCATGGTGCAGGCAACATGATCTCCCAGTGGGACAGCACTATATGGTTATCATGAGTGTGTACTGTCACAAGTCACATAGTCAAACCGGACATATGTGGTAAGCTATATGTTACTTCAATCATCTATGTGCTTCTACAAAATAAACATAGTTCACTTATCCACTAGGTATTGATTTGGTAGTCGCCTATGTACTACACCAAAATAAACATAGTTCACTTATCCACTAGGTATTGATTTGGTAGTCGCATGTGTACTACTCCAAAATAAACATTGTTCAGTTATCCACTAGGTATTGATTTGGTAGTCGCCTATGTACTACTCCAAAATAAACATAGTTCACTTATCCACTAGGTATTGATTTGGTAGTCGCCTATGTACTACTCCAAAATAAACATTGTTCAGTTATCCACAACTAATTTAGTAGCGTCTATGTGTGTATTCGGATGCCTATAGCATCTCATATTCTAAAAGTGACCAAGAATTGACAAAGCTCAGCGTTGCTTAATTTTAACTTACAGCTTAAAGTTGCATCGTCCAATGCTTTTGAGTTTTTGCTATTTTCTGAGATAAATATATTATATTAATCATTATAATCTACTTTACTTTAGTTTGAAATAACTTTAATTTTAAATGGCTAAGTTAGGAGATATTTGATGTCAAAACATGCCAAAATTCTGCCACTATAGACTTCAATAGTAACCGTTTCTATTAATTGACTTATTATGCCCTTCTATGCAGCAACAAATGCTTAATAAGTGTACAAGTGTCTAAGTTGAATATATAGAATCAAATCTATATAAGTGTTTTGGTTTTAAATTTGATGTTTTCATCGGACTATGCAACTTTAACTTACATATCCGCTTCTACTTTCTAGCTAATCTAGACCCTATTGGGCCTCTATAGTGCCAGCTCGTTATGGTACAAAATAACTCTTTTTTTGGTACACCTATGGATGTGAACGGAGCCCTGAAGTCATATAATTCTGAGTATCCTCTCTAATGTCTATCAAGCCTTCTCTCAAATGCTTATACCGTTGGACTTCCAACCACTTGGTCTGGAAGGCTGTTCCATGGATCTGTCACTCGAAAGAAAAATAAGCGTTCCCTGACCTCAAGTTTTGGGTAATCAGATGAAAACCAGTGTTTTAACCCAAATTTCGGGGGGGGGGGGACCGGGCATCCGCATTGTTAGCAGCACTGGGAAGTTAAAAATATGTTTTCTTTGCAATCCCGTCTCTATTCTTTATTTCTTCCCTAGATTGGGCAGTGGAAGAGGCAATCCGCGAGGCCGAATTGACGTCACCATTCGCTTGCCTCGATTCAAGAGGCGCTGCCGTAAATATCACTTATGGTTTCGCCATCTTGAACTCCATCTCTGTACCCGACCTCAGTTCACCAGATGTGTAGGTTGAAAGGTTATTTAAAGCTGCATAGTCCGATGAAATATCAAATTTTCAAAACTGAACCAATTATCTAGATTTGATTTTACATATCTAACTTAGATACTGATGCACTTATTAAGCATTTGTTTCTGCGTAGAAGGCAACACTGAGTCAATTTAACAGAACCTGTTACTGCAGAAGTCTATGGTGTCAGAGTTTTGGCAAGCTTGCCAAAACTAATTTTCCATGTTTGCACTCAAAATATCTCAAAAGTTTACCATTTTAAATAAAAGTAACTTTGAACTAATGTAAAGTAGATACTAGTGATCGATCTAATATATTTGTCTCAGAAAAAATACAGAAATTCAAAACCATTGAACTATGCAACTTTAATGACTTCATTAAAAATGTATGTACTGCATATACATTGAGCCAAAAGATAACCCATCGCCTAGATTTCTTCTTCCCTTTTAGCATTTAAAAGAAATCATATTAATTTGTTTTTAATTAAAACTGCATAGTCCGATGAAACTTTCAAATTTTCAAAACCAAAGCAATTATCTAGATTTGATTCTACATATCTAAGATACTGATGAACTTATTAAACATTTGTCGCCATATAGAAGGGAATACTGAGGCATGTTATTGTAGTGGTCTGCGCTGGCGTCTCGGGCAAGGAGCCGAATAGACAGGTGGGTGTGGGCAGTATGGTGATATCAGGGAGCCTAGGTGATGTAATGGTTAACACACTGGCCCAGAATGCAAAGAGATGTGGGTTTGAGTCCTGCTCTAGGTGCAATATTTCCCATTTTCATCCCCCCCCCCATGACACTGGTTGCCGTGACCAGGATGCTGTACAAGCTATGCGCTGTATAGTTGTTGAACCTACGCTGTGTATGTATATAAGCACATTGCCTGTGTGTATGTAATTGTAGCATTAAAAAACTTACAATTCCAGGGGGACGAGTGTAATGGTCTCCACTGACCTCTCGGGCAAGGAGCCGAATAGACAGGTGGGCGTGGGCAGTATGGTGATATCAGAGAGCCTAGGTGGTGTAATGGTTAGCACACTGGCCTGGAATGCAAAGAGATGTGGGTTCGAGTCCCGCTCTAGGCGCAATATTTCCCATTTTCATCACCCCCATGACATTATTATAAAACTTTATTGCAGAAGCCTATGGTGTCAGAATTTTGGCATATGTGCCAAAATTAATTTGGCATCTTTACACTTCAAATATTTCAAAAGTTAGCCATTTAAAATATAGGTTACTTCAAAGTTATGTAAGGTAGGTTATAATGACCAACATAATATATTTATCTAAGAAAATTAGCTCTGTATCCAGGCCAGGGCAAGGCCTGGTTAGCTCAGTGTCAGGATAATGTGGATAAGTGGGATATCGGGTCATAGTGCCACCGGAAATATACTAAGTTGCCGATCATCGGAGCTAGGCCTATAGTCAGATGAAATGAAAACAGTGCATACATTGAACCAGTGTTTACATATGGCATGGTTTTGCTAATGGCAGTGGCTACGCGTACGTGACCGTATTCGTAGCCTCGCGGTCTAGGCGTACATGCGCATGCGCCGTCATTCCTCACGTATCTTTAGCTGTGTCTACGTGTACGTGACTGTATTCGTAGCCTGCTGGTCTAGAAGTATGACAGTGTGCAATAATTATTTCATACGAATAAGTCTCTAGATCTTGCAGAGGGGAAAAACTCACGCCCAACACTATGTCCGCCATGCTCAACGTCAACAGTGTAACTGACGAAATTCAAACCGATGTGTGCACAGCCTTACGAGACAGAGGCGCGGGCATCCGCACACGTGTACGCGTAGACCGCGAGGCTACGAATACGGGCATGTGCGCGTAGACTGCCAGGCTATGAATACGGGCACGTACGCGTAGACACTACGTTTGCGAATCATTGGGTTCGCTAAAGACATACACATTCACATTCTGGTTGGCATTAATTTGAGATTTAAACAAACAACAAATTCTATTAAAAGGCTTTTTCAACAGAGCATATACAATTAGTACTACTCATATTTGTTCTTCCACTGCCATCAGAGGGCAGGTTGGTAGTGGAAATCATCTATAAATCCTTTCACAGAGCACACTGCACAGTAAGCAGTTCCCCACAATATTAGTAGTTATTCCACTGCCATCAGAGGGTGGGTTGGTAGTGGAAATCATCTATAAATCCTTTCATAGAGCACACTGCACAATGAGCAGTTCCCCACAATATTAGTTATTCCACTGTCATCAGAGGGTGGGTTGGTAGTGGAAATCATCTATAAATCCTTTCATAGAGCACACTGCACAATGAGCAGTTCCCCACAATATTTGTTCTTCCACTGCCATCAGAGGGTGGGTTGGTAGTGGAAATCATCTATAAATCCTTTCATAGAGCACACTGCACAATGAGCAGTTCCCCACAATATTAGTTATTCCACTGTCATCAGAGGGTGGGTTGGTAGTGGAAATCATCTATAAATCCTTTCATAGAGCACACTGCACAATGAGCAGTTCCCCACAATATTTGTTCTTCCACTGCCATCAGAGGGTGGGTTGGTAGTGGAAATCATCTATAAATCCTTTCACAGAGCACACTGCACAATGAGCAGTTCCCCACAATATTAGTTATTCCACTGCCATCAGAGGGTGGGTTGGTAGTGGAAATTGTCACATCAGAGTGGATTTCACATATCGTCTTACTTGGACTTGCAAATCTGTCCTCAGGTGTATCAACAACTGTGGCACCATCCTACCAGTACTAGAAGGTCGGGATCCAACGGAACAGGAAGTGGACGTAGCCATGGAGACGCTGACCAAGGCTGTCCGGGAAAATTGGCGTTTGGGCATATGTGAAAACGATGTCATAACCGTCTATTGCCAAAAGTACCAAAAGGTATGTATCCTACTATTTCCACCGGGCGCGGTGGGCGAATCGGTAGAGCGGGGGCCTCGCGTGAGGAAGGTCGAGAGTTCGGTTCCCGGTTGAGTCAAACCAATGACATATAAGATTGATACTTGTCGCTTCCTAGCCTGGCGCTCGGCATTAATAGGATAGGGCAAAGACTAGTTAGCTCAGTGTCAGGATAATGCGACTGAGTGGGTCAGCACTATAAAGTCGCCATGAGTGCGGACTGTCACAAATCGGTACCCATCCTGATATGACCATAGCTGTTGCCAGGACGTAAAACTCCACCAACCAACCTACTAATTCGTGAAATATTCCAGACATGGCGACGTTTCAAACTCTGAACATAAAGCAGGAATGAAAATGATCTCGGAGAATAAAAGCAGAAATCGACAGTGATTCTGCTGTTGCGATGCTCTTCATTGAAGTAGGTACGCATACTGCCGCCTACTGACTGGTCAAGGGAATCAAGTTAGGTTAGGGGTTTTACATTCTGGCAACATCTAAGGTCATATCAAAATGGGTCCCGACTTGTAAAAACTAAAAGTGCATTCTCATGATGAGTTTCTAGTGCTGCCCCCCCCCCCCCCCGTAAGACCAGGCCGCCAGCAACATGACCTAATCTCCCACTCAGTCCCATTATCCTGAAACAGAGCTCAGCAGACTTTGTCCTATTCTAGTAATTTTGAGCCCCATGCTAGTGAGAAGTATCAATCTATTTCTGAGGCATTGGTCTGACTCAGCTGGGTTTCTTAACTCCAGACCTATCTAAGTTGAATATGTAGAATTAAGTCTCGATAAATGTTTTGGTTTTGAAAATTTGATGTCTTCATCGGATATGCAACTTTAATTAATCCAATAACCCCATTCAAGGTGCACACCGCTGTGGGCCAGAAGTCTTCTGCGCTGACACCGAGCCGACTTCTTCGAATCAATGCAGGCGCAGTGGACCACTACTTCCGGGCGGGCCGCCTTCGGGCTGGCATCGGCTACCTGGTGTCGTCTTACAAGCAGGCGCTGCTCGGCTTCTCGCCCGCCTACATACTTCTCGTCATCAATGGGGCCTTGTTGCTCTTCGCCGCCTGCCTGCTCTACTATGTCTTCAACATCGGCCGGCAGGTGACGACACTGTACGCCGAGGGATGGCCGACCACCCTGCTGAGGGCCGTCATGTACAGCGTCTCCCTCGTCTGGCTCGTCAAGGCTTGGCTGCTGGGTCTCGGCTGGATGCTCGCCAGGCCCAAGGTCAGGGTCGTCTACGTGTTGGCGCCCATGGTGTTCACGCTGGTCGGCATCTTCTTCGCCTGGCTCTCTGCGCCCAAGATCACCTCGGGCTACCAGGGCTATGGAACCTCGTTCTAATTGCAGAGGGCAAAGGGAAGAGGGCACCGGGCGCGGTGGTCGAATCAGGAGAACGTAAGGGCCTCGCGTGCAGAAGGTCGGGAGTTCGCTTCCCAGTCGATTCAAACCAATGACTTATAAAAATTGATACTTGTCGCTTCCTAACCCGGCGCTTGGCATTAATAGGATAGAGCAAGGGCTGGTTAGCTCAGTGTCAGGAAAATGTGACTCTGTGGGATTTCTGGTCATGGTGCCAGCAGCCTGATTTCGCAGTGGGGCTGCACTATAAAGTCGCCATGAGTGCACACTGTCCCAAGTTGGTACCGGTCCTGATATGACCTTAAATGTTGCCAGGATGTAAAACTCCAACAACCAATTGCAGAGGGTGGCGCTAAGTCTCCCTATCTATGTAAATTATAGCAAAATGACACCAATCTTCCGCCTTTAATGTGTAATCTCCCGACAAGGAATCTTTAAAAAAATTATATCTATATTTATCATGCAATTTTAATATTCCTTCTATGTATGCAGCAATACACGTTTGATAATGCACTAGTACCTAAGTTGAACATGTAGGATATATATATATATATATATATATATAGTGATTGTTTGTTTATTCTGCTCATAACGGTTAAGTGCATGCACTTGTTTTCGCCGCTGTGCAGTAGTGGTCATAATCCATATGGATTCATTTCGTTAAAGCTATAATTTCTGTAAACTTGTTTATGGTGTTTCCAATTTGTTTTTGTTTATGTAATACACATATTTTTGTATTTCTGCTACGAAGCTGACCTTTGATGCCGACACAGGGTAAAATCACCACCACTCACTTATATTATTTATAAGATATATATTACCGACATTATTTAATATGAAAGAGTAGCACTCGAGTTAGCTGTGTATATTTGGTCAATGTTTTATGTTATTGAATAAAAGTGCGTAGTTAGTTCAGCCGAGAAACATTGTCAAGCCAAATTTATCTGTGCTCACTTCACTGTCCCGATTGCAAGTACTTTCAATTTTGTAATAGTATTGTTAATATTCCCAAAGTTGCATATTCTGATGGTTTTAAGTTTGTCTTTAAGTTTGTATTACGTAGATCATTATAATCTACTTTACTTGAAGTAACTTCTATTTACAAGTTGCAAGGTCCGATATGGTTTTGAGTTCGTCATTTTCTGAGATAAATATATTAAATTGATTATTATAATCTACCATACTTCAGTTTGAAGTAACTTTTATGTTAACTTCGGAGATATTTGAAGTGCTTTGGAGGTATTTGATGTGCAAACTTGCAAAAAAAATATTTTAGCAGGCCTGCCAAAACTCTAACACCATAGGCTTATGCCTTAACAAGTTCTATTAACTTGACTCAATGTGCCCTTCTAAAGCCGTGTTTACACGGGCAAATGTGAAGCGAATTAGACAAAGCGATTCATATGAAGCGAAGTAGCGGCGCGTTTACACGAAGCGAGTTTGAAAGTGTTTCGGCGCCGGGAACCAGCGGCCTTAGTTCCGCCTGTAGTCGGCAAGCACTGCTATTTGTTTAGTTTACACACGTCGATTCGACGCAGATGTAGCTGCTACGTTAATATCGCTTGGAATTTAGGGTTAATTTAATTAAATTTCATTATTTGAGTATGTAATTCTGTTAAATATGATCGCATTTAATAGATTTCGGCCTAATCGGGCCCTAACACTGCCAGGAACCAGCTGAAACGCTTCATCTATACTACCTCGCGAGGTGGTCTAGATGAAACGTTTCATATGAAGTGATTCAGCCCTAAAACGCCACAGAACTGCGTCTACACGCCAAATCTGAGTCGATCTAGGCAAGTGGGTTCATATGAAACGTTTTAAATCGCCCGTGTAAACGGGGCTTATGTGGCAACACATGCTTAATAATTTGTTTGCTTAACAACCCTTTTTTTCTACTCTTATTACTAGACTATCCTACTCCTATTTACATATCATAGGCTTGTAGGTAGCTGTGTGGTGTGTTATCTGGCTTTGGAGGAAACCAGCTGCCGCCACATAGGCTACTCCTTCCAATAAGCAGCAAGGTTTTTTTTATAGGCACATACATGACAGCACATACCACAGCGTTTGATAAACCAGTTGTGGACCATTGGTTGATGCTTAATAAGTGCATCAGTATCTAAGTTAGAAATGTAGAATCAAATCTAGGTGAGTGTTTTTAGTTCTCATCGGACTAATCTATACACTACACTACACTACAGCGACCCACTCATACACCCTCTAGTGTTACATACAACAATCAGTGAACCATAGCAATGGTCTATCCTCGAAATATAGTATTCTTGTCTAATGATATATCATAATTATAACAACAAAAACTCCAACACGGCAATAAGCATTGTCTAACAATATATGGTGAATATGTTTGTTTGTTGTTGTTTTACGCCCTAGCATGGTAAATATGAAATGATACATATGATATACAAAAATTATGAAAAGCGTGAGTTGTATACAAGGGATTATGAAGGAATGAAACAGTAATTACAAGTTCCACCGACAGGTGGCAGGACGTTGTCATGAAAGGCACACAACTTCAGCAAGGATGACTCCTGCTTAAAAAATATATATATTTATATATATACACATATACATATCACCACATTTATAACAGATACACATATATATCTATAAAGAAGTATCTATATACTTCACGTTAAACCAAACTTGAAGGGACCCTAGAAATTTGTTTTGATTAACCGATCATTGGTTTAACTGAGCTTGGGCTTTGACTTTGCTTTGGCAAAAACCTGGGTGCGCTGGTAAGCTTTAATTGCATTGTACTTGTCCTCCATTGACTTTGCTTCAGGTTTCCTTTTTACGTGTAGCTGATGTGGACTTATTGGTGATGTGGAGAAGTGAAGACGATTTGAATAAGTGAAGATGAGGTGAAAAAGTGATGGCATGCAACAACACACGCCCACTATTTACACTTGTGGATTCACACAAACAGCACCCACAATTAATATATAAACAACTCTCACTACACCTCAGTATGCAGATGTAAGAGGACCGTTGCAGCTCATTGCATAAGCGGCTAATTCTATAAGCACCCCCATGAAGGCTTCGCCCACTAACACTTATCCAAACAAGCATGGTATAAGCGGAGGTGGGGGCTCAAATGATCCTATAACCACATGAAAGAGGTGGTGGGGTCTCAAAGTTTGGCTTAACCATACCGAAAGTGGCCTAGGACCAACAATTTCATTTGGATTAACTGATACTTTGGATTAACCAACTTTTTTATATGATAAATGGTAGTATTTTGCCAGGCTGATGGAAAAAGTTTGGATTAACTGATCGCTTGGGTTAACCGAGCTTGGTTTAACGGGGTTGTACTGTATATATATATAGATCAGGGATGAAAGTGGTATAGAACAAAAAACGCGGAAACCTTGGCGTCAATGCCGAATTTCCGCGAAAACGCGGATTTTCTTCCATAGAATCAACACCATCAGGGAAGCGCGGAAAAATTACGGAAATCAGGTTTCAACTCTCGTTGTTGTAACTATATTATTAGCCATCCCTAACTCTTTCTTGTTTGGGTTTGATGCTTTAGCAACATCTAAGGTCCTTTACGAACAGGATTCAGACTAATCAATTGCTGTCATATTTTTTGGTAAATGAATTTTATTCATGTAAATCTTTTGTCAGTGTCATAGCACTGGTCTTCCGGCCATAAGTGTTACAGGTATCTTGGTATTTACACAATTATTTTTTTTAAACATTTTTTTTTACAGTGTCTTGAAATGTGAAGTAGATTCTGAAATTCAAGTGCACGCAATGCAGTAAGTAATGAGTATAAGGTAGATTAAATCATTTTACATTTACATTAAAGGTTTTAACTGTTGGTATGTTTGTGTTAGTAAGTCAAGATGCCTTGACTATTGTTTTGTTCTGTAGTATAGAAATATATTTATGTGTTAGTGTGAGGAATGAGGAATCCCGATATATAATATATACTGACATTTTCAGAACGTTAATCAGTGAAAATCAACAATTGCGGAATTCCGCGAAATCGCCGAGATCTTTCATCCCTGATAGATAAATATCTATATAAGCATCTATATATTATATATAAAAATTTATCTATATATATATACATTCTAAGATCCATTCTAGCAAACCGGCATGAACACTGCGCATGTCGGTGAAAAAACCACCCACCCGCACAGGAGTGGGCGGGTGGTGACCAATGACGGTATTTATTACACCTGATGCTGCGGTTATCACTATTCAAATATTATATATACACATAGACACACTCATGTATATATATATACAAATTTCTAGGTCATATGGGTCATTTCTCCATATATGCTTAACACCAGAAGATTTTCCGCAAATTATATTTATATTACCGCATTTCTAATACACACACACACACACACACACACACACACACACACATATATATATATACCAGAACACGTCATCAGGGAATGGACTGGCCTGGAGTTCAGCAAGTCCTAGAGGGCAGTGAAAAACAGGATAAAATGGAGGAAACTGGTTGCAAAGTCATCTGTGGTGCCCCAACAACCCTCACGGTTAAGCGATTGATGATGATGATTAGATACATATATATATATATATATATATGTATATATGTATAAAAATATATATATTATATATATATAGTACATATATATATATATATATATATAAATATATATATATGTGTGTAAAGCCGTGTTTACACGGGGAATTGTAAAACGATCTAGACAAACCGATTTATATGAAGCGATGTAGTGGTGCATTTTCACGGACCGAGTTTGAAAGTGTGTCGGCGCCGGGAACCAGCAGCCTTAGTGGTGAGCCTTAGCCGGCGAGTACTGCTATTTGTTTAGTTTACATTGGTCGATTCACAATATGAATAACGACGCCAATGTAGCGGCTACCTTAATATCGCTTGGAATTTAGGGTTAATTTAATTAAATTTCATTATTTGAGTATGTAATTCTGTTAAATATGATCGCATTCAATAGATTTCGGCCTAATCGGTCCCTAACACTGCCAGGCACCAGCGATAGTTACAGCTGAGCCTGTAGCCGGCGAGCACCGCTATTTTACACTATCGCCGCCCAGGAACTAGCTGTATCGCTTCATCTATACTACCTCGCAAGGTGGTTTACATCTACCGATTTATATGAATCGATTCAGCCCTAAAACGCCATAGCGTCGCGTTTATACGCCAAATGTAAATCGATCTAGACAACTGGTTTTATATGAAGCGTTTTAAATCACCCGTGTAAACGGGGCTTAAGACATATATATATATATATTTATATATGTCTTATATATATACATATATATATATATCTTATATATATATGTATATATATAAGACATATATATATATATATATGTTATATATATATATATATATATCTTATATATATATGTATATATATCAGACATATATGTATATATATAAGACATATATATATATATATATATATGCAAGACATATATATATATATATATATATAAATGCACTACATAATTTATTATGTGGATATAAATAACGGCAGCACCCTTAATGTTTATCTATCTTAACCTCCATGATATTTGCTGCAGAATGGTCATTCTCTCATTCCCGCCTCCTCCGCATCAGCCAGCAGTCATTCTGCTCACTTTCTTATATGTATCTGTAAATATTCTACTTCTAGTGTTAAGCATATTGGTAGGGATGGGGGGGGGGGTGGAATGACGCAGATGACCCATATGACTAAGAAGGAATTTGTTTCGGAAGTCATCTGAAAACGAGGCTCTCATCCCCGCTCACTTGAGGAGGACTGCGCGGCTGTCAGTGTCATGGCCGCTTGGCAGACGGTGACAGGGAGCTGTCCTCTGGTGGAGACAGTGGTGAGTGCGCAGCTGCATCAGGAGGCACATCCCGGATTCCTATATGTTTCTGAAGTCAACTTCTGGAGGACTGCGCGGCTGTCAGTGGCGTGGCCGCTTGGCAGGCGGTGACAGGGAGCTGCCCCCTGGTGGTGAAGGTGGTGAGTGTGCAGTCGCATCAGGAGGCACATCCCGGATTCCTCCAGCCTGAATGGACAAAGTTGTTTGTTTGTTGGAGTTTTATGTCCTGGCAACATCTAAGGTCATATCAGGATGCGTATCGACTTGTGACAGTGCACACTCATGGTGACTTTATAGTGCTGCCCCACTGGGCAATCAGACCGCCGGCACTATGACCCAATATCCCACTCAGTCACATTATCCTGACACTGAGCTAGCCAGTCCTTGCTCTATGAAAATAATGCCAAGTGCAAAACTAGAAAGTGACAAGTATCAATTTTGTAAGTCATTGGTTTGACGTGACCAGAAATTGAACTCCCGATCTCCCGCACAGAAGGCCTAAGCTTTCCCGATTCGGCAACCGCGTCCTGAATGGACAAAAGACGTCGCCACATGTCTCACCTATTAATGGCGTGTTATGGAAGTGTGAATTGCACAAACATTACAAAGACCCCTAGCAGTACCACGGCCGGTTCTTCCATTACTTTGATATCCATTAGAAAGATATTTGACTTTTCAACTGTGCCAAAATTTAAATCCAATACTTTCCAACATTCATTAATAAAAGTCATGGTATTTAAGGCCTGGTTATGGTCATAAGAAATTACAAGGCTTTTGAAAACTTGTCAACCTCCTCAAGAGTCCTGTGGTTTTATGTTTCATTTATTTATTTACAGGGGAAATTTCACTCAGCGACAATTGGTCTTCCCCATTCCACTACTTCTTGCCCTATCCTAGCAATGTCGAATCCCAAGCTAGATAGCGACAAGTATAAATTTTGTACATCATTGGTTTTGACTTGGCTTGGTTCTTTTTCCGTCATTGATTTGACTCAACCAGGGTTCAAACCCAGGATTCAAACTTCACAATCGGCTACACAGGAAGCAAACGCTAGACTCAATTGGCTGATGCGGTCTGCGCATGCGTACTGACCGTGATCTGGTATGGCACAGTGGCCTCCGGTCGAGATGGTGACTTGTACAGCAGAGCCCGCCGCTCACGGCCCTGCCAGTACAGGACCACCCTGACTGTGGCCGCGTGACCCCAGCTCTCCCCGAGCGCAGGAACAAGGCGGCCCTCCCCACCGGACATGCGCGTCGTCATCTGGTTCGTCAGCACCACCTGGAGGCAGCACGCACAATAACAAAAACATCTAACTAAATCTAGCTACATCTAATACAGCGACAGTGCAGAATCACTGACCAGTAAATTTAACTGAAGCTAATACCGCACACTGGGACCATGGTCCAGAATCATTGACCAGTAAATCTAACTAAAGCTATTATGGCTGCAGTGCAGAATCATTGAATAGTAAACCTAACTAAAGGCCCTGTCACACTACGATGTACGGTGTCAGCACGTGCTCAACGTTAGAAAATCTACCAGTACGTCGTCATTCGTCAAACTTGTCAGTGGCGGGGGAAAAAAATGGGTGTATACACAACGTACACACACCATACGGAACGTATGCAGAACGTATATCTGACGTATTGCTAGCGTATGAGAGCGTTCATGTGCCTCGCAAAACGTTCACTTACACTCACGGAATGCTGACATACGTTACTCCATCGCTAGAAGTACGGTGTATACGTTAAATATGCTGGAGGTATGGCAGGCATACGTTCAAAGTACATTAGGAGTATGTAATGCAACCGTTGGCAGTATGCGGACTGTACGCGGACTACACGTTCCCACTGGCTGAACGTACGGCTAACATGCAGCAATGTATACCAATGTATCCCTAAAGTGCTCCCAACGTACGCCGACATATCCCAAACGTACACGCAGCATACTTTCAATGTACGAGCCACACATCGACACACTTTGAAAATCTTGAGCATGCACAACATTTTTTCGGAGCCTCGATGTGTGTCCATGTATACGCCGTATGCCCAACATACACGTAAAGTACGCCAACGTGTTGGTCGAAAATCACATACATTGGCGCACGTTGGGGCGATATGTCATAGTGTGACAGGCCCTTAAAGCTAATACAGCACAATGACACCATGGTCCATAATAATTGACCAACAAATCTAATTAAAGCTAATACAAGCTAATACGGCCACAGTTCGAAATCATTGACCAGTAAATCTAACAAAAGCTAATACGGCTGCAGTCTAGAATAATTAACCAACAAATCTAACTAAAGCTAATATGGCCGCTGTCAAGAATCATTGACCAGTAAATCTAACTAAAGTAAATACGGCATAATTACACCATTGTCCAGTCCCATTGTAGATATCTCAAAAGTTAGCCATTTAAAATCAAAGTTAATTCAAACTAAAGTAAGATAGATTATAACGACCAACCTAATATATTTATCTCAGAAAATGACAGAAACTGAAAACCATTGAACTAAGCAACTTTAAATTACCGATTACCCTTCCTTGGTCTGCCACATTGAGGACCATAATTCTTAATAAAAGAACACGAGGATTACTTCATTAACATATTGATTATTCTGACTGTATATAAATTAATTTTTAAAAAGTAGTAGTCAATACGAACCGCTAGTTTATTGAGGGTCGCCATCTTGATGAAGTTCTGCGCCATGCCGTTTAAGATGCGCGTGCGCAGCGCAAAGTCCTCAAAGTCATGCCGGAACAGGAAGGCGATACTGTCCACTACCACCAGGCGAACCTGCCACCAGCGCAACAAAGGAAGGGGTAGTAGGAGCAACATATGTACTCTGTGGAGCATGCGCAGTCAGTTGAAACTCAGGTTGAGGGGTCAAGTTTAGAAGTGAGTAAGTAGGCCTACTAAGTTTGTATAGCTCTACCATTTAATTAATGTGATTCGTACTCAGTTGGTTGTTTGTTGGAGTTTTACGTCCTGGCAACATCTAAGGTCATATCAGGACGGGTACAGACTTATGACAGTGCGCACACATAGTGACTTAATAATGCTGCCCCACTGGGAGACCAGGCCACCAACGCCATGACCTGATAATAGTGATATCCCACTCAGTCACATTATCCTGACACTGAGCCTATCCTAATAAATAATGCCAAGCACCTGGCTAGAAAGTGACAAGTATAAATTTGTAAGTCATTGGTTTGACTCGACCAGGGTTCAAACCCACAAATCTATGGGCTCGGATCCCCCGATCTCCCAAAACAGGAGACGGACGCTCAACTCATTTGGCCGCCCGTCTGGTCGCGCACTCAGTTTAAAGCTGCATAGTCCGATGAAATATCAAATTTTCAAAACCAGACCAATTATCTAGATTTGATTTGAGATATCTAACTTAGATACTGATGCACTTATTACACATTTGTTTCTGCGTAGAAGGCAATACTGAGTCAATTTAACAGAACCTGTTACTGCAGAAGTCTCTGGTGTCAGAGTTTTGGCAAGCTTGCCAAAACTAATTTTCCATGTTTGCACTCAAAATACCTAAAAGGTTTACCATTTAAAATAAAAGTAACTTTGAACTAATGTAAAGTAGATACTAGTGATTGATCTAATATATTTATCTCAGAAAAAATACAGAAATTCAAAACCATCGGACTATGCAACAGGTTGAGTGGTCAACTTTGGAAGTGACTACTGCTGCCCCACTGGGAAATCAGGCCATCGATACTCAGTCACATTATCCTGACACTAAGATAACCAGATCTTACTCTATCCCAGTAATGCCGAGCGCCAGGCTAGGTAGCGATAAATATAACTTTTGTAAGTCACTGGTTTGACTCAGCCGGGATTCGAACTCCCGACTTTCCACATGAGAAGCCTGTGCTCGTACCGATTCGACCACCACGTCCGGTCATCCTTGTTATAAAGGCACATTCCCTGCCACAATTCACAGTCTAGCGCTAGTAATCAGTCTCAATAACCAACAGGGTCAGGGTGGAAAATGAAGTTCTAGTGGCTACAACGCAGGGATGAATGGGGTCTCTGATAAAAAACGTGGAAATCAAGCCGAGACATTGGCGCAAACAGCGAATTTCCACATAAACGCGGATTTCGCCCCATAGGAATAGCACTGTGAGGGAATCGCGGAAAAATACAGGCAGTCAGGTTTCAACTGTCTTTGTGATGATTGTATTATGACAAATGCCTAACTTTTTTTGTCTGGGTTTGATGTTCTAGCAACACCTAAGGTCATATCAGAATGGGATTCAGACAACTATTGTACATATATCATATGTATATTATAATGTATTATAATAATATAAAGAACGAAGCTGAATCCAAGGTTAATTATTATTATTATTCTAATTGTCCTTTCGATATCTAGTATTAAGAGTCGCGCACCTACCTTGTTATGCGCGCGAGTATGGGGCGCAACCTGTGTCGCGCGGAAATATCACTGAAACGGACTCACTTCGACTACTTTTTTATATATTATACCTATAATATAAAATATATTTACATTTTGTGATTGTTAACCAATGAATATCAACAATCGCGGAAGTCCGCGCCGCGAAATCGCGGAGATCTTTCATCCCTGACAATGATTCCAGGTTCAGTGTAACAGAGACATACTAACCGTAGGGTGCTCTTTCAGAAAAGACGGCAACATGTGTACGACGGCTAACAACTCCACGTAGTCATGGCAACGGAAGTAGTGAACATTGGCCAGGATCCACTCGGTTGTGAAATTCTTCATGACCTCAGTTTGTTCTGAAATGACACAACAGATTCTGAAAATGTTGGTTGGTTGGTTGTTGGAGCTTTACATACTGGCAACATCTAAGGTCATATTAGGACGGGCACTGACTTGTGACAGTGCGCACTCATGGTAACTGTATAGTGCTGCCCCACTGGGAGACCAGACTGCCAGCACCATGACCTAATATCCCACTCAGTCACATTATCCCGACACTGAGCTAACCAGTCCTTACCCTATCCTAATAATGCCAAGCGCCTGACTAGGAAGCGACAAGAATACATTTTTAAGTCATTGGTTTGACTCAACCAGGGTTAGAATCCCACAATCTACCAAAATGGGAGACGGACGCTCAATTCACCCGCCATCCCATCTGGTTTCTGAAAAGGCATCAGTACTGTATATTTTGGAAATATGTTGGTAATAATAAAGCAGCAATGACTTTATACTAAGCTACAATTTCCTTAATAATACCATATAATTAATAATCAATGAACCAGATTACTAAATAACCATGGCAATTTCCACCCATCTATTATTCTATCAATTTATACTTGTCGTTGTCATTACTACTCGCAGCATTACTAGGATAGGACAAATAGCAGTGGAATTAGATAGAACAATTGTCTGCGATTAAAATTCCTCTGCTTATTCAACAAATCTATCAAATAAAAAAAAGGATCAATTTGTTTTTTAAAGTAGTGCTTGTGAAAGAGAGACGTATACTAAAGCTAAGGTGCCTGTCACACTATGCCGGATTGAGCAACGGACAGAATTGTCTAGTCTGGTGGTGTTGGGGCATGATAAGTATCAAAATGTATTAAAATTTGTCAAAATGTTGCGATATCGGGTAAAAGACCACTGGACGAACGGACATGAAACGTACATGAACGGATAGCCAACGGACAATAAGCGGACTAAAACCGGACAAGAACCGTAGACGTCAATCCGGCAGCATCCGTTCCAATTTTTGTGCATGTTCAAAACTTGCAACGGATTGGGCCGGATATCAACGGATATGTAATGGATATGCAACGGACACAAACCGGACTTTGCCGGATATCAACAGACTTTGTTCGGTTTCTTTCCGTTTCCCCAATCTGGTGATGTGTGACAGAGCGGATAGATTCCATATACGCAGTATGCGGCATGCCATTCGCATTTGCACCGATCGGTCCATTGAGCAATCCACTTTGCTGCATTTGCATCTGGACATATGGAAGCACCACATGTGCGTTCACATTCCTTTCCCATTTTTTGTCACATTCGCATACCGCGGAATATAACCATCTTAGCTTTTTTTCAACATAGCTACATGTTTTTATTATAAGCACAACCAATTAACATATTTACTAATCTAAAACTAGGCCATCCTGATATGTCATTAGATGTTGCTAGGACGTAAAACAACAAACAAACAAACAAAACAAAATCTAAAACTAGAAGAGGCATATACAAATAGTTCATAGGCTGATATTGTTATTTAAACAATTATTGTACTATCAATCGACAGCGCAAAGGTATTAAGCAAAAATATATTCATAGTAATAATAGCATCACTTGTTTATTTTTTAAATTCTGTTTGTCAGTGCATTTATGCTGGCCATAACGGTTAAGCCTAATGAGGTGCTTTCCCCACTGAACAGTTATAATCTCGTGGTTCAGCTTGTTTTATCACTTTTAGTTGTGTAGTAACTACTGCATGTATTGTTTGTCTGTCAGTATGTTCCTGCATCTCCCTACCCCCTCTGAGCTTATTAGTTATACAGTTGGTTAGTTGTTTGGTTACCTATAGTTACGTTCTCTGACTGCCCTCAGCTTCTTGTGATATACTTTTAATTTTAAAAATGTGTTTAATATAAACACATATATATACAGTAAAACCTCTCTAAATCGACCGACCATCGGACCGACTTTAAGTGGTCCATTTAGGGAGGTGGTCGGTTTAAAGAGATAGAATATCCTTACAATGGTATTGTTGGGACCCAAATAAAGCGATCGATATAGGGGAGTGGTCGATCTGTGGAGGGGTCGGTACAGAGAGGTTTTACTAATGTATTAATATATATAATAATATATATTAATATATATAATAATATATATTAATATATATATATACATTAATCACACAATTTATATATATGTATATATATGCAATTTGTTTGTTCGCGTTTTACGTCCTGGCAACAACTAAGACCATATCAGGATGGGTACATACTTGTGATGGTGCATAGTCATGGTGACTTTATAATGCTGTCCCACTGGGAGACGAGGTTGCCCCGGCGCCATGACCCGATATCCCATCAGTCACTCTGTGCTAACCAGTCCTTATCCTATCGTAGTGATGCCGAGCGCCAGGCTAGGTAGCGACAAGTATCAATTTTGTAAGTCAATTGCTGGACTCGGCTGAGATTTTAACCCCCTGACCTTCCAAACGGAAAGCCTGCACTCTACCGATTTGGATTGCGTCCGGCCATATATTTGTATACATACATAAACATATATATACAGTGAAACCTTGGTTTTCGAACAGCTCGCTTTTTAAACAAATCAGTTCACAAACATATATTTCAAACAAAAGGTTCACCGGGTTCCGAATGCATTTTAGGCTTACAAATAACCTTTACTGAGTCGAGTACTGCAAGGTAACACAAAACAGAAATAAATGAAGACGTTAGAGAGAACAAAATTAATAATTTCAGTTACCTGATGTTCTTATGAAGGGGGGAAAAGAGAAACATCCCTCCCCTCTTCCTTCCTCAAAATTGGTTTCAGTTTACAAACAAATTGGTTTACGAATCACATTTAGGAACAAATTATGTTTGAAAACCAAGGTTTCTCTACATACATATATATATATACACATATATATATAATATATATATATATATATATATATATATATATATGTGTCATATGTTTTATTATGAATGAGGCTGTCCTCTCTGCTCGTACCGGGGCTGTCCTCGAGCGTCGCTATGTGTGCACAGTGGGACACAGTGGCATCCGCAATGCCCCGTAGGCGATCCACAATGAGGCTGCCCTCAGTGTCGATGTACACCGCCGCACCCTCCTGTCCACCCAGCACCTCCGGGATCTGAGCGTCCACCGCCAGCTGCATGCTGTGTGCATAGGTAAGAACATACGCATATAGTAAAACACACACTGCATGATGTGTGCATAGGTTAGAACATATGTATATAGTAAAACACACACTATATGCTGTGTGCATAGGTTAGAACATACATATATAGTAAAAAACACACAATGCATGCTGTGTGCATAGGTTAGAACATATGTATATAGTAAAACACACACTACATGCTGTGTGCATAGGTTAGAACATACATATATAGTCAGACACACTGCATGCTATGGTCATAGGTTAGAATATACGTATAGTAAAACACACACTGCATGTTGTGTGCACAGGTTAGAACTTATGTATATAATAAAACACACACTACATGCTGTGTGCATAGGTTAGAACATACATATATATGTGGTCATAGGTTAGAATATACGTATAGTAAAACACACACTGCATGCTGTGTGCATAGGTTAAAACATACATATATAGTAAAACACACTGCATAGGTTAGAACATACTTATATAGTAAAACACACACTGCATGCTGTGTGCATAGGTTAGAACATATACGTATATGAGCCTGTCTCAAAAGGTGATAACTAAATATAAATATTTTTTGTCCGTTGTAACGATTGACACAAAACAGCACAGAAACGGTTACATTGAAAACACAAGGACATTTGCTTCGAATCAATATGTATTCTATTGAGATTATGAAACACCACGTAAAAAACAAATCAGTTTATCCTTAGCAAATGCAAAAGCAATAGTATGTTGATCGTTACAATGGACAAAGTTTTGTCCCATATTACTTATCACCTTTTGAGACAGTCTCATATAGTAAAACACACACTGCATGCAGTGTGCATAGGTTAGAACATACGTATATAGTAAAACACACACTGCATGCTGTGTGCATAGGTTAAAAAATGTGTATATCTATAGTAAAATACAAACACACATGGCATGCTGTGTGCATTTGTTAGAACATGTGTGTGTATCTATAGTAAAATACAAACATACACGGCATGCTGTATGCATAGGTTAAATAATGTGTGTGTATATCTATAGTAAAATACAAACACATAGGTTAGAAAATGTGTGTGTATATATGTAGGTTTTTAAGGATCAGTAGGGCCCATGTCTTATTAATATCATAATTCATATAGGATGAGAATAGGTCAGACCTAAAAAGGCAAGTCAGTGCCCAAAAATCGGGGATCTACCTATCGGCGGGAAATTCTCATCCCTGTATATAGCAGAGACGAGAACAGGTCAGACATAAAAAGGTAGGAAATTCTCATTACTGTATATAGCAGCGATGAGAACAGGTCAGACCTAAAAAGGTAGGAAATTCTCATTACTGTATATAGCAGCGACAAGAACAGGTCAGCCCTAAAAAGGTAGGAAATTCTCATTACTGTATATATAGCAGCGACGAGAACAGGTCAGCCTTAAAAAAGGTAGGAAATTCTCATTACTATATATAGCAGCGACGAGAACAGGTCAGCCTTAAAAAGGTAGGAAATTCTCATTACTGTATATAGCGGCGACGAGAACAGGTCAGCCTTAAAAAGGTAGGAAATTCTCATTACTGTATATACCAGAGACGAGAACAGGTCAGACTTAAAAAGGTAGTAAATTCTCATTACTGTATATAGCAGCGACGAGAACAGGTCAGACCTAAAAAGGTGGGAAACTGCTGATCGATGGGAAATTCTCATCCCTGATTTGTGCAACCTGGGCACCTTTCACTGCATACCAGTGACACCACGTACCACATTTGTGTCTTGCCGATGCCCGGGGCGCCGCAGAACTCGGTGATCTTGGTGAGGGGCACACCGCCCCCGAGGATCTCATCGAGGGCCTGTGAGAAGGTGACGATCGTACGCAGTCCTTGTTCTTCCTGCAGCAGGTCCAAGGCCGTCACAGGAAGGCTGCAACAGCCGCAACAATGTGGCCTTGTTTTATGTCCTAGCAACATCTAAGGTCATATCAGGATGGGTACCGTCTTGTGACAGTGCACACGCATGGTAACTTTATAGTGCTGCCCCACTGCAAGATCAGGCTGCCAGCACCATGACCCAATATCCCACTCAGTCACATTATCCTCACACTGAGGTAACCAGTCCTTGTCCTATCCTATTAATGCCGAGTGCCAGGCTAGGGAGTGATAAGTATCAATTTGATAAGTCATTGGTTTGACTCGACCGGGAGCCGAACTCCCCGATCTCCCGCATGCCAGGCTTCAGGTGGATGTGAGTGGAATTGCCTTATTGGCAGTGGCGGGTTAACTACCACCCGGGCCCCTAGGCTGAGCTTTAGTACACTCAATTAAATCTTTTTTGTTGTATGCTCTCGCCACCCTCCCTTCAGGGCCCCTAGGCTTAACCCTGCTCAGGTTAATCCACTACTGCTCATTGGAGACGATTTGTCAGAGTACAGATCTAGTCTTGCTAGTTTATACAAATTCCCTTTAAAGTTGCATAAACCAAGAAAGCATAACAGTTTCAAAACCAAAATACTTCTCTACTGCAGGGGAAGGATCCAGTTATACGTAACTATGTATGTATAGTGGTAAACACCGTAAAACCATGTGCATGCACTGGAATTATTGTTCATGTAATTCCATTGAAATTATGTAAAAAATACTGAGGGAAAAAAAATGATATATATAAACCGCCAGCCCGACCCTGATTTGTGTGATCAAAAGGACGATCACCAACTTTAAACAAAAAGTTGGCCTAACTTTAAGGACAAGTTCTCACCTTGAGCTCGCCATCTTAGCAGGATGTCGCGTCGTGCCCGGGCACTGAGTAGTGCTGCCACCTGGCGGGCACTGACCGCGAACCACCTGGATCAGCTCCAGCGCCTCGTCAACGGAAAGTCCCAGCTCTGAATTCAACGCAATGGCGTGTGAGAAGGGAGCAAATCTGTTTACATTATATCACTTTTTTCCCACTTGCCCAACCAGGCAACTGACTGAATTTTCTACTTGCCCGAGTGGCAAAACTACTTGCCCAAGCCCAAGTCAGCCAATTGAAACTGAAATTGGCTACTGCAGATCAGAAAAATAAAGACTTGCCCATTTGGCTGGGTCACCGAGAGAACTTCACCTGCCCGACCGAGTAAACTAGGTGCCCTGGACAACCGGGCAGTCCTTATTGTCCGACCCTGCAGTTATAATTGCATATGCATTCAGCAGTTTCCTATTCCACGTATCAACCGTGTACATAATATAAAGAAAACCCACTTATATCACCTAACTTTAGCTAAAACCAAATTTTATACAGAAACAAAGATGCTTACATGTCTGAATGAAAACTCTGAACTTTAAAATACAATAAGACAATACAATAAGACAAAAAATGGCTCACTCACCTTTGCTGAGCTCTGATGGCTTGACATCCTCGAGATCCTCGACAGTGACAAAGCCTGCCTGGTGGAGCTTAGTTCGCTGGGCGGCCGGCAGGGGGAAACTGCCCAACTCGCGCTGCATCCTGGTAACCACACCCTGATAGGAGAAGGGGCAACGCAGTAAGCTCACAGGGATGTATCTTTCACGAATCTATGTAAGCGTACTTATGAAATCAGAACAACTCTGGGTTTTCTTTTTCAAAGTAATGATATCACACATAAACAATAAATGAATAATCAGAGGGGGCCCAAAAATGCCACATTATGCTAGCCACGCTCAACTGATTTGCTATATATTCATTACAGTTGTGAGCTGCAGCATCTGCACCACATATTAGTATAGATCTACGCTGATGGTGCTGCGGCATTAAGCAACTATTAGTATACACTTATACCAGTGCTGCAACATTTGAACAACATATTATTAGTAGTAGGAAAAATCTTGGAAATCCGCGAAATCGCGATCTTTCCTCCCTGCTTCATATTTACTACTTTTGAGTTGAAAAATATAATGAAATATGTAGTATAAGGAAATTAAAAATTGAAATCGATGGTGTTCTATCGTCGCCATCTATGATCTTGTCTTTTTGCATTCTCCTTCAATTCAACAACTCTGTGCCGATATAAGTAACCATTTGATACTGGAGCCAGACATTTTACTTCCTGCTAAAACTATTTTTACCCGTATTTAGACTACGTTGTCGTTCACCACTGTACTACAAGCATGGGGTGAATCTTTTATCTAACCGCCATATGATATTAAGGCTTGACCCATTCCCCCTTCCATATTTGTTCGCTTTATTTTCGTAAAATTATGAGGCGTCACTCTGGGAGAGAATTCATAATGCATTATTATTGTATCACCAGCTAACTTGATGCTGATAGATAAAATATTCACCTCCAGTAGGCCGTAGCCGTAGTGATAAAGAGCTACTTAGCCTACTACTACTTACTAGTACCGTATATGTCACAATAGACGCGAACTGAGCGAGTGCAGACACATAGATGCGCGTCTATTTATTTCCCGTGCCATGGGCACAAAGTAATTATTTGTGATGGTTTGTTTCAAATTAACATGTACTATGATTACATATGCAAGACATTGTTAAACATTCATCACTGTTAAATATTTCATGGATTTGTTTGTATTGTGCCTCTGAAATAAAGTGGGATTGTCTTATTTTATGTGCATTCAGACTGAATATGATCGTAAATTTGTGTGTGCTTTCAATCTTGAAATGGGGGGGGGGTAGCCTTAATAACGGTTCGAATTTAGGGTTAAATTGATAAAATTTCACTTATTGCGTATGTAATTCTGTTAAATATGGTTGCATTGAATAGATTTGGGCCTAATATATAGCCGCCGATTCGGCGGCGGCGGCGGCGATGGACAGTATGGATATCGACGTCCATGCGGCGGCGATTTGTTTACTTTACATTCGTCGATTCGACACTATTAATATCGCCGCCAATTAATAACGGTTCGAATTTAGGGTTAAATTGATAAAATTTCACTTATTGGGTATGTAATTCTGTTAAATATGATCGCATTCAATAGATTTGGCCCGAGTCGGTCCCTACCACCACCCTTATACCTGCTACGGAGTGGGGGTAGCTTACCCGACTTTTACCCCCCGGGGTTTGCCTACCCCGGTCACATGCATAGCGACTTTTCGCCGCTACCCCTGATATCCCCGCTACCCCCAGGTTTAGAGCGCTACCACCAGCCCATGCATACGGCCCCTGGAGGAATACAGGGCTAATAGATAAAATATTCACTACCCACGATACAGTGCTGAGAAGTAATTACTTTGTAAATAAATAAAAGATTCATCACTACGCAGAGTATTTAAAAGATTGACCCTACATTGACCCCTGTCACTCACACTGGACTTGACTAGTCACAGTACTGAGACTCAAGCCGTGTTCACACGGGCAATGTAAATCGATTCGTAGAAATCAACTTGTATAGTTTGGGTTACATATCGCGTGTGAACGCGCGGCTGAGTCGGATTAGGGCTGAATCGATTCGTGTGATCCCGATACTGTAAACCACTTGTTGAGGTAGTGTACGTGAGTAGATTTCTGTGAATCGATTTATTTTGCCCGTGTGAACGCAACCGACTTACTTGAGGCGGATTAAGGACGTCACACTATATAATATAATTTGGTCTATGAAACCGCTAGCTGTGCACAGATATTTTTTCATCATTTATTTTTAGGGTTTCACTGCCCAGCAGAAGTTTTGACCGTTCCAAACCAATACAATTCAGTCCATACATATCTAGGTCGAACCCACACTCTCTCGTGCCGACGTCAACGAACCCAAACTGGTGCTGGTTAGTCTGGACTTGCCCATGCGCAGATATCCACTTCCGCCTTAAAGCACTGCCCGTGTGAACGCGAAACACTTTCAAACTAAATCGATTCATATGATTCGCCTTGTCTAAATCGCTTTACATTTTGCCCGTGTGAACACGGCTCAGTCACTGAAGCCGTGTTCACACGGGCGATGTAAATCGATTCGTAGAAAGCGACTTGTATAGTTCGCATCACATTTCTCGTGTGAACGCACGTCTGAGGCGGATTAGGGCTGATTCGATTCACGTGATGCGGATCCTGTAGACCACCTAAGCGAGGTAGTCTACGTGAATCGATTCCTGTGATGCGGATAATTTTGCCCGTGTGGACGCAACCAATTCGCCTCACCTGATTCGATTTGTGTGATACGCCTCACATTTTGTCCGTGTGAACACGGCTAAAGTCAGTCAGTGTCAACTCAGTCGACTGGCCGCTACTAACTTATTTAAGAGGCTAAAACAAATTTGACATATCTAACTCCGAGAAATATTACACAGTAGAATTTTACGTCTTACTTTTACAACTTGGTTAACTTCAGTACTTTGCTTAAAACTACTATTCTAGAGCAGTCCCTTAATATTTGGCGTTGACTTACTGCAAGTTAAAGTTAACGCGACTTTCCATGTGTACACAGATACTCGTGACGTCACTAATTTATGTGTTCAGTGTGGCTCAGCGGATGCAGCAGTCGATGTTGGTGTTTACAGTCGAAATGGAGTCCCAACACCACCGAGATCTCTCCACATACAAGGAATTTTTAGAAGAATTCTGTAAAAACCACAATGGCCCACTCGAGCAAAGCGATGCGTTGCCATTTCGCCTAACTACCTGCTATTTAACGGAGGCTGAAATCGAGGGAGAATGCTTGGATTGGACGCTTCAGTACCTTTATCTCAAGTAAGTCCTGTCAGCTTTCACGTTCCGTGGGCCATGGCATGGGCATGGAAAGGGGGTTGCCCCGCTTTTCAGCTGTGGCCTGTAGCCGTGCCAGTAAATAGTAACCTAGTGGAGACTGTAGTGTAGTGGCAGTGGCCAGTGCCAATCATGAGTGGATCAGTGGTGGATCCGGATAAAAACAAAAACACAGTGAGCCGTTTCCTTTTAGTTAGTGCATATATATACCATAGGGAAGCGTGGTGTATTTGTTTTTGGTTGTTGTTAACCGGTATCTCAGTATCTGGTGGTGAAAAGTGAGGCCAGGCTGAATGAAGCCAGGTGGTGACTGGTGAATGAGTGATGTGAGTCGCAGAGAAAACTCAGAAGTGATGGGTATTTTCTGGTGAATGCAACCGTATCAGATTAGATCTAAATATAACCCGTTTTTGTTTGTTTGGTCCATTAGTTGTTTAAGCAGGGGAAATTTCAGTCATAGACGACTGGTCTTCCTCATTCCACTGCTGGTCGATAGAAACAAGAAAGCCCGAGCCTACACTTTTACCGACCCAAGGGATTTTTAACCTCCCACACCACATAGACATGGTATGAGAGCAACCGGCCTTTGATGACGCTGTAAGTGGTGGAAATCCAAATTGGCAGAGCTGGGGGCACGGGGAATCGAACGGCCGACCCTCAGATTAGGAGTCTGACCTAGAAAAAAAGTCAGACACTGTAACCACTCCGCCACAGAGAATGCCCTTGTTTATTTGTATTGGTGACAATGCCTGGTCATTATGATAAATCATATTTCAATTTTACAATTATCTACTAGAAGTCATATGATTCTAACGGTCAACATGTTCATGTAGGCTTACTGATGATCAACATGTGGCTATATAATATATATTATAATTATCATGGAAGTGGCTACTCGTACGGGACCGTATCAATAGCCAGATCGCTTATTAAGTATGGCACTCCTTTATCACATCGTATGCTGTCTTACCCCCATTGCGTTAGGGTTATAGTTAGGATAACTTTGTTTGTGTGTTGTTATTTTACATCTTAGCAACATCTAAGGTTATATCAGGACGGGCGGGGGGTTAGGTTAGGGTTAGGGTTGTTTCATCTTATGATTGGGTCTAGTCATGTGACTACCGCCGTACTAATATGCGCTCTGCCTATTGATACGGTCCCGAACGAATAGCCACTGCCATATATTATTTAACTATTTCTTGACTAGACGCGGTAGATGATAGATCTACACCAGTCTATTAACTATCAGTATATCATCAACACACGTATATATCCACCAAATACAGTTTTTCTACACATAACTCAACAAACAACACATTTGTCATATGGCAGGGAGTGGTGCAAACAAGCGAAAACATGCTGCCTAGACCGAGACTCGAACCTACACTTCTGCCATTCCTGGGCGAGTGTCCTAGCCATTGGCCTATCTAGGTTCCCTGATGCAATCAATCTATCCATGCCTACCTGTGTATGTGGCATTTCACCTGTGGGTGTGCGTGAGTGAAACTTGTAATTCCCCCCGCCCCCCCCCCCCCCCCCTTCATACTTACAAATTGCAAATATCCAGATAGCCCACTTCTAATTCTATTAAATGTTCAACAGAGCCGGTTTCAACATCACACAGCACTCAACACGTACAGAATCGTGGTCATGAACCATTGGTCATGGAACCAGACGGGATGGCTGAATGAGTTAGAGCGTCCGTCTCCCATGTTGGTAGATCATGGGTTCGAACCCTGGTCGAGTCAAACCAATGACTTAAAAATTGATACTTGTCACTTCCTAGCCAGGCGCTCAGCATTCTTAGGATAGGGTAAGGAGCAGTGGAATGAGGAAGA
Organism: Branchipolynoe longqiensis; assembly: GCA_030323885.1. NCBI lineage: Eukaryota > Metazoa > Annelida > Polychaeta > Phyllodocida > Polynoidae > Branchipolynoe > Branchipolynoe longqiensis. The sequence goes on from CM059195.1 coordinate 41,742,124, forward strand.
CTAGCCGTCCACGATTGAAATTTCCCCTGCTTAATCAACTACTGTACCAACAACAACAAAATGTCCTTTGGGTTATGCAACAAATGGGAAAGCCGTGCCTGTTGCTGGGTTTAAACTTATACTTCTGCCACTCCTAACGAGCGTCCTAACCATTATGCTATTTAGACTTCCCGATACAATTGGCCTACCTACCTACCCACTCCTACCTGTCGCAAGGTAGGAAAATACGGACTGGTTGGTTGCCCGAGGCACCTAGTTTCCTCAGTCAGGCAGGTGAAGTTCTCGGTGACCTGCCCAAATGGGCAAATCATTATTTTTCTGATCTGCACAGTATTGACATATATCGTTTCTGGGGTTTTCATAAATATATTAGCTACCATATAAAATACCACACTTACACTTCATTATTAGCCGAATTATTGGTAGCAATATTAAAAAAAGGTGATTTCTCTGAATTGTCAAGTACTCAGAATCTCTTTGAGCTGATACTCAGGTCTTCCATAGAATATGTGTTGTGCCTAAATTTGATTAATCGAATATTATTTCAACAAAACAATTAGGGTTGAAGGTCAATTATCCTTCATGGCATTACATATATACTGTATAGTACTTTGACATTTATCAGAAAAACACTGAATGGAAGTGATTTCCATCGATGAAACTGTTTGTTTAACCGGATGCTCGATCCTAGCAACATCTAAGGTAGTATCAGGACGGGTACTGACTTGTGACAGTGTGCACCCATGATGACTTTATAGTGCTGCCCCCAATGGGAGACCAGGCTGCTGGCACCATGACCCGATTTCCCAGGCAGACACATTATCCTGACCGCACGAGAAGCAAGCAAGCCAGCGCTCTTACCGATTCGGTCAACCCGACCAGTGTCACTTCCATAGCTCTATCGCAACGAAAGATAATTAAAACGTGAATCACTCCTCTCTTCCCCCCCCCCCCCCCCTCCTGGCCCCACCACCTTCTGGGCGAATATATTAGTGGGGTGGGTGGGGAGGGGGGGGGGGTACTCTAATATACTAGATAAGGTTAAATTTACTCGCGTGGTGTGTTGTAGTGAGCTGTGTTTATGAGTATTTCCTTGTCGCTAGATGCTGACGGGTAGTGTGCATCTCGTTATGCCTATTCAATGTGGTACATTGAGGCTCATACATATTTCATATCCTTTAGCTGCTATCGAAATACGAGACTCTCCGCTTTAATATGTATGTGAATGGAGACACACGATCAGGTTCTAAATGGCACTTTCCTATTTTTCCCACTTTATAAAGGGATATGGGCCGGTGGGGGGTGGGGGTGTAATTAAAACAAAAGCTGGGATAATTTAAAAAACACAAAATTGTTTAATCACAAAAGAATACAACCGTAAGTAAGCATCATCAGTAAGTTATCACGTCCCTGGCCTAGATCAGCCAGAAGAGGATCTGTAAATTAATCTGTATGTTAGTGTTCCGAAAACTTGTTTCTATATATTTTATGGGAAGGTTTATTTGAAGATTTAATTTATTTGGGGCTTTATGTTGTAGCAATAGCTATGGTCATATCAGGATGTGTACAGACTCGTGACAGTGCACGCACGCATGGCGACTTTCTAGTGCTGCCCCACTAGAAAACCAGGCCACTGGCACCATGACCCGATCTCCCTTAGTCGCATTATCCTGATACTGAGCTAACCAGTCCTTGCCATATCCTAGTGATGCCGAGTGCTAGGCTCGGTGGTGACAAGTATGCATTTTGTAAGTCATTGGTTTGACTCGGTCAGGGTTCAAACCCACGCGAAAAGCCAGCTCTACCTACTTCTCCTTCTCACCTTTCTCCCCGTTCTTCCCCCCCCCCCCCCCTCCTCCTCCTCCTCCTCCTCCTCCTCCTCCCCCCTCCTCCTCCCCCTCCTCCCCGTCCTCCACCTCCTCCCCCTCCTCCACCTCCTCCCGCCCCTCCTCCTCCCCCTCCTCCTCTCCTCCTACTCCTACTCTTACTCTTACTCTTACTCTTACTCTTACTCCTACTCCTACTCCTACTCCTACTCCTCCTATATTAATTGCACCTGGTGATTGGAGTGGTTTCCTTTGCTGTGTTACCGATGTGCGCTCATAACGATACTATATTCATGGGACATATTTATTATCCTTTAAAAAAGAGTCGATCTCCAAGTAAAACATGCCTACTTTGTACATGAAGACACTCTCTGGTCACCGTTACTACTACATGTACTATATAGTACGAACACTAGGTTTCAGTTTCTGTTTTGTGAGGGGGCCATCATAGCAACAATGTTCGCATTGTCATCCTAGTTACTATTAATATTATTAAATACTTCGTGAGTTGATTTGATTGTTTCCGCGGCCAGTGATAATACATGGACACCAGTAAGTAAATGCGATCGATTATTTAATGTGGAACAAACACTATTTTGTGATGTTGTAACTAGGGTGATATGGTAGCAGTGCTGTGATGGTCTATTTGTGTGTATGTATATATATATTTGCTTGTTTGTTGGGATTTTTCATCCTAGCAACAATTAAGGTCATATCAGGAGGGGCACCAGCTTATGTCAGTGCGCACTTACATCAGCTTTATAGTGCTGCCCCACTGGAAGACAGCTGAATTGGTAGAGCGCAGGCCTCGAGTGCGGGAGATCACACCCGTATTTGATAACCGTCGACTCTAAGCCTAAAATCCGCATAATTTTACAGGGAGTTTGGTTCCCAGTCGAGTCAAACCAATGACTTATAAAATTGATACTGGAGCGGGACGCAGCTCAGGCAGTGGAGTGTCCACCTGTGAAGGTGTGGGTCATGCGATCGATCCTGCTCAGTGGACACATTTGCAGTTTGGGCTATTTTCCGTTCCAACTAGTGGGCCACAACTGGTTCATCAAAGGATGTGGTATGTGCTGTCCTGTGTGTGGGAAAGTGCATATATAAAAGATCCCTTGCTGCATATCGGAAAGAGTAGCCTATGAGGTGGCAGTGTGTTTCTTCCAAAGAAATATATGTCAGAATGACCATATGTTTGACATCCAAAAGCCGATGATAATAATCAATGTGCTTTAGAGGCATCGTTAAATAAAACAAACTTGATCAAATTGATACTTGCGCTTCCGAGCCTGGCGATGGGCATTAATAGGATAGGGCAAACACTGGTTTGCTCAGTGTCAGGATAATGTGTCTGAGTGGGATATCAGGCCATGGTGCTGATGGCCTGGTCTCCCAGTTGGGCACCACTATAAAGTCGCCATGACTGCACATTATTACAAATCGGTACTCATCCTGATATGACTTTAAATGTTGCCAGGATGTAAAACTCCAACAACCAACCGACCCATATTGCTAACGCTAAGCTCCCAACACCACTATGTTTGTAGTCGCCATGTTTAGTGTTGAAAACAACGGACTCAGAAATAACAACCAGCTGTCGCTAAGCCATTGATTATTGTGTCAAGTATCCATGGAGACCTAACAAGCTATTTGTGGAAGCTGTTAGAGAAGGAAGGTCAGGATTCTCTTTTCAGTTCAGTGTCTGGACAAGTGTCTCTTAAATGTTGTTCTTTTTTGTTGTTTTTGTTTTGTTTAAAAAATACATTTATCTACAGTAATAGATTTTTGTGTGAGGAAGGCATATACAGAGTGTGTGTTTTTTTTAATTAAAAAATATAAAAGTTAATGGGTGCTTGGGTGGCGGGTAGGGGCTTGATAGACATATTGGATATGTATTTCTATTTGATTATTTAATGTTTTTAAAGACAATAAATCACCCACACTATCTTGCACTATCTCCGGTTCAATGCAGTGTGTAGGTAACACTAATTTCAAAGTTGATATATTACTTTGTTGTTCTGTGTTTATAAGAGAATAAATCACACACACATTTACATACATACACAGTGTACTACTGATCCACCATTCAATGCAGGGTGGAGGTAACACTTTTTAAATATTTTTTTTTAAGAAGAAGAAGGAAGTTATTTTATGTCAGTGAAGGCAGTAGTTTATGTCAGTTCTTTAGCCACGAAAGAGGCTTGGGTCACTTTATTTTATCGGCAGTCACCGCCAACTTTCAATCTCATGGTTTATGCCCACAATTACTCAATAAATCCGGTTTTCGCAGAATTCCTTAGCAAATCGCAATGCATCCCGCATTGGCAAATATTGGCAGTGATTTAATATTTAAACGGAATGTTGGTGTAGAATCGCCTAACTTCTTGTTTTCTAAAATATAAAATATAACTTGTGCGTCTTTACAGCTTAAGTTAAATAGCATTGGCACTTTGTCATGCCATATTTATGTTTCTATGTCATGTCATCTTTCTGTTTGTAGCCTTTTCAAATAATTATTTTAAATCAGCACAGATATGTATTTTATTTCTTCAGATATATATTATATGCATACATGTATGTATGGATGTATAAACCAGCATTGAGGTGTTAAATTTAAATATGTTTTGTCAATCAGTTGCCAAGTATACACATGACAGTCATCAATATGATCTGAGGCAGAATAGTTATTGTTAATAATAATAATAATAATAGTTTAGTGTAGAGGGGTGTACTGCCCTTCGCGGTCGAAATGCGGCAGGCACGTGTAGGCAAAGAAAAGATGATAGCATCAGGGAGCCTAGATAGAATAATGGTTAGGACGCTAGCCCTGGAATGACAAGATGTGGGTTCGAGTTCCCTTCTAGGCATTATGTTCCACTTCATTTGCAGTCCCCTCCCATAATAATAATGATGATAATAATAATAAATTCTATTGACCTTGTGGTGTTCTCTGAGGTGGAGTGGTTAGAGTGTCTGACTTTTTTCTAGGTCGGACTCCTAATCTGAAGGTCGGTGGTTCGATTCCCCGTGCCCCCATCTCTGCCAATTTGGATTTCCACCGCTGTGTATAACTTACAGCGTCATCAAAGGCCAGTTGCTCTCATACCATGTCTATGTGGTGTGGGAGGTTAAAAATCCCTTGGGTCAGTAAAAGTGTAGGCTCAGGCTTTCTATCGACAAACTGTCTAATGGTGAAAACAAGCCTATTCAGGCTTATCCATGATAGGCAGTATAAATCTTCAACAACAACAACAACCTTAAATTGAGATGTGTGCTGGAAGGAAATGCAAACATGGTTTACTTGGCGTGTGGTGTTCCATGTTGCATGTCTATAACAACATTATATGTGCTATCACGAGGAGCTGTTTGGTGGGGGGCGGTCTGTGTGTGGAGGGGGGGGGGGGCAGTGGCCGGCCTGTGAGGGCGTCCTGGTAACAACACAAACATTTAGCAGTGTAAATAAAAGCTGGGCTTGCGTCTCCACAGTTTGGTGTATTCAGGTGTGTGGACCATGTTCTCACAGTTTGGTGTATTCAGGTGTGTGGATCATGTTCTCACAGTTTGGTGTATTCAGGTGTGTGGACCATGTTCTCACAGTTTGGTGTATTCAGGTGTGTGGACCATGTTCTCACAGTTTGGTGTATTCAGGTGTGTGGACCACATTCTCACAGTTTGTTGTATTCAGGTGTGTGGACCATGTTCTCCCAGTTTGGTGTATTCAGGTGTGTGGACCATGTTCTCCCAGTTTGGTGTATTCAGGTGTGTGGACCATGTTCTCACAGTTTGGCGTATTCAGGTGTGTGGACCATGTTCTCACAGTTTGGTGTATTCAGATGTGTGGACCATGTTCTCACAGTTTGGTGTATTCAGGTGTGTGGACCATGTTCTCACAGTTTGGTGTATTCAGGTGTGTGGACCATGTTCTCACAGTTTGGTGTATTCAGGTGTGTGGACCATGTTCTCACAGTTTGGTGTATTCAGGTGTGTGGACCATGTTCTCACAGTTTGGTGTATTCAGGTGTGTGGACCATGTTCTCACAGTTTGGCGTATGGCATATAATGTGAACAAGGGTTGTCTCGTTTGACTTTCCCTCTGATTACACATCTGCTTTGTCTGGACGACATTGGTCTGGATGCAGTGTTGTCCATTGAAGACGGGTACTTACTGTATACATATATACAGTAAAACCTCTCTGAATCGACCGACCTTGGACCGACTTTAATTTATCGATTTAGGGAGGTGGTCGGTTTATGGAGTTAGAATATGGTTACAATTGTATTGGTGGGACCCAAATAAAGCAATCGATATATGGGAGTGGTCGATCTGTGGAGGTGTTCGGTTAGGGAGGTTTTACTGTATACAGTAAAACCTCTCTAAATCGACCGACCTTGGGATCGAATTTAAGTGGACGATTTAGGGAAGTGGTCGGTTTATGGAGTTAGAATATGGTTACAGTGGTGTTGGTGGGACCCAATAAAGCGATCGATATAGGGGAGTGGTCGATCTGTGGAGGTGGTATGTTATTGAGGTTTTACTGAATATATATAAACGCAGGTCTCTCAACGGGAAATTATGTATGTGTGCCGACCAGACGGGATGGCCGAATAAGTTGACCGTCCGTCCCCCATTTTGGTAGATCGTGGGATTCGAACCCGCGGGTTCGAACCCTGGTCGAGTTAAACCAATTACTTAAAAATTGATACTTGTCGTTTCATAGCCAGGCGCTCTGCACTTTTAGGATAGGGCAAGGTCTGGTTGGCTCAGTGTCAGGATAATCTGATCGTCCTGATATGACCTTAGATGTTGCCAGGACGTAAACCTCCAACAACCAACCAACCTATCTGTGTGTGTCTGTGAGTTATGTGTTAAGTTTTCCGGAGCCACTTGTAAAATAAATTGAGGCATGTGTTTAATTTTACATATTTTGTTAGTGTTATTTTTATTTCATTTTCCAGCCTATGATGTACATTATAATGGAAACAAATTTATTAAATTAAAATGATACATCATCTCCCTTTTCCCTGATATGACCTTAGATGTTGCTAGGACGTAAAATTACAATAACCAACCGATCTTTTTTTTTTCACTGCGTATACATCAATTAAATGGTTTTAAATGTGTTTGACGTGAGCTTACGAGTCTTCGCGAGCTCTTGCATATTTACCACCACAAAATAAAAGAGAGACAAATAAGTGTTCACACGTCCTGTCTACCATTCTCTATATCGCTATATTACATAATTCATCATTTATGATTGTCTGAGCTTAGCAGAAATCATCGACATTTGTGATCTCATGATCTACTCACTTTGCGATTCATCTTCATTTGTAGCCTCAGGGGAACAGCTTACGCACACAAATGCAAATGTCCATATTTTATTTGCAATTTGTAACACCTGATTAAGCTTCACCATTTAGGAGTTGAGGTGGAAAGTCAGGAATATTTTATATATATATCCTATAAATAACGTTCCCGACCTGGACATTATAATAAATTAGAATGATTCTTTACTGTTTGAACTGTCTCGTAAATTGAGGATGCTAACCATCGTTTTGTGCCATGTACAATATTAGGTTTTTTTCTGGTAACGGTAATTTTATTCACCAAGCAGTTACTTTTGTTCTGCACTACTCAGGGGTTCCAGTGACAAAAATAAAAGAAATCCATGAAAAACTAGGTGTTTCTAGTAAGATGACCCCTCCGGAAATTTGTTGAAACCTAGACTTAAAATGATGCAATCTGGCACCTACTTGGACATATTTTGGCCTTGAAATTCCAACCGTTTTAAGACTTCAATACTAACAAATAATTAAAAGTAAAAGTTTTTTCATGGACAGGATTTCCCCCCCGGCCCCCGGCTGGTTTGGAAACTCAGTTTTCACCGAAATCGGGGATTTTGTTGAGAAATGGGATCCCTGAGTACTGGTTTGATCCATGCAACGATACCACTACTTACACCATTTAAATTTCCTCACGGAAGCATCAGGGGATGATACAGTAATATGTGTGGGACATATGAATACAGCTGTGCATCACAGAAAAGTAGGACATAGCTCAGGCAGGCGGTGGAGTGTCCACCTGTGAAGATGTCGGTCATCCTATCGATCCTGCTCAGTGGACACATTTGCAGTTTGGGCTATTTTCTGTTCCAACCAGTGGTCCACAACTGGTTCATCAAAGGCTGTATAGTATGTGCTGTCCTGTCTGTGAGAAAGTGCATATAAAAGACCCCTTGCTGCTTATTGGAAAGAGCATCCTATGTGGTGGCAGCTGATTTCCTCCAAAGAAATACGTCAGAATGACCATACGTTTGACATCCAATAGCCGATGATACGAAACTCAATGTGTTCTATAGGCATTGTTAAATAAAAGAAGCGTTCATAGAAAAGTAATGCTTGGATGATGATGTATATAAGTAGGTTTGGTTTGACCGCACTGTCAGTGGGTACGTGTGGAGATGGTGTGAGAGAGTGAATGCGTCAGGGAAGTAGAGAATAATTGAACCAAGTGAAAGGTTAAGTGCACATCAGCCAGTTCTGATGATAATTTGATTGCATAATATGTCAACTGAATCATTGTCTAGTGACTATTTGAGGAAGTGTAACATCATGGGCGTGGATGCCCATGTGAGGTTTTTGTATCTAACGGGGATGAGAATTTCCCACCGATCGGTGGTTTCCCAACTTTTGGGGGATTGATTTTCACACTTTTCGATATTGTTCCAAATCTGTTGTTCACTGGACGCGGTGGCCAAATCGGAAGAGCGCAGCACTCCCGTCCTGGAGGTCAAGAATTCAATTCCTTGTTAAGTCTAACCGATGACATACCAAATTGATACATGGTACTTCCTAGCTTAGCGCTCAGCATTAATAGGATAGGGCAAGGACTGGTTAACTTAGTGTCAGGATAATGTGACTGAGTGGGATATCAGGTCATGCTGCCACTGGCCTGATTTATCAGTGGGGTAGCACTATAAAATCGTCATGAGTGTGCACTGTCACAAGTCGATACCCATCCTGATATGACCATAGATATTGCCAGGACGTGAACAATTCTAACAACCAACCAATCTAAATCTGTTGAGAAAATAAAGTGGTGGGTCGGTAGGGGTATCCCCAGCATTACTCACATGTGACATGTTTGATTGATTGATTGATTGATTGGTGGTTTCTTTACGCCGTTTTGGCAGCATAGGCCATATTCACGGCGAGAAATATTTGTTTTTTTGTTCAAACCATCACTTTTACATGTAAAAGCAGACAATTAATTATGTGCCAATAGACACTCACAATCATATATTTGTGGTCAAGGGAAACAAATTCCCATAGAAAAAGAAAAGTTTTATTAATAATTGATAGAATTTATTTAGTAAACTATATGACATGTAGTCCTATATATCTGAATATGTGTGATTTCTGAAATAAAATGAACATGTGGAGCGTAATGAAACACAATTTCTGTTCTGAAAATACACCATTTTGAAGGTAAATTTCCTTTGGTCTCCTACCGCACCACTGCGGTTGGTGGACAAGCCGTTCCTACTGCACCTTTCTACTGCTCAGTCGCTATGTGTTCCCTCGCTATGACTCAACTTTTTAGGTATAACCTGTTCTCATTACCTGATCTAACATAAGCCACGATAGTTTCACTGGGAAGTTTATTTACAAAGGAAACTGCATCAAAGCCATGCCAGAGAACATTTCTCAGTGTCCTGCTATAAAAAAAGTATCATACACAAAGCATAATAGTCCGATGAAAGTGTCAAATGTACTAAACCAAAACACATATCTAGATGTTATTCTACATATTTAACTTAGATACTGATGCACTTATTAATGAAGCATTTGTGACTGCATAGAAGGGAAGTTAATTTAATAGAACCTGTTGCTGCTGAAGCCTGTACATCAGAATCTTTACATGCATGCCAACATTTATTTGGCAAGTTTTCACTTAAAATATTTAAGTTTGCCTTTTAAAATACAAGGTCCTTCAAACTAACGTACGGTGAATTAGAATAATCAACCGAATATATAAATATTTTTCTTTCTTTCTTAAAGTGGGGAAAGGAATGCAGAAACTGAAAAGCATCGGACTATGAAACTTTTAGCTGTCTAGTTTTGGAGATATCTGAACTGCGAATCCACTGACACTGTTTCACATATCTATGGACCGACCTCTATGTTTATTTAACTATGTAGGTTCAGATGTGTTTTAGGTTTCTTTTTGTTTGTGGTACTGCTTCTCTGTATACACCAAATGGAACACACTCGGTGCATTTTCCTAAGTGTTTACAGATATTTTACACTCAACATAGACTGATATGTCTTCGACTAGAATCATTTAAAATTGCTTAATCCGATGAAAGCATCACTTTATATATTTATATCTATATATATAACACCATATTACTGGACGGTGTGGGACATATGAATAGAGTCCAAATTGACATGCTTATCAAGATATGATAATATATATTAAAATGAGATACTCACGTGACCATATCTTTCAAAACCTCAATGCTTGTTGACTGACAATCTGCAATATGACCTAGTTAACCTACCAATGGCATATTGCATTAGTCTCCAATTGGTGTGCAAGCAGAAATTATTTTTTATGCTTTCAATTTAAATATCTCTCAAAATAGAACTGATACACAATATTTACAACGCATGCAACATCTAACAGCAACGACGAACACTACAATTGTGGGACCGATGCCACAGTGCATACAAAAGCTATGGAAATTACAAACTTTCAAATACACGTATGTCAGTCAAATTTTGGGATATTTTGAAAATTCCAAAAATATATTGCTTTTGGGTCATTGGAGCTTCCAAGAAAAATAAAATGTTCATGTTTGGACCCATTTGAAAATTTTAGGAGGGTACCAAACTACTCAGTCACTATTAATACACAATATTCACAAGGCATGTGACATCTGATGGCAACGACGAACACTATGGTTGTGGGACCGTTGCCACAGCGCATGCATGTGAATATCATGTATTTATCATAAACATTACTTCAAACTAAAAGTAAAATTTAGTAGATTATTATTATGGTCACACTTATATATCTAGGTGCTTTTAAAAAGGTAACAATCTTTTGTATAAAATCTCACAGTCCAATAAAAGCATCAAATTTTCAAAACCAAAACAATTACCTAGATTTGATCCTACATATCTAATTTAGATACTGATGCGCTTATTAAGCATTTGTTCCCACATAGAAGGGAATGCTGGGTCAATTTAATAGAACCTGTTACTGCTGAAGCCTAGGGTGTCAGAGTTTTGGTGTGATTGCCAAAATTAATTTGGAATGTTTGCACTTCAAATATCTCCAAAGTTAGCCATTTAAAATGAAAGCTGCTTTCAACTAAAGCAAGGTAGATTATAATTCGCAGCACTCGGAAGAACAGAACAAGTGTTTCTAAACATAAATTTATTGAAATAATCAGTAAATAATCAGAATTAATCAGAATTGTTCAGACTCGATCAGTCTCATCAGAGTCATGAGTAAGGTAATCAGAATCAATGTCAATGCCTGGAGGCGGTAGAAGCTGGCTCTGCGTGCGGGTGGCTGGCACCGTGCGAATGCGGAAGTCTGGCTTCCGGAAGGTCATCAAGTTCATGTGAGGTCAGGATAATCTGGAAAGCGGGATGGTGGCTTCAGAGTCAGTAGTGATTGCTCGGATGAGATCAGGATAATGATAATAGGTTATGGCTTCTGGAGCAAAATAGAGTTGATATGATGAAGATCAATAACAATAAACAGTCAGAGTGTCAGAAATCAGCACTTAACCCAGGAGAATTAGAAGTACTGATGGAGCCTTAGTAATGGGAGCTTGTTTCAGATAGTTGTTGATGGCATCACTGGACCAAAAGCCTGCCTCTGGGATGTCTGAGAGGGGAACCTTTACGGCGAGGCACGCCTGTGCCGCACCGCGTCTGAGGCTGTGTAGTGTCAGTGATGGGGCATGGGGGAGGACAGCGGCTGAGGCTAGGGAGAGAGTTGAGGCTGTCAAGTAGGCATCAGAAGGGAGGAGGAAGGCAGGTGAGTGTCTGGGTGGGCATAGAGACCGAGTGTAGTTGGACCAGGCGGCTCATGGGCAGCAGAGGGAACCCGGGCGGGCTGGAATGGAGAAGACCAGGGGTTGCTGAGACCAGAACCGAGTCATGGTAGACCGGAAACTCAGTATGAGGGCATCACGGCAAGGGGGTACGTCATAGAATATGAGTGTATGCGGTTCTACCGTGGTCTCGGTCAATGAGACAAGGTTGGACTGTCTGACTAAAGTTAAGTAATGCAGGAGGAGGGCGGCGACAAACATGAAAGCTTCTGAGCCGAGGCTTTCAAGGAAAACCAGTAGGCGAGCTAGGTCGGGGGGGGGGGGGGGCGAGGGGAGCCGCCCTGGAGACTGAGTGGTGTGAGTTCTTAAGGATACATAGCTGGTAAGCATCAAATAGGTTAGAGGAGGGAGAGATAGGGGTGAGCCAAGTCTTTACTGAGCTAAGGTAGTTGAAGACGGACCATGGAGCTCGAAGTCGGGAGGCAAGGGAGAGGACAAAGGCTAATATGTCATAAAGTGCTGGTGTAAGCGGTTCATATCAGGACGAGTACCGACTTGTGACAGTGCATACTCATGGCGACCTTTTAGTGCTGCCCCACTGGGAGACCAGGCTGCCAGCAGCCAGCATGATGACCTGATATCCCACTCAGTTACATTATCCTGACACTGAACCAACCAGTCCTTGCCCTATCAGTATCACTAATAATGCCGAGCGCCTGGCTAGGAAGTGACAAGTATAAATTTTTAAGTCATTGGTTGCACCTGACCAGGGTTCGAACCCATAGGTTTGAATCCCATGAGCTACCAAAACTGGAGACGAACGCTCAACTCATTCGGCCATCCCGTCTGGTGAGGGGGGGATGCCCCGGTCATATACACGTTAGTGGACGTAGGTGAACGTAGTGGAGGGTAACATGGGTCAAACGTGGTGTAAGTATGTTAAACTACGTTGAAATACGTTAAGGTACGGCAGGTTTTGGTACGGATAAATATGTTACGGTACCGATAAATACGTTTTGGTATGGATAAATACGTTACGGTACGGATGCCGGTACGTTCAACTATGTTAGCCTCCACTACGTTCACTTATGTCCACTAACGGCTAGGTGACCAAAGCTTCATCCAAGTGTGCTAGAGCACACTGGAGTACACTAGAGTATCAAAGATGCAAATTCAGCCTCTAATGTAGCGTTCTATTGAACATGTCCAAAATTAAATCGGACATCATGGCTCACCCATGTTATTACCAAGTTAACATCACTGACAAGTATGGATACCGGTACTTTTAACTACGTTCAACTACGTTCAACTATGTTAACCTTCACTACGTTCAACCACGTTCAACTACGTTAGCCTCCACTACGTTCAACTACGTCCACTAACGTGTATGTGACCGGGGTATTAAAGTGGAGGAGGTGGTGAGGAGGCGGGGAGTTCGTTGCTATCATGTTGCTATGGGAGAACACAGACCGGGCATTTGTAGGTTCCGCTTGATTCCACTGATTATTATGCATATAAACATTAGCTCTAATATAAATGCGCCCCGTGGTGCATTTTCATTGACCACCCACGAACCACACCTACAACTGCTGCATTCTGCATGGAACATTAGTTGCAATATAAGCGTTCTTGAATTCAGGGATGAAAGATCTCCGCGGTTTCGCGGATTTCCGGGATTGTTTATATTCACCGATTAATGTTAATACTATACGGAGCCGAGACCTGGACAGTGTACAGACGACAGGTGAAAAAGCTGCATGCCTTCATGATGCGACATCTGCGTTCAATCATGAGGCTAACCTGGAAGGACAAAGTGACAAATAAGGAAATACTCGAACGGACAGGGCTGCCCTCTATGGAAGATCTTCTGATCAAAAAGAATCACCGGTGGACTGGACACCTCATGAGGATGTCATCAGACAGGCTACCAAAGCAGATCCTCTACTCTCAACTGTTTTCTGGTTACAGAAAGAGAGGGCGCCCTCGTCTCCGGTTCAAGGATACCATCAAGAGAAACCTGAAGCTGAGAGACATTAAGACCGACTCATGGACATCACTCTCACAGCAGAGAGCTAAATGGAGAGCGGCAGTCAAGTAATGAAAGCAGTCTTTGTCGCATCGCGACCAACAGCATGATGATGATGATGATGAATGTTAAACATAATTTTGTTAAATGGGATGTATATGACACCAGTTGGATGGTTCGAATCCCTTTCTTATATGACCTTGGATGTAGCTACAACATCGAATCTAAAGAAGAAAGTGTTTGGTATGGGCGATAATGCAATCACAACAAGGCTAGTTGAAACCTGACTTCCAGTATTTTTCCGCGATTCCCTGACAATGCTAACCCTATGGGAGAATATCCGCATTTCAGCTTTTTTTCACGGGGACTACTTTCATCCCTGTGAATTGAACTGGTATAGTCATATGGTTTTTGAGTTTCTGTCTCTTCTTTTTTTTTAGTGATAAATATATTAGGTTGGTCATTCTAATTGGCATTACTTTAGTGTGAAGTAATATATATTTGATTTGAACATATGAACTTATTATTTGGCATGCACATTGAAATTCTGGCATCATAGGGTTCAGCGGTAAGAGGTTATATTAATCTGGCTTAGTGTTCCCTGTCAAGTACTACGTTTTGGCCGTAAAGACAACGGTTTTACACGTAAAATGACAACTACGGCCGTAGGTGAGCAAACCATGCGGTTTTCAGCATATTCGGCATTATTAGGGTAAGACAGGGACTGGTTGGCTCAGTGTCGGGATAATTTGAATGAGTGGGATATCACATCATGGTGCTGGCGGCCTGGTCTTCCAGTGGGACAGCACTATAAAGTCGCCATGAGTGCGCACTGTCACAAGTCGGTACCCGTCCTGGTATGACCTTAGATGTTGCTAGGACGTAAATCAACAACAAACAAACACTAAGTCCCTGCCTACATCGCTATGTTTTGTTTCCCTCACACACAAAAACGCGCATACCACCAAACCAGTCCCCCCCCCCCCCCACACACACACACACACACAGAGTTAAAGGTGCTTAGTCCGATGGTTTCGAGTGTCTGTCATTTGTATATAAATACATTACAATCATCTTTTTTAATCTATTTTACTTAAGTTCGAAGTAACTTTTATTTTTAAATGGCTAAAGCTAGCATTCCTTACACGCGGCATGCGGCATGCGAATGCGGCAAACAATGGAAAAGCATCTAAGTGAATAGGGGTGCTTCCATGCCTCCGAATGAGAATGCGAACGCAGCAGCTGAATCGGTCCCTGTAGCCATCGGTGCGGCATGCGAATGCGAATGCTGCTGCGTTTGCCATAGAAACCAATACTGTTCCTTCACAAATTTGGAGGAAAAACGCCAACAAATGTTGGGAGTTGGCATATATCTACGCCGCATATACGACATTCGCATGCCGCATACCACCTATAAGGAATCTTAGCTTAACTGTGCAGACATGTCAAAGTAATTTTGGCATGCACGTCAAAACTCCAATCGAGAAACCGAACACCGTCAAGACACCATAGACTTCAGCAGTAACAGCTTCTATTAAACTGACTAGGCATCCCCATCTATGCCGCAGCAAATACTTAATAAATGCACCAGTATCTAAATTGGACATATAGAATAAGAACTAGATAAGGGTTTTGGCTTAGAAAACTATCAGTGTGTTGTATACTGAGTTTTCAGTGGACTGCTGCGATGTTGACATCTGTCTCGACACCCATAACTCATGCCTTTGCTGACAGACTGTGTTATGCAGTCGACAGTCCCATCGAGATATAAGTAATGCCCCTGCAATAAAAATAAAAGATATAATAATAATAATACTTTTAAAAAGGTAATGCAATATAGGCAATGCGCCTGCAAAGAAAGAAGATATAATAATAATAATAATAATAATAATAATATTTTTGAAAAAAAATACTAAACCCAATAGCTGATGTATACTTTTTGTTCTGGGGGGTGTGGTGGTTAAAGCAATAACAATATTTACCAAATTTAAAAGAGAAAAAAACCGGCAACCCCTGTACACAGCGTGTACACAACCCATACATCCGGGTATATCGATCTGGGTGCAGGTGAATGCCCCCTGGTGGCTGATCCATGAACCATTGATCCGTGACACATGCCTGAGTCACCCGCACTGCTCGTTGTTACAACACCTCAATATAGGCCCCACATATATACAGCAGGGATGAAAGATCTCCACGATTTCGCAGATCGCCGGGATTTTTCCTGTAGCTATAAGTGTATACTAATATGTTGTGCCAGTCCTGATATGACCTTAGATGTTGCCAGGACATAAAATTCCAACAACCAGCCAACCAATACGTTGTTTCACGCTGCAGCACCATCAGCATATACTAATACATGCTTCAAATGCCGCAGCACTATCAGCGTATACTACTAAAACGTGCTTCAAACGGCACAGCATTATCAGCGTATACTAATACATGGTTCAAACGCCGCATCACTATCAGCATATACTGATACATGCTTCAAATGCCGCAGCACTAGCAGCATATACTACTAATACATGCTTCAAACGCCGCAGCACTATCAGCGTATATCAATATGTATGAAACCCGACTTCCGGGAATTTTCAGCGGTTCCCTGACAATGATAAGCCTATGGAAGAATATCAGCATTTCCGCTTTTTTCCCCGGAGATCACTTTCATCCCTGATACAGTATGACCCCATTATAACGCGATCGTTCAGAGGCCCTGACACGGGCTCTCATAGAGGCCCTTATACAGGCCCTCATAGAGGCCCATACACAAACCCTTACATGGGTCCTCGGTGTGGTACCTGCTGACCCAGGCATGACCCCATGACCCAGTTCTCAAACTTCCTGGTACAAACACTTCATGGTACAACAAGCAAGCTGCTCTCTTGTACCTGCCCACAAGTAGGTTGGCTGTTGGAGTTTTACGTCCTGGCAATATCTACGGTCATACCCGATATCCCACTCAATCACATTATCATGACACTGAGCTAACCAGACCTTGCCTTTATCTGTTAATGCCGAGCGCCAGGCTAGGATGCGACAAGTGTCACTTTTATAAGTCATTGGTTTTCCTCGACCAGGAACCGAACTCCCGATCTCCCGCACGCGAGGCCCGCGCTCTATCGATTCAGCCACTGCGCCCGGTCCCTACAACTAGGTGTTCAGTTGTAAGCACTCATTCGGAAGGCATATTGGTGGTGGAAACCATCTATAAGACCACTTCCATAAAGAATGCTGCACACGTTCTTCCCCTGCAATCTTTTGGTAGATGGTGGGATTCGAACCCACGGATTCAAACCCTGGTCGAGTCAAACCAATGACTTTAAAAATTGATACTTTTCGTTTCCTAGTCAGGTGCTCGGCACTATTAGGATATGGCAAGGACTGGTTCGCTCAGTATCAAATTAATGTGACTGAGGGGGGATATCAGGCTGGCAGTCTGATCTCCCAGTGGGGCAGCACTATAAAATTCGCCATGAGTGTGCACTGTCACGAGTCATTACGCATCCTGATATGACCTTAGATGTTGGCAGGATGTAAAAATCCAACAACCAACCAACCAACCTCCTCCCGTACCCACACACCTACCCACTCCTTGGACCTTGTATTGGCTTCCGTGCTGAAATCTCTCACGGCTCTAGTCCCACCCACCACCCACCTTTACCTCTGCATTCAGAGTGGTTCAACCACATGATGCTGCCTGCCTCCTCCTCACTACCCCCCTCCGCCTCACTACCCCCCCCCCCTCCACCCCACACACCTGGGACCTTGTATTGCCCCCCTCCCCCATTTGAATCTCCTACGGTTCTTCTAGCCACTATCCATGCAAAGTAAACCCCGTTTCCCGTGAGGGGGGGGGGGGGGGGGGGGGGGGGAGAGCAGACATGGGGGGTGGTGGGGGGGGGGCTGCGTCCCTGATGGAGGAGGGTTTAATACGCTGAGTGAATCGCCTGGTGCAGCCCAACACATGCTTGTGGGATAAGCGATCAGCGTTAACTTGATAACCCGGCAGACACAGGGGGCTCCTTATATCAGTGGATCACCCCCAACATCCGACTGACAATCCTACAGATTTTCCTCTTATTCTTAAGGCTGCATAGTCCGATGAAAACATCAAATTTTCAAAACCAAAACAATTATTTAGATTGATTGATTGGTTTCTTTACACCGTGTCGGCAGTGTAGGCCATATTCACGGTGAGAAACAATTATCTAGATTTGATTCTACATATCTAACTGAGATGCTGTTGCATTTATTAAACTGTTGTCGCCACATAGAAGGCAATACTGAGCCAATTTAAGAACACCTGTTACTGCAGAAAACTATAACAAGACCAATCAAAAATCTATATTATAACAACGGTTATAGTAAAAAAGAAAACTTGATAAAGAAATTGAAAATGGTTGTTGGTAATAGTTTCTATCATGCAATGAAGCCCCGCTACAACACGCCCCGATTTACCGCATATTCGGATATATGACGCGATATTTCATTGGACCCAGAATTCTTTAATTCAAATGTAATTCAGTAAAGTGAACCCCGATTTAACCCGACCATGCTTTTTTTTCGCGATGACTTTAATGGACCTCAACGGTCGCGTTATAATGGGGTCTCACTGTATATCCGTGACTATCAATTTACAAAATATTGATTACTATGTTGCTTTAAATTTTAATAAACAACCATTTAAGGTAGCCATACAGATTGGCCAATAAAAAGGAACCGGCTTGATGCTTTTAATAACAGTTTTATTAACCATAGCATGCACAAGTTCTGTATGTACACCTGCAAAAGTGTGATTCTGAAAGAAGAACAAAAGAGCCGAAACTAACCAATACAGACAAATACCAATTGATAAATCAATTCAGGAAAGAAGTGATTATTCTAAAAACCTAAATGATGCGATTTCCTGGGAGTTGACCATATACGTTAATACAATTAATAGTTAGTTAGTTGGTCATTAGTTAGTTATTAGTTAGTTAGTTATTAGTTAGTTATTAGCTAATTATTAGCTAGTTATTAGTTTGTTAGTTATTAGTTTGTTAGTTATTAGTTTGTTAGTTATTACTTAGTTATTAGTTAGTTATTAGTTAGTTATTAGTTAGTTATTAGTTAGTTAGTAGTTAGTTAGTAGTTAGTTAGTAGTTAGTTAGTAGTTAGTTAGTAGTTAGTTTGGTATTAGTTTGGTATTAGGTAGTTAGTAGTTAGTTATTAGTCAGTCAGTTATTAGTTAGTCCGTTATTAGTCAGTTATTAGTTAGTTATTAGTTAGTTAGTAGTTACTTAGTTATTAGTTAGTTATTAGTTAGTTAGTTATTAGTTAGTAATTAGTTAGTTAGTTAGTTAGTTATTAGTTAGTGGTGATTGCTTAATGTAGTGTCGGCAGCAAAGGCCATAATCATGGCGAATCAAATTTAACATGCCTGCTGTCGTTCAGATTAATTTGTCACCAATCCACTGTTTTCAGCGCTATAACTTGACATTTTGCTTTGTTAAAGCCATTTTCCCTACAATTGACAGTCCTTGCTCACGTGCATTATGTACATAGTTATTCACGTGGATGAAATCATATCTATCAACATCATGAGGGTCAAGGATATCCAGCAATCTTACTTACTTACTTACTGACTCACACACACACACACACACACACACACACACACACACACACACACACACACACACACACACACACACACACACACACACACACACACACACACCACACACACACACACACACACACGACGTACATCCTGTATTTCATAAGCAATAGCATCTCAGGTTTTGGCTGCCTTCCTGTGCAGATCGAGTCAAACTAATAACTTACAAAACTGATAGTTGTCGCTACCTAGCCTGGTGTTTATCATGAATAAACTAGGGCAAGGTTTGCTCCGGGGGATAGGACAAAGACTAGTTGGCTCAGTATCAGGATAAGGTGACTGAGTGAGATATTTGGTCATGGTACTAATGGTCTCCCACTAGGGCAGCACTATAAAATTCGACATGACAAAAGCCCATTTCCTGTTTCCCATGAATCAGACAACTGGGCCGCATTCAGGGTCCGTCTCGGAGGCGCCTCGGAGATGGCCCTGACGTCACACTAGTCTGAACGGCAAAAACAGTTTGTTGTCTCGAAAATGGGTGCCCCCACAGGTGGCGGCCATTTGCAATGGAAAAGCTGCACTGTGATTGGCTGAAACCATTGAATACAGCAGCCATTTTCAAGGCGCTTTTTGTCTCCTATCTGAAAAGGGAGGCGTCTCCGAGACGTACCCTGAACGCAAATAGGCCAAAAAGCATCGTGTAGACGTCTCTGCGGCGCCTCCGAGACGCATC
This sequence comes from Branchipolynoe longqiensis, assembly GCA_030323885.1. Lineage (NCBI taxonomy): Eukaryota > Metazoa > Annelida > Polychaeta > Phyllodocida > Polynoidae > Branchipolynoe > Branchipolynoe longqiensis. The sequence continues at coordinate 41,762,384 of CM059195.1, forward strand.
CTGAACACGGCGCAGACACACACACTCATACACACACACACACATACACACACACACACACACACACACACACACACACACCACAACACAACACACACACACACACACACACACACACTCACACACACACACACACACACACACACACACACACACACACGCACGTGGCTAACAGGACCTGAGATACCGGTTATCTCCTTATCAGGTTCACAGTAATAAAAAGAGAATAAAGATGATGTATAATAGTAGAGGCGGATAGAGATGTGTAGGCCTACACACTGACACCAAAGTATTAGGTGAGCTTTTATAAACAGAGTGTGCCCTTCTTACTGCTGGTTGGTTGGTTGGTTAGTTGGTTGTCAGAGTTTTACATCCTGGCAACATCTAAGGTCATATCAGGACGGGTACCGACTTGTGACAATGTGCACTAATGGCAACTTTATAGTACTGCCCCACTGGGAGACCAGGTCTCCAGGACCATGACCTGATATCCCACTCAGTCACATTATCCTGACACTGAGCCAACCAGTCCTTGCCCTATCCTATTAATGCCGAGCACCTGCCTAAGAAGTATCAATTTTCTAAGTTATTGGTTTGACTCGACGGGGAATTGAACTCTCGACCTTATGCAGGAGAGGCCTGTGCTCTACCAATTCGGCCACCGTGTACTAGACAACACTGGTGTAGTCAGAGGTCAGAGGTCAGTCTCCTACCGCACTCCTCCGACCACGGCAGGGGAGTGTTAGAGTAGCAGAATTGCCACCATTAGTACGGTCAACTTAATACATTATCTTTAAAAAGATTTAGCAGAAGGTCAAAATCCTCGGATTTTTCAAATTTAAGACAAGGGTGATATTTGGATGAATTGGAGACAGTTATGTAAAGAGAGGGGAAAATTTGCTTAAAGCTACATAGTCCGATGAAATCATCAATTTTTTAAAACCAAAGTGCTTATCTAGATTTGATTGTAAACATCTAATACCTAGGTCACACCTACCCGGATCAGGGGCTGGACGAGCCCCGGACCATGATCCGGCATGGTCCGTGGCGATCCAGCATGATCCGTTGCTGGTCCTTGGTGATCCTTGGCGATCCTTGGCTGGTCCGGCCTCATCCGGGGTCGGCCCTGGATGTTTTAAAATGCTTAAAACATCTGGCGCGATCCAGGGAATGTTGCAATCCGGGCTCGATCCGGCATCATCCGGGTGTAATCTGGGGGTAGTCCATGGGTGCTCCGGGGGTAGTCTGTGTACCGTCCGGGGCAGTCCAGGTGGGTTTTAAACTGGATGAGCCACGTTTTAGCCACGGTTTAACCCGGACCAGCCCACACATAGCCACAGACCACTCCCGGACTGCCCGGATAAGACCCGGACAAGCCAGATGAGCCTGGATCGCCACGGATAGCCCACTTTACCATGCATCAGTACAGGATGAGCCCCGTTTTTGTGTGTGTGTGTGTGTGTGTGTGTGTGTGATGTGTGTGTGGGTGTGTGTGTGTGTGTGTGTGTGTGTTGTGTGTGTGTGTGTGTGTGTGTGTGTGTGTGGTGGTGGCGTGCGTGCGTGCGGGTGCGTGGTGCGTGGTGTGGTGTGCGGGCGTGCGTGCTGTGTGCGTGCGTGCGTGCGTGCTTGTCGTGGTGCGTGCGTGTGCTGCGTGCTGTGGTGGGGCGGGCTGCGTGCGTGCTGCGTGCGTGTGTGCGTGCGGGTGCGTGCGTGGCGTGGGTGTGCGTGGGCGTGCTGCGTGCGTGCGGTGTTGGCGCTGTGCGCGTGCGCGTATATATATATATATATATATATATAGCAGGAGCAAGTCCACTTCAAGTCCGGGACTGATCCGTGATTACTCCGTGGATACACCGGGTAGTCCGGGGGTGGTCCGGCTAGGCTGGGGGCTAGACCGTGGCTCGTCCGGGTACGTATGTATGACTGTGAACCCAAAAATGACCAAAATAGTGATTTTATCCGGGGCTGTCCGGGACAGTCCGGGGGATAGGACAAAGACTGGTTGGCTCAGTATCAGGATAATGTGATTGAGTGGGAAATCGGGTTATGGGTGCCAGTGGCCTGGTCTGCCAGTGGGGAAGCACTATAAAGTCGCCACGAATTCGGATTTTACCTCGGTTTTTTATACCGCCTCTGGCTAGCCGCAGGCTAGGGAGAAGGAAGCACATCCGGGTCCAGCAATTAGCATAAGTGACTCACAACGGCTGGGAGACGTTTGTGAGTTTGCTCCAACAGGATTTAATCTACAACTCTACATTAATCACAAAGTAAGTAATGAAAATTTGTATAAACTGGTGTATGATGACGTTATAGCATCACATTATGAAAGTTAAGAACTTTCTCAGGTCCAATTGGACTTTGTACGTGTTTTTTACTTGTGGGTAGAAAACTGCGTGCCGCTGGCACTTTCGAAAACCGATAGTCTTTGTTCTATCGAACCCTGTTTTTGAAGCAGTGGAGAAATGGTAAACCCGAGTAGTTGCTCATTTCCTAAGAAAATTTCTCCGGATCTGAACTAGAGGATGTTGTTGGGGATGCTTCCGGGTGTTTTTTATAAACACCCAGACCGGTTTTGAGGCGAACATCCGAGTTTAGTAATATTTTCTCAACTTGCTGGCCGATCGTAGCCGAGGGTGGGAGAAGTGTACGGAACAGAGGAGACGTGGGCGATTCTTGGATCGATTACCCCCCGTTTGGTTGTTTCGTTACCATACCCTACGGCCAAAAAAACTTAGCTTCACACCTGTTTGAAACGTTGTAATACCGATTTCTGATACATTATACCTCAAACCCAGTTTAACTGGTTACACTTGTGTTGTTGAGATGATTCCGGTTAAGTAACCACCTTTGTGTTACAGGAACCGAATGGCCACTCGGCGGAATAAGCAGCCTGCGCAGCAGAGGGCATTGCCCCTGTACGGATTACGATTCAGTCAACAGCGCCTACGGCTCCGCCGTCTCCACAGCCCCGGGGCACGGTTTCCGACCGGGACAGTGACCAGCCACCTCATCATAGTGATTGGCGAGGGAGGAGATAAGATGGCCAGCCATGATGGAGGACAAGATGCGCCAATTCCAGGGCTCTTTTCCTTTGCGGGCCCTCCCCAAAATTCCCTAATGAGGATTTGGGAGGACTTTTCAGGATGACGAGGAGGACACGTGTCGGCCCACGAGGGTTCACGAAAACCGAAAGCCGCGCCGGCATGAAACGCCGCACTGTGAGCAGGCCTCAGGTGACGAGTTCACCAAAGCCTCAAACGCCTTAAACGCCTAAGAAGTCAAGAAAAAAGAAAAAGAAAAAGAAAGAATCGTCCTCGGACTCAGTTCAAACGACTCTCTCTTCCTACGGAATCAGATTCTGATATCGGAAACACGCGCGGTGGAGTGGTGTACGCCAAAATGGCGCTAAGGTTGGCAAGAAGATTGTCAAGAAAAGGACGAAGAAGGTGCGTACCACAACCATGTGAGGAATACCGTCAATGGCCACTTTTACAACGTTTCAAACCAGGTTGAGTCATTAATAAATTGATGGAACAGATTTCCGGCGTCAAAGGTATCCCGCTACTGTGTGTAAGGAGATGGATGGCTGGCATCCATCTTGTTCCGTCGAACGTCGTCCCCACACGCTTGAAATGCCCTTTGGTATTTCATAAGGCAGTTTTGGGCTACCTTGAGTTCTATTATCCCCATTGCTTATGCATGCAGGACCGAGAATAAGTTCTCGTCCTTAGCTCGGGGTAATGGATAGGGCATTGCCTAGCTCGCTGCAGCGAGCAAACTTTATGACACATCGCCGCCTTCGAAGATGTCTTTAAATCCGTCACCACCGACACGGGACAAAGTAGTGTCGCCCGGTCAAGAAAATGAGGACATGACGGCAAGGAATACACCGTTATTCCGGACCTACCCCCATCAAGGCAAACCTCTGGCACATAGTCCAAGAGTTTGGGGGTCAAGGCTTGCTTATTTGTACAAGAAGGTAGAGGTGGTCACTAGAGTGCTAAAAACACGGAATCAGGGCCGTAAATCACAAAAACCACACTCGGGTTCCGCCGCAGCCGCACGGATTTTCGCTTCCACCAGCCTCCCGAGCGCGGAAGGCCGTTTCAGGGAGGGCCCATCCTTCGACATTCAGCCAGAGGGGAAGAAGGTCGAGGCGACGACAATTAACTCAAACTGGAACGACAAACCGCCGGTAACAACTGGACTTTGTCCCCAAGCCGCGTTCCCCAAAAACAGGAAACTAGTTAGAGAACGCCACACAAACTTTTCAGAAGGCCTGGCCTTGAAATGGTCACAGAGGAAACTCCAAACTGACGTAAGCCTTTTTCAAGAGGCAATCATTGTTAATTGTTTAGAAACAATGGCAACAATTAACCAACTAACCCAGTGGGTTCTTAGTATTGTTAGAGGGCCATTGCTATTCCTTTCACAAAAATCCCTGTACTGAAAAATAGAGCAACCTTTTCCATATAAGTTCAATTCACACGAAAAAAATTCCAACTAAATGAAAACAGGTTGGGGTTTTGAAGCCAAAGGCATTGTCAAACGAAGTACAACATACTAAAAGGTGATTCATTTCCTATATTTTCTCCAAATCCTAAAATGATGGGTCTGTTCGCATGATTTTAGACTTAAACTAAATTGAATGAAATCATTGAATTACCAACATTTCAAATGTTTTCTTTAGAAACAGCTCGTGATCTGATCAACCCCAGGTGTTGGGGCTAGGAGTGTTGGATTTAAGAGATGCTTACTTTTACCGTCCCCCATTCAAGAGGGTTCACGAAAATATTTACGGTTTGTTTGGAATGACGCTTTTTGAATTTTACCTGCGTTCCTTATGTTTTGGATTTGCGTTTGTGCGCCACGACTTTTTACTAAGTTGTTGAAACCCGGTTTTTTTCACTCATGGCTAATACTGGGTCATTGTTTGTTTCCATAATTGATGTTCTTTCATTTTGGGGACATTCTTCTCGGTTCAATGCGAGTCGCAGTTCAAGCATTTATGTCATACTGTTTCAAACTTGGGTTTCTTCATCCATGCTAAGAAATCTGTTGTTTTCTCCTACTAAGCAGATTAAGTGGTCTAGGCTTCATTTTGAACACGTAGGCCATTGATCCGTGTCACTTACACCACAAAACGAAAAAGATAAGCTGTGGGGACACAGCGATACAGCTGTTACGTTAGACATTCTAGGCCAATGATAAGACAGGTCGCAGTCTTAATCGGTGATAATGATTTCATACATACCCTAGCTATTCTATATGGGGCCGCACACATTAAGTCCTGCGAAAATCGATAAAAATCTAGCTTTGGCCCGAGCATGGGTTTAACTTTGAATGGGACATTTTATCTCTGAAAGTGGGACTAGGACGACTTTTTTGGTGGCTAAGTCACTTTGATAACTCCCCCAATCCATTAGAATGGGTGAGCCCAATACTACAGTACGACTGACGCGTCAACTCCAAGGTTGGGTGGGCACATGCAATGATGTAGCAACGGGGGGGACGATGGCTAGGATTCAGAAATTTCTGAAACATATTAAATGTTTAGGAATTACGAGCCATTTACTTTAGGTTTAACCAGCCTGTTAAAGTACACAAAAATAATGGTTCGTATCCTTACGGATAACACCACAGCATGGCTTATGTCAGAAATATGGGAGGTACAAAATCTATTAAGTGGTAACGAATTGGCATACTCATTTGGAAAATGGGGCGCAAAAGTTTGACGTATGGTTAACAATAACAACATACCCGGAACGCAGAATTGCCTTGGTTAAAGATGAGTCGCCATTTCCATGACCCTCTTAGAGTGGTCACTAAACCCTCAATTTTCAAACAAAATCTGTAATATGGGGCTGGCCGGTATAGATTATTTGCTTCACGTAATAATAACTTTAGCTGGAGAATATGTTTCGTGGCACCCAGAACCAAATGATTGGACACATAGATGCCTTCTCGCTAAACTTGGGCCAAAATCATGTTCTTTTAAGCATTTGTCCCCCCTTTTTCCATATTATTAGCAAAGTCGCCCGAAAGATACTAAATGGAGAAAACACACGCCCATCCTCATCGTCCACGAATGGGACACTCAACCCGGGCTAGCGGAGACTTAGTCGCAGACGGCAAAAGCATGCTAGCTTCAAAGATTCGAGGAATTCTGTAATACTCAGGGACGTTAGCGCGCCCACGAAACGTCTGTCGACGTCTCCTTTGGTAGACATTCCTTTTTTAAATATATATTTGGAACAGTCGGCTTCGGATAGTTACACAGATCGCTCCCCCCCTCGGTATCCATCTCACGCCTGGAGGAAGGGGAACTGTAAAAAATTGTATACCACGTATTTTTTAAAGAATTGGGGGTGGGGTATTTTATTGCTTACTTAAAGAAAATTTAAGCCTATGAACCCAACAATATCCAGGTAGGACGTTTCCTACGTTTTTTGGAAGACGTAGGTTTTGGGTTTATTATGGCGCTATCAATGCTGGCCAGATGTGCGTCTCAATAATCTACCTAGGATTAATGTTGAAAACAATGGGAAAAATCATGTATTTGCTGGATCAATTCGATCAATTTATCAGAGGAAACCCTCCCAAACCCAAAATATAATAGGTTTTGGGATGTTTTCTCTTGTGTTTAAAATCTTCTAGGACGGGCAAGTGAATTATGTTCCTGGATCGTTAAGCTATTAGGCTTCAAAGTTGCTTTGCTCCTTCTGCTCGTTACAGGACACAGGAGGCTCAAAAACTATAGTCGCCCTGTCGCTCATTTGGTCTTGTAAATCGATAGCTATGGATGCAACGTTTGTCTAACTACTTTGGTGAAATCAAATCGTTTTTGGTGTTCCCCTGTCGACAATAAGTGTTCACTAGTTTCACAGAGGATCGCAAGTTATGATGTAGTCTCCGCAATTACGGACATTATATCCAAGACACGAACAATACGCACTCAATGGCAGCTTTTGGTGAGCTTTATTAGCCTAAACAAGGGCCTTTTCGGAGGGACACCCGCGCAGATGGACCATGACTGTGTTAATAATTTCAGGTAGTTTTCTCTTCAGATATTCATTCGCCTCTCTACACGTGGGGCAATGTATCTAAGGCCAGATTACTTGGCTTTCCGTGTAACGCATCCTCGGCTAATGCAGGATTGGAAAACTGCTAGAAATCGTTTGCAAAACATTATCACAAGCGGATAGAGAAGCCTCAACCTATGTTCACAGAGGATAACTCACCAACTAAAAGACCACAGGTGAAGACAAGTTGCACTTTTTCGCTTTTTTGTCATTAACAATGGTACAAACCATACTTAAATATAGACTTGATGATAGAATTGTAACTAACTGGATTATCTAGGATATAAATGATATTACGTAATGGTTCCTAGCTGCGGATTGCCTGAGGCGGTATACGAGGTAAAATAGATTAGTTAGCGAATCTTACCTGCGGTTTTAGATGATGGATAACTATTGTTTTTACCGAGGTAGGAGCCTCGGGTAGACATGGCGAGGGCCCCTCCCACCACGCTGGCAGTCTATTCTATCTCTTGTACCAAGATTAGGTCACTTGGACATTGTTTTTTTGGTTTTTTGGATTATTTTTAGCCTGAATTAGTAGCGTAGCTAAAGATTGCATGGACCCGGCATGTGCTTCCTTCTCCCTCGCCCACGTCTACCCGAGGCTCCTACCTCGGTAAAACAATAGTTATCCATCATCTATACCCAGGTAAGATTCGTCTAACTAATCTATATAACACGATGAATTATTGGCCTCAGAATTGTTTAATAGAAAGGGAATTCAGTAAAGTGAACCCCAATTTAGCGCGACCCTGTTTTTTTCGCGATATCTTTTTATCGACCGCAATTCTCGCATTATAAGAGGGTTTCACTGGGTATATTTGTTCATATTCCCATTATATATATATATATGTAGTGCCACCAGTCAGGCACATGAAGGAGGCAGTACAGTGTATAGTGTAGTAATAATAATAATAATAATAATAATAATAAGGAAATAATTCCAGGGATGAAAGACCTCTGCGGATTTCTGCGATTTTGATAAATCTGCATTTTTACAAGATATGTCTAATATATTTGGATAATTTGACAGGTTTTTATCTTAATCTAAGCCCTAAATAGTACAATGAATATTTGAACGTTATTCTTTGTTCCTGGATCCTAGTGCTGGTCAGTGGCTCTTGGCACTATATGGGTAATGGGGTATGGCTAGGAGCAGCCGTCGGCACAGCAAGGGGTGGTACGCGGTGGCTGGTAGTCCCCTGGCCATCGCCATAGTACCCTGCAATGCTATCATAATGAAGAGTGGATTTCCTCGATAGTCCGGAGACTTCTCGTATAGCCTTAGCACTGTCAGGGAACTGCGGAAAGTTATGGGAAGTCAGGTTTCATCCAATACTCTCCCAGCATATTCTTGCACCTTTTTCTAATCAAATGTCAGCACAGACTCTGTGAGGAGAGCTCGTGTCCAATATGACCTACTTAGAGCCACATGAATTGCCGCACAAACTTATCAACAACTCACTGTAATTAATCTGCCGTTATTCATTTATTCAGATTGGCTACTGAATTTGTATAAGTAAGTGTTAGTTTTTTAGGGAGATTTTACAGTTGTTAGTAAACAAGTGTAGAGCACTATTTTGTGGTTTATTGGAGTGAAGGGAAGATCACGCTCTTGATGTAGATTGTACTGTTACGTTACGCTGTCAATGTTTTTACTGTATTATCACCCATAGAGTTACATTCCCAAGAGTGGAATCAGTGAGAGGAAGGAGTGTAGTGATAGTTGTGTAAGGCACTGTCAACATATGTTACCTTTCATATCAAGTTTCAAAATGGCAACAGAGGAGGTAGATAGGACAGCCAACATTACCGAAATTGCAAAAGTTAAGAATAAGTTTAGATGGGAATGGCTCAGTGACGAAGACAAAAATGGAGACTTTTTTTCTGACTATCTGAGAAAGATTCTCAAACCAGGGGCCATATGCAGGATGCGGGGTTAGCGAGCCAAAACGCGTTTAGAAGGGATTTCTGGTTTAGCGCCGAAAAGTTGGTATGCACGAGTGAGTTATAGACCTAACACCATGCGTTTAAGGTCCGCGACACTAACCCCATTTCATATGACGTTTACGGGCGGTGTTAGCATAAGGTTGTCGCTAAATCTATTGAATGCTATCATATTTAACAGAATTAAATACGCAATAAGTGAAATTTTATCAATTTAACCCTAAATTCGAAGCAATATTAACACTGCAGCCGTAATGGCGGCGATATTAATATTAATATTTTCGAATCGACGAACGTACAGTAAACAAACCGCCGCCGCCGCCAGGGGCCATATGCAGGACGCGGTGTTATCGAGCCAAAACGCGTTTAGGGTCGGATTCCAGTTTAGCGGCAAAAAGTCTGTATGCGACAGGCAGTGTTACGCTAACACCGCGCGTTTAAGGTCCGCTACACTAAACCCGTTTCATAGCACGTTTAAGGTTGGTGTTAGGGTTACGTTAAGCCCAAATCTATTCAATGCTATCATATTTAACAGAATTAAATACACAATAAGTGAAATTTTATCAATTTAACCCTAAAAGCGAACCGATATTAACTCCACTGCCGCATTGGCAGCGTTAATCATATTGTCGAATCGACGAATGTAAACAAAACAAATCGCCGCCACCGCCGCGTCGACGTCGATATCCATACTGGCCGAAGCCGCCACATCAGCGGCAATGTATTAGGCCCAAATCTATTCAATGCTATCATATTTAACAGAATTACATACGTAATAAGTGAAATTTTATCAATTTAACCCTAAAAGCGAGCCGATATTAACGCCACTGCCGCATTGGCAGCGTTATTCATATTGTCGAATCGACGAATGTAAACTAAACAAACCGCCGCCTCAGTGCTGGCTGGTTCCCGGCGGTGTTGGATACCGATTCGGCAGTGCTCGCCGGGAACCGCTGCAAGGGATTCACGTTTAGCTAACACTCACCGTTTAGGCGCCTCTGCATACGGCGTGACATACTTCGCGCGGGCGGTGATAGCTAAACGCGTTTAAAGGCTAACACCAATCGACGCTATCACCGACTCCTGCATATGGCCGCAGTATGGAAAGTGACGTCGATGCGGCGGCGGCGGCGATTTGTTTACTTTACGTTCGTCGATTCGAAAATATTAATATTAATATCGTCGCCGTTGCGGAGGAAGTGTTAATCTCGCTTCGATTTTAGGGTTAATTTAATAAAATTTCACTTATTGCGTATGTAATTCTGTTAAATATGATCGCATTTAATATATTTAAGCCTAATATATCGCTACAGACGCAGAGGGATTTCCCAAATCTATAAATAAATCACGTTTAGCTAAAATGAAAGTGCTACGCGCTCCTGCATATGACTTGACACAGTTCCCGACGTCGGTGATAGCTAAACGGTAACAGGCTCTAACACCAAACCCCACTAAAACTGACTCCTGCATATGGCCCCAGGCTATGTCATCTGTAAGTGGTGTGAGGCACATATAAATCATGGAACTTATGGTAAGAGGGCACTTAGTGATCACTCCAAGACTGAAGCATTCAACGAGAAAGATGGTAATTAAGGGAAGCCAAACACTACCGCCAGTCTTGACAGCAACACAAGCAATCATAGATGGAACAAATAATGTACAAGGCATTGGCTGTTCTATAGGGCAAAGCACAGAAAGTTCCCATTCAAAACCTTATGGAGCAGCACCCAATGTACTTGGGACACACACACAAACAACTTGTGATACAAGACCAACAGCGCATATAAACTGAGAGAAGGTCTGGGTTCTGTGCTAAAAAAATGCTTGGTTAGTGACTTGAGACACTACACATTTTCTATGAATGTTGATAAATGTATATGAGTGCATCACACCAGAAAATATTCTCTGTGTTAGTATCATATTTCTCTGAGGAAGATCAAAGCAGTCTTGTAAAGCATTACATGTCAGTCAACATGTCAACTGTCAATGCTGAAACTTTCCATAGTATTTTGATAGATACTCTTGAAAAGGATAGGATCCCTCTCACAAATCTCATTTCTATCCTCTCTGACTCAGCTAACTACATGAAAGGAAAAATTAGTGGATTTGAGACAAGAATGCGTCTAGATGCTAACCACCTCTTTGATATTGATGGTGATGTGTGCCACCGTGTTAGAAATGTGGTAAAAAAATTCCCATCTCTATTCAATAAACAAGTTGAGAGTTTGTCTGATGATTTGTACACTGACTTTAAATGGAGTCCTGATCTGAGAGCTCATTTAAAAGAAATATGCATAATGCTTGAGATTAAATGTCAGCTACCAAAACAAAGAATTCCCCACAGATGGCTCTCAACATTCGATGTGATTCTGCCTTACTACAGTATGTTCACTGTGTACACACTATTTTACTGGCCTTGGCTTTCAAAAACAGATCAATCTCTTTATAAACACCTCATTGCTGAACTGAAATCATCTTTCTCAGGAGAGGCCAAATGTGCTATAGACCTGATTCATGAAAACCTCAGAAACAAAATGCTCACTGATAATGGAAGAGAAAGGAAAAAGAGGCTGGTGGAAAAGATCTTTTTCAAAGGGGATTATTCCCTCCTGGTCATGGAATTTGTCATTGACCTGTTTCCATTATTCAAGTCGTTTGTGCTCATGTTTGAGCAGAAAGAGCCCATGATGCACTGGCTTCGTGACAAACTCAAAGACTTGGTGAAAAAGTTCCTGTCTGGATTCATTAAACCTGAATATCTGAAGAATAAGTCTGCAAAGCAACTTGCAAACACACAGGTAACAGACTTAGAATTAGGTATACGTTGGGAAAAAAGCAGAAAAGCATCTCCAATCACTCCCTAAAACAAGCTTTTTGAAACAAGAATTCCTGAAAACTGTCCTTGATGCATATACCATAGCTAGATCCTACATGCTTGAGAAGTTCCCTTTGGACAACAAAACTTTGCGTTGTCTCTCAGCACTTGATCCAACGGTTCAGGGTCATGATGTCACTCTAAGGACTCTGAAAGAGCTAGGGATGCTTTTCCAAACAATTTTCAAAGCAGGAGACATGCATGAATATAATGAATATAATGAAGAGTGTCAGGTCATGCAGATTGTAGATGCAAAGGACATGCCATTAAGTGATAATCAAGATGGTAAAGCGAGAAGACCAGATCACTGGTGGGCTGAGATACTAGCTTCTGGGAAATATCCCAATTTATCAAAAATAGTTAAAGCTTGTCTCAGCATCTTCACTGGCCCACAGATCGAACAAGCTTTTTCTCAGATGAACCAAATCATCACACCCACCTCCAATAGATTTGAAATTCAAACTTATGCAGCCATCATATCAATCAAGTTCCACCTTAGAGAAAAGAAGACCATCTCACTTTCTCTCTTCCATAGGAAAAACATTGATAAAGATCCAGTGGACAAGGGCATAGCTTATGCTATGCAATCTACATACAGCTTGTACCAGAAGAAGCTGGCTCTAGAACAGAAGGCCAAGCTTGACAGGTGCCAGAGCCTTAATGTGGCACAGTCTGAGCCAACCAAGAAACATGACATTCATGCCATGGCTAATGAAATAGGAAAGCGCATTCAATGGAAGAGAAAGGGAATCCCTGATGGTCCTACTTCTGGGGGTAAGAAGAAACATTCAGAAACCTAATGTGAGCATCACTCTTTTATTATGAGAAGATTGTCCATCTCAATACCATAACCTTTCTCCAGTTGTTTTTATAGTTATTTTTATTTGTGCTATTCCGAATTTAATATAATATTTAAAGCTGCATGGTTTGATCAAAGGATCAAATTTTCAAAATCAAAACACTTTTCTAGATTTGATTCTACATATCTAACTTAGATACTGGTGCAGCATTTATTGCTGCATATGTTAAATTAATAGATTCTGATACTTCCGATATCTAAGGTGTCAGAATCTTGATGTGCACACATAATCATAATGAATAACTTAATATGCTTATGTACACAAATAACTAATTCAAAAACCTTTTAAATATGTGCAATTTTAAGTTAACTTGTCATCAACTTCCACTTTTTTTTGTCATGGATCACTTTCATCCCTGTAATTCCCTTCCGTGCCTTTATACTCGCATAATGCTTTATACATCACACAGATATATATATCGTTATCTGTCCTTATCTGCGATGATCATCTCTAGGTGACCTCCCTGTAGTAGAGGTACTTTTCCCAGTAGATTATACCCCAACACGCGTCCATGATGTGCTCTACATGTGAATGGTAAATTATTCAGCACACCTGGCCCAGATAAACATGTCTGCAGCGTGCTGCTTACTCTCAGCATGCAGCGTGCTGCTTACTCTCAGCATTCAGCTCTGTCAATACGCACCTGGCATAAATCCATATAATTGTCATGCTCTTTCTTTATGGTGCATGCTTTCTACACAGGCATTATCTAGTGTTTGTTTATGTATTATTTTGTGTGTGTGTGTGTTTTTTTTGTTTCCTTTTTTTGTTTCCTTGTTTTCCCTTTTTTGTTTGTTTCGTTTTTCCCCCTTTTTTTAGTTTCCTTTTTTGTTTCCTTTCCCCCCCTTTTTTTGTTTCTTTTTTCCCCTTTTTTTGTTTCCTTTTTTTGTTTCCCTTTTTGTTTCCTTGTTATGTGTCCTTTTTTTTCTAAGCAACATTTCCATGGGTGTGATTTTCAATTATCCGTTTGAATTTTCATTTTTTTCAGACAAGTGGACAAGCTCTTATTTCCAATGCTATGTAAAATATTCCGATATACAGCATAGGGGGAATGCAAATGTTCTATTACTGATCGGTGTACGTGACCAGGCGCATGAATGTGTATATATATATATATATATATATATATATATATATATATATATATATAGATATATGTATGGGTTGGTGGTGCCTGAGTGGGATGTAAATAGACATAGTGGTGCTGGAAGGTCTGGGTGTGAGTGCACTCAGGGCTTACCCCCTCTGCTGGGATAGGGATCACCACACTCAAAGGGCAAGGTTGGTGGTGGCCATGGGGCCATACAGCTTGTGGTGGTGGGCAGACCACTGTTATCCATGGGGACCAGGAATGCTGGATCCCTATTGGTAGGGCCAAGAATGCTTGTTTCCCCTTGGGGGAAAGGGGTGGGGTGATACTCTACAATGAACCCATGTAACCATATTGTTTGTTTTGTTGTTGTTTTATGTCCTAGCAACATCTAAGGTCATATCAGGACGGGTAACCATATAAATAATAAACCAGAGGGCTGGACTCTCTCTTCTTCTTTACACTTTATGCTCTTCCTTTCTCTTTGTCTGTATTGATTTCACCCTAGCCTGCCTACACATCCACAGATTCGAGCTTTAGCCTTTACAGCTATACACATATATATACATTGATTGAAATTAGGAAAATTTGTAACTTGAAGTCACCATGAAGTCAATATGAGTACGCACTGTCACTAGTTGGTACCCATTGTGATGTGACCGCAGATGTCCCCGTTTTTGAGTTTCTGTCATTTTCTGGGATAAATATATTAGGTTGATCGTTGTAATCATCTATCTTACATTAGTTATTAGCTTACATTAGTTTCAAGTGACTTTAATTTTAAATGATGCTTTTATCGGACTATGCAACTTTAACCATGGCCAGAAGACCAGTGACGGCGCTGAAGAAAGATTTATTTAGGTGAATAAATAAGTTTACCTAAAAAAACATGTTTTAAAAAAAGAAAGAAAAAAGTCATGCAGTTATATGCACAGGAATCTAGCTGGCGTTCTTAACCGATTCGTCCAGCGCGTACTCAAAGGCAATTCATTACCCATGCTGGTGATCAGTCCTAACCAATGATGGGAGTAAGGGTGTGTGTGCGTGTGTGTTAGATGAGGTGAGGTGAGACGGGTAATACATTACCCTTTATTACACGGCAACCCCGCCCTCCCCTCCCCTCCTCTCCCCTCCCCTCCCCACCCCTACATCCCTCCCTCCCTCCCTCCCTCCCTCTCTCCCCCCCTCCCTCCCCCCCTCCCCACCCCTACATCCCTCCCTCCCTCCCTCTCTCCCTCCCTCCCCCTCCCCCCCTACATCCCCCGCTCAGTCCCTCCCTCCCCTTCCCTGGCGGCCGCAATCAGAACTAATGAGACCCAGCGTTCAATGTAGAGCGTCATCGGTCAACTTCCGGTCAGCCCCAGAGTGAACTCTGTTCAGCACCCGTCTGATTCCATTGGGCAGTTTCTCATTGTGAACATTACAAATGGATGTGTGTGTGCGTATGCGTGTGCGTGTGTGTGTGTGTGTGGTGTTAATGGTGAGATAAGCATTCCCCACTCAGCACACGTTATGGCTTGAGATTTAACCCCCCAAAAAAAATCTAAATTTTGTTGGTGATGAATTTATTTACCCTGCTCATAACTGATAAGTGTGTTAACACTTGTTTTCACCGTTGAGCAGCACTGGTCCAAATTGATTCAAATCTTTCGAATTTTGTTTTAGTAATAATTTTGGTTTTATACTCATCATTTAAGAGGCCCCTATACCATTCTAATCCCTCCCCCTCTTCTTTCCCCAGCGTCCTCATCCCCTTCCTCTTCATCCTCCTCCTTCTTCTCTACCCTTCTCTACCCTCACCCCTTTACGCCTCTTCCTCTTCCTCCTCTTTCCCCCTCTTCCTCCTCCTTCGCCCCACCCTCCTCATCCCCCCTCCTCCTCACCCTCCTTCCCCCACCTCCTCTCCCCTCACCCCCCCATAAGCATATTCAGCGCTAAACGGAGCGACCCAACTAGCCACGGTGCGACCCAACCAGCCATGGTTGAACTCGTTTCAGCTCGTTTAAACTTGCAACACCGGTACAAAGGCTAGGGTACCAGGTTAGAAACTACAAAGGCTAGGGGACCAGGCTGGAAACTGAGCGATAATACGGAGCGACATTGGTTAATAATATATCAAAACAAATGCACCCTGCCAAAGAATTTCCTAATATGCATAGTGCAAAACTGAAATTTTATTCAAAATTAAAAGAAATAAAGAACAATTTGTCATAAAGACCAATGCACAAATGCAATATTAATAGTTTATCCCGCAGAAATGACGGTCGTCACCCGAGTGGCTAGAATTTCAAATCGAACACCACGAGTGGAGTAACAAAATACACGCGCAGTCATAAAATACTTTGCTGTAGTTATATCAGGGGGGGGGGATAAATGGATTAAAGTATTTGAACTATATTTGAAATTTATCTACATCAATTTCTGTTTAAATTACACAATATCAGTAATTACTGAATGGGAAACTCATCCTGCAAGGGCATGCTCAATATTACCCAGTGGGAAGCTTTTTTTCATCCTTTTGTCGCTGTGGACCCTTCTCCACCCCCCCCGTGTGCAAAAAGACAACTAGATCGATTCCACTATCATTCCTTCACCCTATCCCCATTACAAAAAACAATTAATTAGGAGGAAAAAGAATGAATACCAAAGACAGGTAGTAGCAGACGAGAATGTTCTTCTGCATCACCCTGAATGCCTCAACCCATCAGCGTGTGCCGCCAATGTGGTAACTAACACTAAAGCCCCAGTCAGGCCTCACCGGATTGAGGAACCGGATAGAAAACGGACACTGTCTGGTGAAATACGACAATGTACGCTTTATATATGGTTGGCATCCAGCATGTCCGTTATCTGTCTGGTGGTGTCCGGTACAAGTTTTGAACATGCACCAAACTTGTACCGGACACTGCCCGACTGAGGTGTACGGTTGGTATCCATTTTAAGTCCGTTTTGTCCATTTCATGTCTGTTACTCATCCGTTAGGTGTCCAGTTTGTATCCTGAAGAGTCCGTTGACGGTGCTGCGGGAATTCGGTCCGTCTGTTTTTGGCGCATCCGTGAACAGTACAGTTGGTGTCCGTTTGGTGTCTGGTCCGTCCGTTTGACATTCAGTTGCCGTCCGGTTCTCGTCTGGTTCTCGTCCGTTGGCTATTCATTAATGTACATTTCTTGTCCGTTTAGCGTCCGTTTCGCCTGGCGGCCGTTGTAACAGTTTGACACTGAACACCACCAGACTAGACAATTCTTTGTCCGGTGGTGTCCGGTACTCAGTCCGGTAAGGTCTGACTGGGCCTTAACAGATGCCGTTCTGTTTGAGGTACCGATGCCCGGGGTGTGCCTCTGAGTCTGCACCGGGTCACTGATGACGTCACGTTGAGTAAACTGCTGATTGAGCAGACCGATAAAGGTGACGAGGCAGCCAGTCACACACTCACACACCATGCATACACTCACACACAAACACACTCACAAACACACACTCGACATACACTATACACACCCACACTCAAACACACACCAAGCACACCCTACACGCACTACAACACCATGCATACACACTACAATACACTCAAACTCACACTCAAATACACAATACACACACACAACACACACTACAACACCGTGCGCACATACATGCACACATTCACACAAGCAAACACTCACACACACTCACCGCATACACAGTCATACAAACACATACACATATGCACACACTTACACACACACTCACCGTGCACACACACTCACACACTACACATGCACATACACCGGGTGCACGCAGACACAACAACACCACCACCACAATCACCACCACCACCAGGGTGGCTCAGTGGTAAAAGCTCCCGCTTCCCTTGTGGGAGGTCGTGGGTTCAATCTCCGGCAGCGTCAAATCAAAAGCTTAGAAAATGTAATAATGCATGGTCACTACCTCTCATTGTGTACAGCATTACTAGCATAGGGTTAGGACTGAGCTAGGTTCAGTATCAGGATAATGTGACTGAGTGGAATATCTGGTCATGGTGCCCGTGGCATGGCATGGTATTCCATTCGTGCAGCACTATAAAATCGAAATTCGTGCAGACTGTCGCAAGTCACTCTCCTGTTCTGCTCTGACCTTAGATGTGGCTAACACGTAAAACCACAGCAAAGTTGATACTACTGGTGTTATATCTGCAATCCCTGGAGCCTCAAACCTCGGTATACCAGACGGGATGGCCGAATGAGTTAGAGCGTCCATCTCCCGTGTTGGTAGGTCGTGGGTTCGAACCCGGGTCGAGTCAAACCAACGACTTAAAAATTGATACTCGTCGCTTCCTAGCCTGGCGCTCGGCATTATTAGGATAGGACAAGGACTGCTTGACTTAGGGTCAGCATAATGTGACTGAGTGGGATATCAGGTCATGGTGCTGGTGGCCTGGTCTTCCAGTGGGGCAGCACTACAAAGTCGTCATGAGTGCGCACTGTCACAAGTCGGTACCCATCCTGATATGACCTTAGATGTTGCTAGGACGTGAAACAACAACAAACAAACAAACCGCTCTTTATATAACAGGTTGATCGAGTTGACCCAGTAAATAAAGACATTAATACAACAATTTTTAAAAGGGGGATAAATGTCACTGAAAATTAAAGCTGCATAGTGTGATGATTTTCAGTTTCTTCCGTGAAAAAAAAAGGATAAATATATAACTTTTATTATTAAAAGGATTGACTTTGAAGGTATTTGGACTTTAATCATGACAAATTAATGTTGGCATGCATGACGAAATAGTGTCCATTTTATGCTTCCTCAAATGACAAATTCAATTAATTATAATAAAATTTAATTTAAAAGTCATTTATATTATAAAATGATTAACTTTGTGGAGATATTTGAACTGAAAGCATGACAAATTAATTGGATGCTTTCATTTGCAGTTATGAAAGATCTCTGCAATTTCCACGATTTCGCGAATTTCGAATCACACAGCACTATCATGATAATTAGGATAGCAAACAGTTTGTTTTATTTAAGGACGCCTTTAGAGCACATTGATTTTTATCATCGGCTATTAGTCGTCAAACATTTGGTCATTCTGACATTTCTTTGGAGGAAACCCACTGCCGCCACATAGGCTACTCTTTCCAATAAGCAGCAAGGGATCTTTTATATGCACTTTCCCACAAATGAACCATTGTAAACCACTGGTTGGAATGGAAAATAGCCCAAACTGCAAATGTGTCCACTGAGCAGGATCGATCCGATGACCCGCACCTTCACAGGTGGACACGCTACCGCCCGAGCTACGTCCTGCTCCCCAATAACTAGGATATCATGTTATTATTGGAAGAACTTTATTTGAAGATAACCTCACCATAAATTTCAGCTGTTTTGGATGATTTACGTAGAGCACTTTGATCACTACCTTATTATTATTATTTTTTAAATAAATATTATTATTATATATTTGTGTATACCGGAGAGCACTTTGATCCCTACATTATTAGTAGTAGTAGTAGTACAGTACAACCCTGTTAAACCAAGCTCGGTTAAACCAAATGATAGGTTAATCCAAACTTTTTTCAGTGGCCCAGCAAAATACTACTATTTATCATATTAAAAAAGTTGGTTAAACCCAAGTCAGTTAATCCAAATTATCAGTTACTCCAAACAAAATTACCGGGCCCCAGGCCACTTCCGGTACCGCTAAACCAAACTTTCATGTGGTTATAAGGTCATCTGAGACCCCACCAACTTTTTTATATGATAAATGGTAGTATTTTGCCGGGCCGCCGAAAAAAGTTTAGATTAACCGATAGTTTGGTTTAACAGGGCTTGGTTTAAAGGGGTTATACTGTATATACATATAAAAAAAACAATAATTAAAGTGTCCACATACATTGTATATTACATTCATAATGCACCCGCATTTTTGCCGAAACCAAGTCAAAGTCGAAGCCAAAGCTCGGTTAAGCCAATGATTGGTTAATCCAAACAAATTTCTAGGGTCCATTCAAGTTTGGTTTAACGGGGTTATACTGTATTATTAGTAATATTTTTTTTTATACACGAGAGCACTTTGATGTCTACCGTTGACTTGGACAGCTTTAAGGCACGTGCCATGGCCGTGAAATGCGGCTAGTCCGCGAGGTGTTCATTATGGAACTGGAACATTCCGCGAGGGGCTATTCCTGTCTGACCGACCCTCACTGAGAAATATGAGCCTGGTAACCCATAATTAAACTGCTTCAAATTAGAATTACTGGCGAAAACCTCTCTTTGATAGCGGATAAATAATTAGCTAATGCCAAAGGGCATGCCAGTGCGTTAGAACGCCGAGTCTCTGTAATGGGGAGTAGATATGTGGGTGTTACTTTTGTCCTTTATTGGTTCCCTGATTGGTTCTAATATGATGAGGTTACAGCTGCATAATCTGATGAAGCATCACATTTTCAAAACCAAAATAAGTATCTCAATTTGATTCTACATATCTAACTTTATCATACTGGTGCACTTGTTAAGCATTTGTCACCACATAAAAGGGAATACTGAGGCAATTTAATAGAACCTATTACTGTCAGAGTTTTGGTGTCAGAGTTTTGGCTAGCTTGCCAAAACTAATTTGACTTGTTTGCACTTCAAATACCTCAAAAGTTAGCTATTTAAAATAAAAGTTACTTCAAATGAAAGTAGGGTAGATTATAACGATCAGCCTAATATCTTTATCTCAGAAAATGACAGAAACTTCAAACCCATCGGACTGTGCAACTTTAATTGGCCATCTTAAAGTGATGTTTTTTTCCCCGCGGTTATCCGAGTTAAAACAAAAAGTTGGGCTCTTTTTGTTGTTGTGATTAGTGCAGACGTGGTAAAACAAAAATTGGCTTGATTTGTTCAAATTATAAGTTCTCTTCAGCCTTGATGTCACAAATAAATGGTATTAGAGTGAGTCTCTGGATATTTCTTTGTTCTTTCTATTTTCATGTTTTCTAAGTAGAATCTTTCTCATCAGTCCATATATGCCTTACCATCAAAACATTATCACCACTATTATTATTATTATTATTATTATTATAGTTGTTGTTATTATTATTATTATTATTATTATTATTATTATTATTATATCTTACTGTTAAAAGAGAAATGAAAAAAAAAGATCTTGTTGAAAATACCAGTCATAGGGGGGGGGGTAAGGAAAATGAGAAATATTGCACCTAGACCGGGAATCGAACCCCATCTCTTGCATTCCGGTCCAGTGTGCTAACCATTACACCACATAGGATCCCTGCTATCATCACCCTATCCATGCCTACCTGTCTATTTGGCTCCTTGCCTGAGAGGTCAGTGCAGACCACTACACTACTTTTAATGCACTTAAAATGCCTAAATTCCATAAGCTTCTGGGATCCCCGACTGAGTTTTCTGCTGATTACCAATCACACCCCTGCACATACACACAAAAAGAGGCATCATGCCAAGGAGTGCCTAATCATTATCCTGTTTCCTCTTCATCCTTTGCCCCCTCTTCCTCCTCTTTTCTTCATCTTTGTGATTCATTCTCTTCACCCCTTTCGTACTTCTTCTCTTCATTGCCATCCCTCTTCATTCTCTTCTGCCACTTCCCTCTCTTCTTTTTCTTTCCTTCTTCCCTCTTGTTCTCGTTGTTTGAGTGTGCTTGTTATCCTTCTCCTCCTCCTCCTCCTGCTTCTTCTTCTTCTTCTTCTTCTTCTTCTTCGTGCACGTCCTGATGTGACCTTAGATGTTGCCAGGACGTAAAACTCCAACAACCAACCAACTGAATCTTCTTCTTATTCTTCTTCTTGTTCTTTGTCCTCTTATTTTTCCTCTTCTCCTACTACTTCTTTTCTCTTCTCTTCTCTTCTCTTCTCTTCTCATCTCTTCTGCCTCTCTGTGGCAGTTTTGCAGCTTAATTTGAAAGTTAATTACAGAAAGCTGGAAAACCTAGGAATACAGCAGGAAGTTGGTTGGTAAAACTAGATTACTTCCTGCGTTTAGTTCTCACTGTCGACACAAGGGGGCAGCACTGGGTGGTCCTCCGAACAGCACAGGAATGCAATATACAGTAGCTGGTTGGTTGTTGGAGCTTTACGTCCTGGCAACATCTGGGGTCATATCAGGAAGGGTACTGACTTGTGACAGTGCGCACTCATGGTGACTTTATAGTACTGTCCCACTAGGTGACCAGGCGATCAGTACCATTATCTGATATTCCACTCAGTAACATTATCCTGACATTGAGCTAACCAGTCCTTGCCCTATCCTATTAATGCCGAGTGCCAGTCTCGGAAGCGACAAGTATCAATTTTATAAGTCATTGATTGGTTTGACTCGATCGGGAACAGAACTCCTGATTTCCCACACACGAGGCCCCACGCTCTACCACCGCGCCCAGCCCATTGTACAGTAGTACCTGTCTTCAGTGATCCCCCGGGATCGCAGAACCACTGCCATGTGTGGAGCAATGCTCAGTATACAAAGAGTTTCTCCTGTTTGAATGTCCCTCCTATGACATGACACCTGTTATGTTAGGACAACATTGGTCTGGATGCCGAGTTGTCCAAAACTGCCAACCATCACTATTTCTGTGGAGTCATTACGTTTTTCTGCCTTTCATTATCCCATTATTCCCATACTCTGAAGCAATACGGTAAATCTGAGATAATGATCTGAGTACAGAAGAAGGCAGAATATTTATATATAGAGATATATATATAATATATATGTCGTGGGGGTGATGAAAACGGGAAATATTGCACCTAGAGCGGGACTCAAACCCACATCTCTTTGCATTCCGCGCCAGTGTGCTAACCATTACACCCACCTAGGCTCCCTGATATAACCACACTACCCACGCCTACCTGTCTATGTGGATACTTGCCTGAGAGGTCAGTGCAGACCACTACACTCGTCCCCCTGGAATTGTAAGTCTTGTAATGCTTACAATTACATACATACAGGCAATGCACTAACACATAACAGGGTAGGTTCAACAACATACAGCACGTAGCTTGTACAGGATCCTGGTCACGGAGGGACTCGAACCCACATCTCTTTGCATTCCGGGCCAGTGTGCTAACCATTACACCACCTAGGCTCCCTGATATCAACACACTACCCACGCCTACCTGTCTATGTGGTTACTTGCCTGAGAGGTCAGTGCAGACCACTACACTCGTCCCCCTGGAATTGTAAGTCTTGTAATGCTTACAATTACATACATACAGGCAATGCACTAACATATACACAGGGCAGGTTCAACAACCATACAGCACGTAGCTTGTACAGGATCCTGGTCACGGCGGGACTCGAACCCACATCTCTTTTCATTCCGGGCCAGTGTGCTAACCATCACACCAACTAGGCTCCCTGAGATCAACACACTACCCACGCCTACTTGTCTATGTGGATACTTGCCTGAGAGGTCAGTGCAGAACACTACATATATATATATATATATGTATATATATAAATGTGGAAGAAAGCAGATTTACCATAATGTTTCAGAGTATGGGCATAATGGGATAATGAAAGGCAGACAAACGTAATGACTCCACAGAAATTATGGTTGGTAGCTTTGGATAACTCGGCATCCATACCAATGTTGTCCTAACATAACACCATGTCATGTCATCGGAGGGACAATCAAACAGGGGAACCTGTTTGCATACTGACCATTGTTCCACTCATGGCAGTGGTCCTATATATTCCTCCTGAGTGTGGGACGCAGGAGGGGGGTACCCAGCTACAAATCGTCGCCCCAGGTGAGGGGGGAGCACTATACCAAAGCGTCAGTCAGGAGGAAGTTATTACGGATATTCATGTGAAGAATACATATTGCGATCACGTGACCAGATCTTCAAGGCCCTGTATCGGAAGTGCGCGTTGCTTGGGCCTTGTGTTGCGTGGCGTTCCGTTGGTTTCATTGTACTGCCGCGCCACCTGGTGTAATGTAAGCGAATCACAGTTCAGGGCGTTGCCATAGGAATAACATAAACAACGGTGCTTGTGTGTTTGTGTAATGAGTCAGTCCCATTAGCTACCTTGGGACAACCAACTTGTTGGGCAAGCATATTGTGGGGCAAGCATATTGTGGAGCAACCGCATATATTGAGCAACCACTTCGTGGGGCAACCACATGTCTTGAGCAACCACTTTGTGGGGCAACCGCATCTTCGGCAACCACATTCTGGGGCAACCACATTGTTGGGGACAAGACGGGATGGCCGAATGAGTTGAGCGTCACCTGTTTTGGGACATTGGGGATCCGAACCCATGGGTTTGTGAGTTCGAACCCTGGTCGAGTCAAACCAATGACTTAAAAACATATACTTGTCGCTTCCTAGCCAGGTGCTCGGCATTATTAAGATAGGGGAAGGACTGGTTGGCTCAGTGTCAGGATAATGTGACTGGAGTGGGCATCAGGTCATGGTGCTGTCGGTCTGGTCTGGGGAAGCCATATTGTTGGGAAGCCATATCGTATAGCAACCACGATGGTACAACTTCATTATAATACAACCACATTCTGAGGCACCATCAAGATGAGACAATCACCATGCGGGGCAACCACATTGTGGGGCAACCACATTTATTGAGAAGCCCCTTTCTGATGCAACCACATTGTAGAGCAAACTCATTGTGGAACAAACACATGATTATGGAGAAACCACCTTCTGCGGAAAGCACATGGGGGTGACCGACTATTGGATCTTTTAATTGTGGTTGGTGTGTGGGAGGTGACCGGCTATTGGATCTTGTTATTGTGGGGTGCGTGTGGGTGGGTGGCGGTGACTGACTATTGGATCTTTTTATTGTGGAGTGTGTGTGTGGGGGGGGGGGGTAACCGACCATTAGATCTTTTTATTGTAGGGCGCGTGTGGGTGGGTTCGGGTGACCGAGTATTGGATCTTTTTATTGTGGGGTGGGTGGAGGTGACCGACTATTGGATCTGTTTATTGTGGAGGGTGTGTGGTTGGGTAGGGGGGGGGTGACTAACTATTGGATCTTTTTATCGTGGGGTGCGTGTGGGGAGGGGGTGACCGACCATTAGATCTTTTTATTGTAGGGTGCATGTGGGTGGGTTCGGGTGACCGACTATTGGATCTTTTAATTGTGGGGCGTGTGTGGGTGTGTGGGAGGTGACCGACTATTGGATCTTTTTATTGTACGGCGCTATGTTGGTGGGTGGGTGGGGGTGACCGACTATTGGGTCTTTTTATTGTACGGTGCTGTGTTGGTGGGTGGGTGGGGGTGAGCGACTATTGGATCTTTTTAGTGTGGAGCGCGTGTGGGTGGCTGGGGGAGGGTGACTGACTATTGGATCTTTTTATTTTGGAGCGGTGTGTGTGTGTGGGGGGGTGACCGATCATTAGATCTTTCTATTGTAGTGCGCATGTGGGTGAGTTCCAGTGACCGATCATTGGATCTTTTAATTGGGGCGCATGTGGGTGGGATGACGAACCATTGGATCTTTTAATTGTGGTGGGTGTGTGGGAGGTGACCGACTATTGGATATTTTAATTGTGGGACGTGTGTGGGTGGGTGGGGGTGACTGACTATTGGATCTTTTTATTGTACGGCGGGCGCTGTGTTGGTGGGTGGGTGGGTGGGGGTAACCAACTATTGGATCTTTTAATTGTGGGGTGCGTGTGGGTGGGACAACCGACTATTGGATCTTTTTATTGTACGGCGCTGTGTTGGTGGGTGGGTGGGGGTGACCGACTATTGGATCAGTAACGAATCCCTCACATTGGCGGCTCCCCGTGTACAAAAGAAGTTCCGGTGGCACACTCTGGTTCCAATGTAAAGATGGCGGATGCGCTTTGCATGCTGGGTAGGCTGCCTGGACTGTGGCTCGTGGGGGTGGGGAGGGGGGTGCTGTCACCTTCTGGGACATCTACCCAGCCTTCAGTGCAGCGGAAGTCGCGCTACTCTGGGAATGTCCACACAGATGCCTTCTGGGAAATGTGGTCCATTTTTGCTCGCCCGCCTTTTATAAGAAAGATAGATTGTTGTCTTTGCCAGATGTGTCTCCAACGCAGGCTTTAGATGTGAGATAGTATTTGGGTGACTTTATTTTGTATTATTATTATTATTATTATTATTATTATTATTATTATTATTATTATTATTATTATTATTAGATAGACATAGCTTTTCACACATTTAATTCTTTCTGTCTTTCTTGTTTTTCTACTACTATTATTACTACTACTACTACTACTACTACTACTACTACTACTACTACTACTACTACTACTAATACTAATACTAATACTACTACTACTACTACCTCTTCAATTACTAAAACTACTACAATACTAATACTACTACTAATACTAATACTACTACTACTACTACTACTACTACAACTACTACTACTACTACACTACTACTACTACACTACTACTACTACTACACTACTACTATACTACTACACTACTACTACTAATACACTACTACTACTACTACTACTCTTCCTATGTCTTCTTGTTTTTCTACTTCTTCTTCGCCTTCTTTCTCATTCTTTCTTTTTATTATTTCTCCTCTTCCTTCTTGTCTCTTCTTCTCAATCTATTCTTATAATAAGTTTGGGACATTTGATGTATAATTGGTCCCTCCTCTTTCCTCTGATCCTTACATAGGCACATCTAAGTTTTTGTCGTTTTTTTTTTCTCATTGATACATATTTGTTTTTCCAACAATTACAACACACGCAGACACACACACACATATATATATATATGTGTGTGTGTGTGTCTGCGTGTGTTGTAATTGTGGGGGGGGGGGAAATATATATACATATCTATATCTATATATAATATAGATCTTTTACAACAGGCTTATATATATATATATATATATATATATATATATAAACTTGTTATAACTGATACATAAGATATATATTATATTTTTAATATATATATATTATTCTTATGTATCATAGTGACACCAGGCTTACATTGGGTAATTGTGCGTAGGTTGGCACTAGTTGCTGGTGCTGTAAAATAGATGAACCACATACATAGTGAGTGGTCCGTCAATTGGAGCAGGTAATCTGTCTCCCAGGGGGCAGCACCTGGGTCAAGCCGCAA
Organism: Branchipolynoe longqiensis; assembly: GCA_030323885.1. Classification (NCBI taxonomy): domain Eukaryota; kingdom Metazoa; phylum Annelida; class Polychaeta; order Phyllodocida; family Polynoidae; genus Branchipolynoe; species Branchipolynoe longqiensis. Next base: position 41,789,332 of record CM059195.1, read on the forward strand.
TAAAGAGCAAGGCTGGACCGCACCACCCTGTGTGTACAGCGTGGGGACCCTGCCAGAGAACAGACAACTGAGAATAGCTGCTACCTGCATGGACCATACGGGGGCTGGAAAGTCTCGAAAAGTCTTGAATTTTATTTGCCCCATTTCAAGGCCTTGAAAAGCATTGAATTTAACCTATTTTGGGTATTTACTGAATTAGTCTTGAAAAGCCTTGAATTCCACAAAACTGTCCCCACTGATCTAAATTAGTCCGAAATCGCCATTCACCATTGTTGTCCCCCCCCCCCCCCCTGAAATCCAAAGGAAAATATATTGAATTCCCATCAAAAACAGCCTTGAAATAGCCTTGAATCGTGTACCTGGGAGCAGCATGGCCTTGTTGGAGCTGATGTTTGGCTCTTGTTTGGGGGATGGTGTTTGACTTGTTTGGGAGATGGTTAGTTGTAGGGGTTTTATGTCCTGGTAACATCTAAGGTGATATCAGGACGGATTTGGGAGATGATGGTTGACTATTGGTTGGGAGTTGATGTTCGGCTATTGAATAGGGTTGTGGTTGTTGTGTGGAGGTTGATGTCCTGGCAACATCTAAGGTCATATCAGGACGGGTACCGTCGGACTTGTGGCAGTGCACACTCATGGCGACTTTATAGTGCTGCCTCACTGAAAGACCAGGCCGATTTAATTTTTGGACATGTTCAAACGCGCGCTACGTTAGAGGCTGATGTACTGTGGCGAAGTCTTCGTACTCTTAATGTACTCTAGCATACTTTAGCCTACTTGGACGGAGTTGAACATAGTTGACTGTAGTGGAGGCTAACATACGTTGAACATAGTTGAACGTAATTGAACATACCATGCCGTAACGTATTTATCCGTACCAAAACCTGCCGTACCATCACGTTTTTCACCGTAGTTTAACATACTTACACCCCCGTTTGACCCACATTAATCTACCATACGTTCAACTACGTTCAAATACGTTCAACTACGTATGTGATCAGGGCTTGAGACAACTGAACTTGGCTATTGTCTGATAGCTGGGTTTAGTTAGTTTAATTATCTAGAATGTAGCCTGTCATCTGGAACCTAGCGTATTGTCGCTATTGTCTAAAACATATGGTATTGTTGCCATTACCTGGAACACAGCATATTGTTGCTGTTAGTATTATCTGGAACATGGCATATTAATGCTATTATCTGAAACGTATCATATTGCTGCTATTATCTAGAACATATGGTAATGATGCCTTTACCTGGAACATAAAATATTGTTGCCATTATCTGGAACATAACATATTGCTGCCATTATCTGGAACATAGCATATTTCTGCTAGTATTATCTGGAACATCGTGTATTGCTCTATTTGGTTTTTTAAATAGCTTGTATCCTGGTGATGCCTGAATTGTTATCCAATAGTGCATCCATATCCAAAGAGTGGTTGACAATAGGCGGATAACAGAAACTACCGAACTGCCCAGTTGTAACGGGTACTTGCAGCGTCCATACACACACCTCTCTTCCATCATAGCCGCCAACGACCATCGCTTGTCACCATGGGATGCTTTGAGAATCCCATCAAGGTCAACGACCAATTCCCCAAGGTCGTTCCGCCAGGTGGCACCACGCAGTTTCCGCAGCCCGTCCGTGCACTGGGGCTTCTTCACCGGAAGCTACATTGCATGAGCTGCGGCTTTAAATATTTGATTCCTGCAAATGTCTTCTCGTTCTGCAACGCTTCGGGCTGGAAGTTGGTTTGTTGTTGGAGGTTTACATCCTGGCGACATCTAAGGTTAATGTCATATCAGGACGGTTACCGACTTGGGACAGTGCACTCTCATTGAGACTTTATAAATGCTGCCCCACTCTGTGAAATCTGTCTGCCAGCACCATGGCCCCATATCCCACTCAGTCACATTATCCTAACACTGAGCTAACCAGTCTTTGCCCTATCCTAATAATGCTGAACACCAGGCTAGGAAGCGACAAGTATCAATTTTGTAAGTCATTGGTTTGACTCGACTGGGAATTGAACCCCCGATCTCCCGGACGGGCGGGCAGGAAATAATAATATTGGGTCCTTCTCAGTTACTCTGTACCACCTATTTGGTTCCGACGTTACATTGTTAATGATTAAGGCTTTTTTTGTCGGATACCACTTTCAGCCCATATGTGTCTTTGTGTATGTATTATACACGTACAGTAAAACCTCTCTATACCGACCCCTCCACAGATCGACCACTCCCCTATATCGATCGCTTTATTTGGGTCCCAACAGTACCATTATAAGGATATTCTAACTCTCTAAACTGACCACCTCCCTAAATGGACCACTTAAAGTCGGTCACATGGTCGATCCATTTAGAGAGGTTTTACTGTATATGTAGATTCATATATATATATATATATATATATTTTACCTCGGTATGCCGCCTCTGGCTAGCCGTAGGCTAGGGAGAAGGAAGCACATCCGGGTCCAGCAATTAGCATAAGTAACTCACAACGGGAGGACGTTTGTGAGTTGCTCCACAGGATTTATCTACTACTACTGCTTTTATCCAAAAGTAAGTACTGTTTTCTTCGATAACTTTGTTTATCATGCTCTATAGCATCTTTTTATGAAAGTTCAGAACTTTCTTCAGTCCTGTTTGGACTTTGTACGTTTTTTAACTTACGGATAGAACATTGCGTGCCGCTGGCACAAACGAAACCGATACTGAGTTCTATCGACACCTGTTTTTCAGACAGGGAGAAATGGCAACCCGAGTTGCTCATTTCCTAAGAAAAGTCTCCCGGATCCTAATAGAGGATGATGTTGGGGATGCTTCTGGGTGTTTTTTATAAACACCCCTGACCGGTTTAAGGCGAACCTCCGAGTTTCGTAATATTTTCTCCAACTTGTTGGCGCTGTAGCCACAGGTGGGAGAAGTGTACGGAACAGAGAGAGGGGCCGATCTCACGATCGATGCCCTCCATTTGGTTGGTTTCGTTACCACACACCTTAGCTTCACGCCTGTACTGACACGTTGCAAAACACGTTCTCTGTACCATGTTCCTCAACCCAGTTTACTGGCTTACACTTGTGTAGTTGAGATGATTCCGGGTTAGTAACGCTTTGGTTTCGTTACAGTTCCCGATGGCCACTCGCCGGAATAAGCCGCCCGCTGCAGCGGTGGGTGTCCCCCCGACGGATTACGATTCGTCTCCACCGGCTACGGCTCCGCCGTCCCCACATCCTGGGGCTCATGCCTCGGATCAAGACAGTGATCACGCCCCTCAACCAGTGGGGTGGGAGGCGAAAATGGCGGAGATGATGGAGGAGAAGATGCGCCTTTTCCAGGCGCAGACCTTTCCAGATCCTTCCCAAATCCCTGATGAGGATTGGGAAGACTTTTCTGAGGACGAAGAGGACACGCTTTCGGCACCTGAGGTTCCGAAACCGAAAGCGCGGGGCAAGAAACGCCGCCCAGTGAGCAGTTCTGGTGACGAGTTCACAAAGAAAGCGAACTCTAAGCGCTCCAAAAAGTCCAAAAAGAAGAAGAAGAAGAAGAAGAAGGACTCCTCTTCAGACTCGTCGTCCGACTCTTCTTCCACCGAGTCGGATTCCGACACGGAACGAGCGGGAGTCTACGCCAAAATAGGCGTTAAAGCTGGCAAGAAGATTGTCAAAAAGAAAGCTCAGAAAGTGCGCACCACTACCATGATGCGCAAAACGGTGAATAGCCATTTCACTACGTTTAAACCGATCGAAGTCATCAACAAGTTGACTGAGCAGATTTCAGGAGTTAAGGGCATTCCTGCTTCGGTTTTCAAAGAGATGGATTCCGGCATTCATCTTTCCGACGAACGCCGTCGTTATGAAACTTCCCTCTGCCTGATCCATAAGGCAGTTTTGGGTGCCTTGACGTCTGTTATCCCTGTGGCTAACAGGATGCAGACAGAGAACAAGTTCTCGTCTTTGGCGCGGGTTATGGACCGGGGCATAGCTTTGTTAGCAGCCGCTAGTAACTACATGACCCATCGGAGATTTGAAAACGTTTTCAAATCGGTCACCACAGATGCCGGAAAAGAGGTTGCCCGCTCGAACAAGGTAACGGACCATGATGGTAAGGAATACACCGTGTATTCCGGACCTACCCCTATCAAGAGCAAACCGCTAGATAAATCCAAGATGTTTGGGGGTCAGCTAGCTTACCTGTACAAACAGGTAGAGGTCGACTACAAGAGTGCTAAAAACACTGAAGCAAAGAGTCGTCGCTTCCAAAACCCAGCAGGGTTCAGAAAGTCTAGGACGGATTTTCGATTCCGCAGAGGAGGAAGGCCGTTCAGGGGCGGACCGTCCTTCCAGTTCAACCAGCGAGGAAGGGGCCGAGGCGACAGGCCGGCCTCAAACTGGAACGACAACCGCGGCTACAAGAGGGATTTCGTTCCCAAGCCCCAGTTCCCGAAACAAGGGAACAAGTAGAGATTTCCACACAAACAGTGCAGCCTCCTGACCCTACAATGGTCACGGAGGAAACTCAAACTGAAGTAAGCCTTTTTCAAGCAGGGAATGTTTCTAATTGTTTACATCAATGGCAACAGTTAACCACTAATCCAGAGGTCCTGAATATTGTTAAAGGCATTCACATCCCTTTCACACAATTGCCTATACAAAAGAGAGCGCCTTTTCCGTATCAGTTTAATTCACTAGAAAAATCTCAGCTAGATCACCAGGTTCTACTGTTTGAGTCTAAGGGCATTGTCAACAGAGTTGAACATACTGAAGGGGAATATATTTCCAATATCTTCTCTACTCCTAAACCTGATGGTTCAATCCGAATGATTTTAGATTTAACTCAGTTGAATGAAATCATTGAATACAAACATTTCAAAATGTTTTCTTTAGAAACAGCTCGTGATTTAATTACCCCAGGGTGTTGGCTAGCGAGTGTTGATTTAAGGGATGCGTACTACACCGTTCCTATTCACCAGACAGATCGGAAATACCTACGTTTTCTCTGGAATGGCCAACTTTTTGAATTTACATGTTTACCTAATGGTTTGGCCTGCGCACCGCGTCTGTTTACTAAGTTGTTGAAACCAATTTTTGCACACATGGCAAAATTGGGGCATTGTATGTTTCCATACATAGATGATTCTTTTATTATGGGCCAATCTTTCACGCAATGTGAACTCGCTGTTAAAGATTTATGCAAAATTTTCACCAAATTGGGTTTCTTCATACATAACAAGAAATCAGTTTTTTCTCCTACTCAGGAGCTTAAGTGTCTCGGGTTCATTCTGAACACCACGGCTATGACCGTTTCGCTTACACGCCAAAAGAAAGATAAGCTTTACCGCACAGCGATACAGCTGTTAGACACTTCTAGGCCAAAGATTAGACAGGTCGCGGTCCTTATCGGGGTCATGGTTTCGTATAGTCCAGCTATTCTATACGGAGCGGCACACATAAAATCCCTCGAAATTGATAAAAATTTGGCGCTGGCCCGCGCAAAGGGAAACTTTGAAAAGACCATGTTTATTTCGGAGAACGGCCTAGCCGACATTGATTGGTGGCTAAACCACTTTGACCATTCCCCCAATCCCATTAGAATGGGAGAGCCTGACACTACCGTTACCACTGACGCGTCTCTCCAAGGGTGGGGAGCACATCAAAATGATGTAGCAACGGGAGGAAGATGGCTAGAATCGGAACTCCCCGATCATATTAACGTTCTAGAACTAAGGGCCATTTACTTGGGATTAACCAGTCTAGTAAAAATACCCAAAAATAATGTACGTATCCTCACGGATAACACCACAGCTATGGCTTATGTCAGAAATATGGGAGGTACAAAATCGATTAAATGTAATGCAATGGCACTTCTCATTTGGAACTGGGCTCAAACCTTTGATGTCTGGTTAACTGTTAATCACATTCCAGGCACACAAAATTGTCTAGCTGACAAGATGAGTCGCCAGTTCCATGATCACTTAGAGTGGTCACTTAATCCATCCATTTTCAAACACATTTGTCACACATGGGGTTCACCTCAGATCGATTTGTTCGCTTCGCGTAATAACTTTAAAATTCCAAAATATGTTTCGTGGCACCCGGAACCCAATGCTTGGCACATTGATGCCTTCTCCCTAAAGTGGCGACATCATTTCTTTTACATTTTCCCCCCCTTTACTATCATTAGCAAAGTCGCCAGAAAGATTCAAATGGAGGGGACACACGCCATACTCATCGTCCCCGAGTGGCACACGCAACCGTGGCTACCGACGTTACTAGCCACAGCCAAAAGCAGCCTTCGCTTCCCAAGATTCCGAGGAAACCTCAAACATCAGGGACCACTAGAACGCCACGGAAACGTGTCGACAACTCCGTTAGTGGCATTCCTTTTTTAAATAAATATTTAGAACAGTTTGGCTTAGACAAAATTACACAACAGCGTTTGGTTGATGATGCGTGGAGAAAAGGAACGGTGAAAATGTATACTACGTATTTAAAGAAATGGGGTATTTATTGCCTGCTTAAGAAAGTCAAGCCAATGACTCCCACAGTATCCCAGGTAGGACTCTTCCTACGTTACCTAGAGGACGAAGGCCTAGGATATGGCGCTATTAACGCTGCCAGATGTGCTCTGTCGATAATCCTACCGCGGGTTAATGGACAAACAATGGGTAAACACCATGTTATTTGTTGGATCATACGATCAATTTATCAGAGGAATCCGCCTAAACCCAAATATAATAGGTTTTGGGATGTTTCTCTAGTGTTCAACCTCTTCAAGAAATGGCCAGAAAATAAGTTTCTGGACGTTAAACTTTTAGGTTTCAAAGTCGCAGTTTTGCTTCTCCTGGTCACTGGACACAGAGGCCAAACTATAGTTGCCCTGTCGCTGAATGGTCTAGAAATTGACAGTAAAGAGGCCACGTTTGATTTATCAACTTTATTAAAATCAAACCGATTAGGTGACCCCCTTTCTACGATAGGGGTGTCCAGTTTCACTCAGGATCGCAAGTTATGTGTCGTATCTGCGATACGAAATTATATATCCAAGACAAGATTAATAAGAAACTCAAGACAGCTATTGGTCAGCTTTATTAAGCCACACAAGGCCATTTCCAGGGATACCCTCGCCCGATGGACAATGAATGTGTTAAAACTGGCGGGAGTAAATACAGACAGGTACTCATCGCACTCTACACGTGGTGCAATGGTGTCCAAGGCAAGATTGCTAGGCATCTCCGTTAAACGGATCCTAGCTCACGCGGGATGGAAAACCGCTACTTCGTTTGCTAGACATTACCACAAACGACTAGAGAAGCCTCAGCCGATAGCGCACAGGCTACTCACCAACTGAAAGAGAGAGGTAAGAAAAACATTGGTTTTTCCTCTTTTTTGCCATACAAATCGCTTTTCCATTGTTGCATACATAAGACATAATCACTAAAGAATAATAACAAAACAAGAATATCAGGATAAAAATTATTTTACGTAAAGGTCTCCCTAGCCTACGGCTAGCCAGAGGCGGCATACCGAGGTAAAATAGATTAGTTAGACGAATCTTACCTGGGTATAGATGATGGATAACTATTGTTTTACCGAGGTAGAAGCCTCGGTTAGACGTGGGCGAGGGCCCACCCACCACGCCCTGCCACGTCTAGTCAATCACTCAATTTAGCATGAGGTCACTTGACCTTAGGTTGTTTTTTAGAATCATTTTTATCCTGAATTAGTAGGTAAAGATTGCTGGACCCGGATGTGCTTCCTTCTCCCTCGCCCACGTCTAACCGAGGCTTCTACCTCGGTAAAACAATAGTTATCCATCATCTATACCCAGGTAAGATTCGTCTAACTAATCTATATATATATATATATATATATATATATATATATATATATATATATATATATATATCCACACACACATATATATGTAGATCTCCCTCGACATCCCTATCTGATCTCCATATTTATTTAATAATGATGATGCTGCATGCAAACAGGATCAGCCTGCTATTTGGGTTGTCTTTATGTGATTCTGTCTACTTGTTAATCGCTGCGTTGATCCCAGGGCAGTCTGCAGACAGAGGGACCTTCTTTGGACTGTTTCCCCTCTGGGCAGCTCATTTGTCTGAACAACACCACATCTTGAAAGCTTATAATCTGTCTTCAAAACTCTCATGTTAAAGGGTACTTTTTTCTGATAAATGAAATTTCTCCATCCTTCAACTT
>CM059195.1:41798056-42178455 GCA_030323885.1 Branchipolynoe longqiensis
CATTCATCATTATCGCATTTACAAATGGTCACAACCTAGTTGGCAATACATGCTGTGCGATATGACATAATGATATATTATACATTTTAAAACATATTTTAAAACATATTATCTACATTTTAAAACATACATCACAAAGTGATTTGAATCACATTTAAATGTCAGTTGTTTTTTAAAACTGTAACACACATCAAGTGTCCACCATATTTCAACTGTCTGTTTTCATTGACCTACTTGTCATTTACACAGACACTGTCACATTGTTCAATTGTTCAGTAGGACATTTTCCAGCTTCATTCTCCTTGGATTCATTTGGTCAAATGTTGTGATGACATCACTGATGTTTATCGGAATGTCCCTGTGCATGTGGAGCAAGGACAGACCTGTCAGTCTCAGATGTTGAGGCCCTGTAGAGAGCGCGCTACTGGTGAGGGGGGTCTTTCAGATTCGTGGCTGGGGGGGTGGGCGGGGGGGGGGGGGGAGGGCCACTGTTCTCTTGCTTTCATTCTCATGATGTCACTGCGAGGGTGGACAGGATGATGAGCAGGGTCCTGATGCTCGGGAACATGGTCTCTGATGTCTCTTGCAGGGGTCTGCTAGAGTGGAAGGCACACTGGCTGAACCCTGTCTGCGTTGTTCCCACCGCACACGCCAAGTGTGTGCTTCACTGTTGATTGATCCCGGGGAAGGCAGGTCATCCTGGTAGAGGTTGATGAGGTCTTGCATTCACCTCTTCCCCTTCTTGAAGTATAATGTGTGAAAACTAGCCCATGGTGTTGCTGGTAATCCCTCTTGAAGTACTGAACATGCTGAAGGTGTTAATCCTGGCCCCCTTGAAGTGTCACAAATGTACAAAAACAGGTGATGAGGTGTGATTTACATTTTGCTCTGAAGTACAAAAAGGTGTTAAACACTCTTCCCCCTTGAAGTATAGAGTGTTAAGGAGCATGGCCCTTTGAAATATAATTATGTTGCAACATACATATATAAGTACTATAATTTAATTGATAAACACAAATGCATGCTATATTTAATCAGCAAAATGATAACTGTTAAGAAGCAACTGGGAAACCAGGAAACCCACCTTCATGTGCGTCCCTGAGATATACATTTATATAATTTAAAAAACAATTTGTTGTTTTTTGGGGTCGGGGGGGGGGGGGGAGGGGGGGGTCCGGGAAACCAGGAAACCCCCTTGGGTGCGCCCCTGCGAATATATTGCCGCCGATGCGGCGGCGGCGGTGGCGTCGACAGTATGGATATCGACGTCCATGCGGCGGCGGCGGCGATTTGTTTACTTTACATTCGTTGATTCGAAAATATTAAAGTTGCATGGTCCGATGGCATTTGAATTTTTGTCATATTTTTTAGATAAATATATCAAATTGATCGTTACAAGCTAGTAATCATTAGTCCGGAGTGATTTTGATTAAAGATGATTAGTTTTGAAGTAATATGAGCTGAAAGAACCAAAAATAATTTCGACAAGCTTGCCAAAAGTCCTGTGCCTATGACCCAGATGGTCATCTCGCGGTGACCACGTGATGTGAGATGACCTGGAACCTTACAGGACTGTAGGTAGGTATTTCTGTTTGGGTTTGGAACATTCTAGAAATGGATTAGTGCCATATGCCCATGGCACTAGGGTTGTTAACAAAATATAATGTGTGTCTTGTCTGCTTGTATCTGTCTGTCTATGTATGTCTGTGTGTGTCTGTGTGTGTGTCTGTCTGTGTGTATGTCTGAAGTAATATGAGCTGAAAGAACCAAAAATAATTTCGACAAGCTTGCCAAAAGTCCTGTGCCTATGACCCAGATGGTCATCTCGCGGTGACCACGTGATGTGAGATGACCTGGAACCTTACAGCACTGTAGGTAGGTATTTCTGTTTGGGTTTGGAACATTGGTAGGTATTTCTGTTTGGGTATGAGAACCATTGCATCCAACCCTCGACTAGAGGACGGAACTATTGATTGATTGATGGAACATTCTAGGAACGGATTAGTGCCATATGCCCATGGCACTAGGGTTTTTAACAAAATATAATGTGTGTCTTGTCTGCTTGTATCTGTCTGTCTATGTGTGTCTGTGTGTGTGTGTCTGCCTGTGTGTATGTCTGTGTGTGTCTATCTGTGTGTTTCTGTGTATGTGTGGGTATGTATATGTGTCTGTGTGTGTCTGTCTCTGTGTATATGTGTGTATGTATGTGTGTGTGTGTCTGTATGTGTATGTGTGTGTCTGCCTCTGTCTTTGTGTGTCTGTCTATGTGTCTGTGTGTGTGTCTCTCTCTCTGCAAAGTCAGGTCGGGTGTATGTGTATCTGTGTATGTTGGGTGTGTGCATGTCTGGGTGTGCTGTCTATGCATGTCTGTCTGTGTGTGTCTATCTGTGTGTGTCTGTGTGAATATGTATGTGTGGTAATGTCTGTGTGTGTATGTGTGTATATGTATGTGTGTGTCTGTGTACTATGTCTGTCAGTGTATATTGGGTCGTTCTCAGAAACTGTGTACCACTTGAGGTAGTCTACTAGAAATGCATATTTCAAAGAAACCCTTTATTGGAGTGTCAATATTTAGATTTCATCAGTTAGCCAAATAATGTGGGAGATAGTTTAGATCAAAATTAAATGTTAATATTGTGTATTATGTATCTTATTGGGATGGATGTAGCTAAATACATAGAAAATTACATCACTAATTTGTGACATTGTCAACAGCATTGAAAAAAAAGTGTCACAAACTAATGAAAACTCTGAACAACAGCTCAATTCACTTCAAATGGTCATATACAATGTCTTCATTAAGTTGAAGACATTTATTTCTAAAAAAAAAAATAATGATGAAATAGTTAACATTTTCTGGAGTCATTAACATCGTAACATTTCGTTTCCAATTGCAAATACTATGAAACTCTGTATCAAACACTGAGTACAGATACAGTACAGGAATTATTTTCACCATTTGACACTATGCATGGACCCAGTTATGGTATAGTAAAAGATAAATCCTGAAATTGCCCCTAAACATTGAAATTTGAGCCGAACAATTGTGTAAAATTGTTTGTTTCCACTTTGTTACTCTGCTAATCCGTTACTCTGCTAATATTTTCTTGCTTTTCTCTTTAATATTCACAATAAACAAAACATAGCAATGAGGTTTCAAATTATTAATACTACTGTTTAAAAAGCAGTGGCATGTGAATGTCCTAAAAATGTCAAGTTTGGAGTCAGATTGGTTTCCATGCTATACTGCTATTTATTGGGTGTTTGACCTACTTAAAAATGCCAGAATATGTTTATTTTCAATTATTCAGATGCAAAAGGACATACACATTGAGGAAACTTGCTTATAGGACTTTGGCAGCATTTTGATTTTCTGGTACTGATGTCACACTATTGGTACACAACTTCTGAGAATGACCCATATCTGTGTGTATGTGTGTGTGTCAGCCTCTGTCTGTGTGTGTCTGTATATGTGTCTCTGTCTGTGTGTGTGTGTCTCTCTCTCTGCAAAGTCAGGTCGGGTGTATGCGTGTCTGTGTATGTCGGGTGTGTGCATGTATGTGTGTTTCTGTGTCTGTGTGCTGTGTGTGCATGTCTGTCTGTGTGTGTTTATCTGTGTGTCTGTCTGTGTCTGTGTGTATATATATATGTGTGTGTATGTCTGTGTTTATGTCTGTGTGTGGTTGTCTGTGTATGTCTGTATGTGTGTGTCTGTGTATGTATATGTGTGCATGTATGTGTGTGTGTCTGCCTCTGTCTGTGTGCGGCTGTCTATGTGTCTCTGTGTGTGTGTGTGTCTCTCTCTGCAAAGTCAGGTCGGGTGTATCTGTGTCTGTGTATGTCGGGTGTGTGCATGTCTGTGTGTTTCTGTGTCTGTGTGTGCTGTCTATGCATGTCTGTCTGTGTGTGTATATCTATGTGTGTGTATATGTATGTGTGGTAATGTCTGTGTGTGTATGTCTGTGTGTGTATGTGTGTCTGTATGTGTGTCTGTATGTGTGTCTGTGTGTATGTGTATGTATGTGTGTATGTGTGTGTCTGTATGTGTGTGTCTCTCTGTGTGTGTCTGTGTGTATATCTATGTGTGTATGTCTGTGTGTATATCTATGTGTGTGTATGTCTGTGTGTCTGTCTGTGTGTGTATGTCTGCCTGTGTGTGTATGTCTGTGTGTATCTCTGTGTGTGTATGTCTGTGTGTGTCTGTCTGTGTGTGTCTGTGTGTGTGTGGCTCTCTCTCTGCAAAGTCAGGTCGGGTGTATGTGTGTCTGTGTATGTCGGGTGTGTGCATGTCTGTGTTTCTGTGTATGTGTGTGCTGTCTGTGCATGTCTGTCTGTGGGTGCACATATATATATATATTTGGGTGTCTGTCTGTGTGTATGTATGTGTATGTATGTCTGTGTGTGTATGTCTGTGTGTATGTCTGTGTGTATGTCTGTCTCTATGTCTCTGTAAAGTCAGGTCAGGAAACACACAGACACATACACACACAGACACATCCACCTCATATCCCCTTCCCCTCTATGGCCCTGCACAGTAGGCCTAATATTGCTTCAAATTTAGGGTTAATTTCATGAAATTTCACTTATTGTGTATGTAATTCTGTTAAATATGATAGCATTTAATAGATTGGAGCCTAATATATGACTACAGACGCAGAGGGATTTGCCCAATCTATAAATAATTTCATGTTTAGCTATAATGTAAGTGCTACGCGCTCCTGCATACCACTTGACACAGTTCCCAATGTCGGTGATAGCTAACCGCTGTCAGGCTTTAACACCAAACGCCGCTAACACTGACTCCTGCATACGGGCCCAGGGTCCGTCCATACATGGCATACTGTCAAAATCAAATTTTCGCTTAATCGACACAGTTGTATGCATTCCTCGACTGTGAGGTTAGGCGACTGTAACAGCTTGTTGCGTAATGTATTGTCTTTTACACCGCAGACAATCCTGTCATACAGTAACGATGACTCCAGTTGACCGTAGCAACAGTATTCGATCCTGTGCTTGAACTCTCGAATGTACGAATCCATACATTCATGCGACTGGTTAAATGAATTAAACTCGTACCGTACTACAGTGATGTTGGTCTTCCCCTCGCAATATTGAGTGAAGCCAACTATGAGTGGGGCGATCTTGTCTCTTTCAGTGAGCTCCGTTGAGAATGTCCTGTATATCTTTTGTGCTTCCACACCTGCGACATGCAGAAACACGCAGCATTGCACTTTCTCCGCTTTCGATGACACACCTGCCGCTATGGCGTATATTTCATACGATTGTAACCACTGTCTCCAGTTGATTGCCATCTTCTCATCCAGGTTTAACGGACCTGGAGGTTTCAATCCGTGCAACGCCATTGTTCTTCCTTAAAAATCTGACACCATGTGAAAGACGTATCAACACCTTGAGTCTTGTTATGTAATTGGCTTTATTTACCTTCGTTCTCTCTGACGTCATCAGGTATTACATTGGGGGTGTTCGGATACTTACATATCTTACAGGAACTGCTGCGGGCTGCAGAGACCGCCAACATGTCGTTGCGCGCAGTCAAGGTTAGAATAAATTAATCATCTTACCCCCCTTCCGAAATTAGTTATGTAACTAGTAAGTAACCTGACCCCCAGTGGCCCACCTACCAGGAGTGCTGGAACCACCCTGCCCAGTTACAGGAGTAATGGAATTAAAACTCCCGCCAAAAATGCCACGTGACCTGATTCGAATGTAACCGCCTCAAAACTCAAATCTTATTGAAGGAAAGCATAGTTTATTAGTTAGTAATACAGTGGGAAGGAGGTGCGTCCGCTTAGTTTATGCAGCTGAGCTGCTTTGTACCCCTGAGCCTGTTTCCGTTATACTCATCCAACCAAATGTGTAGTTTTCGCTTTTAAATCTAAAGGATTTTAAATCTAAAGGATTATTAAATAGATAACACTTTACTTGCCCGTGCATAATCCTCTGAACCAAATACATCTCTCAAACATATTTCGCCGATTTTCGCATTTCGCATTCCCTTTAGGTGCGCATCAGCAACATGCGGTGAAATGCCCAGGAGCGGTGCATTCCAGCCGCTTCTGCCATCGCGGACCCTGACAGCCTTCGCCAGAAGGTTCATCTGTCAGTCCAGCAGGCGAAGCGTACAACGGGGTTTGACCTCTACAATCGCTCCACCCAGTCCGGTAAATTATATAGATTCCATATCAATGTTGGCCGAAGTATTTTTTTTAAGCTGTAATTATCTGAAACTATTATATGGCAATGTAGGAAAGAGGTTTGTCAATCCAAAAATCGGTTGACAGCACGTCTTTATACTCTTCAATAATGGTACTGAGGGCTAATGTCCTGGCATGATTTTAATGGTTTAGCGTTACAAAGTATCTAGATATTTAGTCGATTGTTTTTCTAACTAGTCAATTTTTGTTGTCATTGATATGATTGACCTTATACCTTTTTTGTTTCACACTTGGTAGACACTTGAATATCGTTACATGTAGACATGGACTTAAAACAGATACAAACAAAGATACAAACAATCATTAATTGAATGTAATTCGTAAATATTTCAGCCGCCGGGACCTTCGCCGAAAAGCAGATACAAACAAAGATACATAAAAACATTAATTGAATGTAATTCGTAACTATTTCAGCCCCCGGCACCTTCGCCGAAAAGCAGACTGCTTGGCTGGCTGGGTGGAGAGTGCTTCTCCCCGCTGAGCGGACCACCTACACTGACGATGCCCGGCAGCTCGCTCAGATGTGTCCGGAAGAGATGACCTGTGAGGAGCGAGTTGACGCGGTGAATGCATCTTATCACCGTCTGTGCAAGGAGATCTCTGCAAGCCGGAATATTAGTCTACCATAATAATTCATAATCTTCCTTGGGGCTGTTATATGTACCTAATGTTGACCCAGATACTATTCTGTCAGCATTGTTTTATATGTCAATTTATTTTACTTGTGTCTGTTATATTTACCTAATGTTGACCCATTTACCTAATGTTGACCCCAGTGTTATTCTATATCAATTTATTTAACTTTTTTATCTAGCCTTGTTAAAACAACCTACTTTATTTGCGGTATTGATCCAGGCATGCCTGCTGCGCCACCTCAACACAGACGGTGAGGTCGACATGCTGTTATTTCCAAAGTTTCCACGGGGCAACGTGGACATCTGCTCCGGCACTGCACCGCAGTTTAAAAAAAAAAACTGGTCGCTCTTCCGGGACGGGTTTGATTGTAACGATGGTAAGTTTTAGCTGAATGCCAATTCTCTGTTTTTCCCCCTACCCACAATCTATCACTAAGGACTTACAACTGGTCTATGAAAAGTTTTAGCCGAATGCCAAGTCGCTCTTCTCAATATCAAAACATGTCGATTTTCTAGCCTCTGTAACAAATATGCCTCTGTAACACATGTGTTGTGCCAACTACCTGTATTTCCTTTTCATTATTTCATTATTTTGTTCAGTGAACTGCATTCTCAATCAAAGTTATATATATCCCGCTTCCCACAATCTATAACACATGACTTACAACTTGTTTGTGAAAATATAACCCTTAGTAATGAACCCGGAGCAGGCCGAGGACGTCCCGGTGCCCGTGCTGGCATCGTCAGCTGCCCCTGCTGCTGCTGCTGCTTCCCCTGCTGCTGCTGCTGCCCCTGCTGCTGCTCCCGGTCACCCCACGAGCGCCAAGGATAGGATGCGCGCTACCTATCTGACAAAACTGCAGGATGCTATGGGTATGATCGAACACTTGATAACTTTTATGAGTATAAATGCCTGTCCTATTTTTATATCACCATTACGAAATCCATTCCCAAAATTCTAATATTCTGCATCACAATTTATTTTTGTTAATTCCTGGTAAATCTAAAAAGAAATTGTACATTGCATTTTACTTATGTTATTATTGGGCAATAGTTATTAGTTAAATCCTCATGACTTTCTAGCACTACCTTCAGGACCCACTGAATATATATATATGATATTCTTCCGAGCCAATATGCTTGCTTCTTCCCAGCCTTACTAACCTGTTAATTTTTTGTTTTCAGGACCCACTGACAATATATATATGATGTTCTTCCAAGCCTTTACTAACTAACCTTGTAATTTTTTGTTTTTGTTTTCAGAAGCCTTTCTTGGTCGACGTCCCGCAGGCTTCAATGTTGGAAGGGTCCTACCAGAGGCCCTTGCTAAATTAGGGGCAGTCATGGTGGGTCTTCCTGGTCCAATTGTCAACCTGAATGCCCTACGTAAGGAGTACTTCCTCGCCTTCATGGCGGCTGACATTCGGATCGTGAAGGCCCCTGTGAGTGCTCTTTTTGAGGTCTGTGATGAGAGTCCCCACCGACCTGTCCAGGTATCTCCCACAATTCCGTGTGATTCAATCTCTACCGATGGCGAAGCTGCAGTTCTCCCAACTGTAGCTGCGCCCTTGGTGGTGACTGACAGCACTTGGGAAATGGCTGTTGTGCCCATAGCCATCGAGAATGAGGATGGCGTGCTACTTGGTTGTAGTCAACCTTCCTCCTCGTTGGCTATGAGCCCAGCTGAGGTTTGTGCATCTCCTTCGCCACCGCAAAACCGAAAGGCTTTCAAGCAGTCATCCCTGCTACAGTATATCAAGTCGACTAGTAAGGGGCAGAATCGCGGTGCTCCCCCATGAATCTATATGTAATATATATATATTTGTACAGTAAATGTATTTGTACAGTATTTGTACAGTAAATGTAAATAATATCTATATATTGTATATATCTATATATTTGTACAGTATTTGTACAGTAAATGTAAATAATATCTATATATTGTATATATCTATATATTGAAAAATTTTATATATACATTTTTTTGTTTACTAAATGTATTTTATTCAGCGAATAATGTCTTTTGTCAGCGCCAGAGCACTGGTCTTCCGGCTGTTCATTACAATTTGTTGGTACATAAATGACAATATCAGTTGCAATAATAACCACATGAAAAACCTGTTCGATAATAGAAGCATAATATAATTTGACTATTTGTCGTAATAGTAACTGCATGCAATTCCAGTTCAACATATGTATTATGCACTTGGTGAGCATGCATCAATGAAATGAAATAATAGCAGTGTATATATATATATATATAGCAACTTGTAATAAAAAAAAGTTTGGTGTCAGTACTCCTTTGTTTGCATTTTCTATCATACAGAAATACAACACTGGTCACCGGCGGCAGGAGGCACAAGACATTCACATGGAAACAATTATTTATATTAACACGTAGGCTCGCCTTAAGCGGGGGTGGAATATCCCGATGGTTAAACTGGTGCCATGACCAGGACCAGTTTAACCGTCGGGCTATTCCACCCCTGCTTAAGGCGACCCTACGTGTTAATATAAATAATTGTTTCCATGTGAATGACTTGTGCCTCCTGCCGCCGGTTGACTGTCATCCTGCCAGCCTGACCCTTGACTAGCAATGTCCGAGGTGGAGAGTTTGACTCCTGACAGACCATGGGCAGAAGGCCCTTAATTAAATAAGATTATAGAGCAATCCAAATAGCAATCTGAAGTTGACCATGGCGGTTAATAATATAAGTCTGGAGGACAGTAAAGAATGCAAGAAATGTTCATGTCACTTCTTAGGAGCTCACTCTTTTATTCTTACCTCTTACTAACAGAATGAATTGATCAATAAAAGTTATGTTCTTAGTTAAATATAGTTCAACAGTGGAATGTATGTTATAAGCCAAATCCCCTCCCATATAATTAAGTTAAATAAGTTTGGAATTTCGACAATAAAATCCTAAATATCAGCTAAAACATCGGAGCGTGCAAAAACATGTCCGATGGGTCTGGGTCCGAACACCCGACCTTCTATCGTTGCTAGGATAGTCACAATCGACGTATCCAAGCAATGCTTTACAGGAGGGAACCCTGCAGTTGCGAACAGGCGCAAAATGCCCGCCCGCGCAAAATGCGCGCAAATAATCGGTCGAGTAGTCTCGCCCACTTCACAGCCTCCCCAGACGAACAACAGGAACTGGTGTTCGTCTAAGAAAGGAAAAGTGGGAGAGACTACCAGGGTTCGCGGCTGTAGCAACAAATAATATGCGTAATCGCGACCCCGCTTGATCCACGACTATATGGCGTGGAATGCGAGGCACCGCATACTTCCTTCTTGTTGTGTAATTTTTCAATTTGAGACAAGCCAGCTCTCTGGTCAACAATTTCAGTATTTCACAAGAAATATGTTTGTACTTAAATTCCTTCAAAAACAGTTTTGAATCATTACTTGATAAAATTGAAACTACCAGAATAACCCTCAATTCTGGTACCGGCCCAACTAAAAATACTGACCCTGTCATAGCTGAATACCCTGCCAGTCAGTCTGGCAATGAAAGAAACTCCACTAGTCACTCGTCATCTGTACAATTGCACACCATCCAATATCACAACCCTTTATCACACACTCCACCATTTTGACACTTGTGACCACACTATTTACCAACCCCTGGAAGAAAATTCCCTAGCCCAGTTCCCGCGATGAAAGCTAGCTCAATATTTCTCCTCTACCAGTAGCCTATACCGTAAACTCATTACAGCCTCAAAAGTACTCTGGCCGGCGCTACCATAGTAATATCCCTATCTCAAGTCCGTATCACACCGTACGCTAAAAGTGAAGGGTATTTGGAATTCGCTACAGACGACGTTACCCTAAATGTATACAGCTCCGACAGGGTCCCCTTTTTCTCTAAAAATTCACACCTTGACTACTAGACAATGACTACTATACAATGACTACATTGTAACCAAAGCCGGAAATTCCTGAAGGAAGTCCGCTTTTGGTTCACACAAAAACGGCAGCTATTCAAGCACAAACTCAACCATTGGTAATTTACACTTCAACCAAAGCCGGAAATCCCCGAAGGAACTCCGCTTTTGGGTTACACAAAAACAATTTACGGCGCCACCGAAGGGCGCACCAGACCATTTGTACTTTTTTTTTTTAGGGGAAGTGCTCCATTAGGTAATTTAAGTACAATTTTCGCCTCTGAGGGAGATCAAATAAGGGCAACATTTAATGTTTGTCGGGTCAAACCCAATGAGGGCCAAAACACGTACCTTGACGCGCACGGTCGTGCGAGACGAAACTGCACCCAAAGTAAATGCGAGCATAAGTAAATTTGTGCATTTGTCAGTTTGCCCACAGCCTGATTCACAAAAGTTGTACTTTCTCGCCAATATGCGCACACGCATATATTTCTTCTTGTAGCAATGGGATAATACTGGAGGGACACATTACTGGTTTGATGGCCGGTGGGCCCCGTATATATAAAAATACTCCTCACCGGATTACTATTGGGCACCACATCCAATTAATGATACTCCCGACCGTAGTGTCTTTAGGCATCGTATGCCGGCAGTCTCCCTTAGATTGGGCAGCGCAAATGCCGACACACTCCTTACCAGGTAATGTCTCTACTCGCAGTGTGTTCCCTTATTTGCGCCGTCACATTATCTAGTCTGATCTACATCAATGGTTTGATGGCCGGTGGGCCCCGTATATATAAAAATACTCCTCACCGGATTACTATTGGGCACCGCATCCAATTAATGATACTCCCGACCGTAGCGTCTTTAGGCATCGTATGCGGGCACACTACCTTAGATTGGGCCGTGCATGCCGACACACTCCTTACCAGGCAATGTTTGTCAGCGGGTTTTGCGCCACTGCGCATATATACCCGTTTCTTCCGTATGTGATAAATTCGGCTTGGCAAGCCACTAAATGCGAATCCAAGCAGCGATCCTGCGTGCCTTCTGCATTGACAGGTCGAGGCCAGAGTTTCTTACTCTCTGAGCTCTGTGTGGTATGTGTTTTGGTGGTGTAGGTGTGTGGTGTGTGTCTGTGGTGAGGGTGTAGGTGTGTGGTGACGGCTTAGGGGTGTGGTGAGGGTGTAGGTGTGTGGTGAGGGTTTAGGTGTGTGGTGGGGTGTAGGTGTGTGGTGTGGGTGTAGGTGTGTGGTGGGGGTGTAAGTGTGTGGTGGGGGTTTAGGTGTGTGGTTGGGGTGTCAGGGGTACCAACCAAAGCATTACAGAGACCGGCATGAGTCACCATCTGGCGAGAGACTCATACAATTTAAACATATTTACACCTATACACACTTTGGTCTAGTGGTCGGGTATGAAGGGGATTTAATCGTTACATGGGTAAACCGTTTCCAAAATACTTTACCTATAATAGAATTTGGAATAATCCCTACCCTTCCACATGACCAAACAATCCATATTAACATTTTAGTCTTAGCACTACTGTACATGTATGATTAACTAGTGGTTATCCCCAGAGATCGCGGCTAGTTACTCCTACAATTTTAAATGGTTTAATTTCATGTTTAATTTGATTGAATGTGTATGTCTATTTCCCCATAAATTAGTTTTAGGCCTATATTCTAGAAAATTTTGAAAACCAAGCTGGTGCCCTCAGAGAGAAGAACCGGTTCAGTAAATGATTGTTAAGCTTCATAGTTTAGAGACATACATATTCAATGCTCATTGTGAACCAGTTTAACCATGAAGAATATATTCACCAGTTCAACCATGAAGAAAATTCCCTCCGGGTGTATCTAAAATAAATTTGCTGTCTAATCCCCTGGCAGTAGTTGGACCCACCGTTAACCAACCTATGGCAATAGTTGGACCCACCGTTAACCAACTTATTTCCCCACCAGGGTATCATAAATAAAGGAGGGGCTCCCCTGGCAGTAGTTGGACCCACCGTTAACCAACCTTATGGCAATAGTTGGACCCACCGTTAACCAACTTATTTCCACCCACCGTAAACTCCTCCTTCAGCCAATCGACCCAAACAAATCTAAAGCGTCGATTCCATAATACCGAACACTGGCTTTCTCAATCAATTCATGGTTGAACCCCTGAATACACGGGCCACCCCGACACCCTGAACCGCATTTAACAAGGGGAAACCCATAAATGACAAATACTATCAAAATACATGTACAGATACATATGGTTAGATTGTGTGGTTGTATCTAGTGGACTGAGGTGTATTTGTTTACTTTTCAAAACCTCAACAACATGCGGGGCAGAAATGCAAGCCACAAATAACACATAATACAAACATATCACATATATCCACCATTTAATAATTTAGTCAAGTGGTTGGTTACGAAGAGGTGTCTACATTTACCTTAATAAAACAGTTAGAAATGTTCTAGTTTACACAGATACAATTTTGAACATTCCTGTGTCCTTCTAGATGACCAAATATAAACATTTGCTATATTTTAGTGCCAGTTTTTTATATTTACTATAATAGGTGTACCAACCACAGGCTGTTTCCCTCTGGAAGAAAGCAGCCCGGGGAAAATTGCTATTATTTTGATAATTAAAACAAATTGTAGAATGTTCACATATATGTTTACTCTTATAGAAACCTGGTTATTTTTATTTTTATTTAAATTTAAGTTTAGAGTTAATATGTTACAATTTGATTTGGCCCCATCCCCTTGTGTACCGGTTTAACCATGAAGGCTTACAAGGATTCTGTGGTGTATTTTACTTTTCTCTACCAACATGTATGATGTAATTATATGTTTGCAAGGGTTTTTGACCTATAATTCTAGATCTGTTTTTACCACAATGCCTAGATTAGTGCTTAGGCTCACAAGGGTGTTGTGGTATATTTTCAATAGGTTTTACCAACATGTAAGGTTTTAATTACATTTTTACTTCATGAAATCACCCAAAAATCAATAGGTTACAATACTCAATATAAAAGGTGCTCAAAAGAAACGCCAGCGGCCTAACTGATTCCCTGCTCTACAACCAATATACCAATAATATACCACATACAATATTACAATGTTACCACAAAGTGAACATAGCAGGCATATAATATATACAAAATATATACAAATCAAGGTGTATTTTTAATGTGGTGGTGTGTGTTTTTAATGTGGTGGTGTGTGGTGGTGTGGTGGTAAGTGTATCATTTAAATAGACCCCGCATATTGCATAGCCCCGTGAACCCATCCCCGTAAATAGAATATTCCCAAAACAATACCTAATGTGATGCCCTCGTCCGGATTCTGTGGGTGGCCGCTGCTCATACTGCTCATCCAACTGTCACTGCTTGCTGGCTGGTGCTATTTGCGGGTGGCCGTTGGTCGCCCTGCGAAGCCGACTCGTATCCAGGATGGCCTTGTTTCGCGGGTGACAGCATCTTGTCCCGGGCTGACGCCATGTTATCCGTGATTCCCGCTGCTGTCGCCCGTATTATGTAGACAGCAGCATATCGTCTCGCACTGACGCCTTGTTATTCGCGGGTGGCAGCAACGTGTCCCGGGCTGACGCCGTGTTATTCGCGAATCCCGCTGCGGTCACCGCCTTGCTTTTAGCTGGTGGCCGCTGATGTCGCGTGGATTATGCGGACGGCAGCATTTCGTCTCGCACTGAGGACTTGTTATTCGTAAATCCCGTGAATCCCTATCTCCTTGTTCTGTCGTCGAGCGGTTGATATGGTGTATGCGTCTAAATGTTGTGTGTATGAAATATAAATAGGTTTACATTAATTAGAGTTTGTATTATTATATTTATTCAGAAATACAAAGCATGCAGTTTACTGGCGTAATACAAGCACATAAATGAATTGAGCAGAGAATCAGGTTACCTAGAGCATTTTAGATGATATTATAGATTTCGAATAGTTATACTTTATATAAAATAACCTGCCGATGAGATCGGTCTTATTCGGCCGTTTTTCGTTGGTGTTATGTTAAAACTTCTTATTTTTGGCATCATTAAGCCATTAATGTTACTTTTAATTCCAAAATTACTGTTGACTTTTGTATATCCATTAATATAGATACATTTAGAATGTTATCTTACCATTTATTTATTGAACTCATATATTATCAGTGTTGCACTGTATTTTCCATGCATGTTCTAGTAACTTCCTACCATGGGCATAGCAAAAGCAACACTAATGTTTAGATGCATAACCTAGAATGTTCATATTATATATCTAAAATTTCATCTAAAAGTGCTTTAAGTAACCTGATGTATTTATGGTAATTGCTCAACTCATATAAAGTAATTGTAATGTACTATTAAATACTGCTGTTTGCTGCTGTTATTTGTTTTGTGTTTATTCACAAAATTGAAATATTATAGGTTAATGTTACTTTTACTTCCACAATTACTGTTGAATTGTATTTATTTAAGCATATACATTGCGGGTGTATTTCACTACTTCTTTATTAAAATCATATATTATATGCCTTCTACTGTGCTAGGCATTTAAATTGAAAAGTAACATTATGCAAGTAGTCAAGTAATATGACTCACCAAGGCGGTACTTGAATTATTCTGTACATGAATTATGTTGAATTATTCTGTATGTAAATCTATTTTTGGTCATGGCCCTAGCTGAACCACCAATAGCTGGCATGATTAACCTTGTAATTAAATATTAGTAGAATTGTGATAATGCTCCTTATTTCTTTTACACCTACACTCATTGTACGCGTTTGTTATATGTATGTCAATGTAATGCCTATGTCACAGCTGAGTCATCGATGGCTGGCATAGAATCGATTATTCTGGTCCAATTATCCAAGTATTGGAGCAGAAGTAAAGTAGTTTATTAAAACTGCACAGCCTATGTCATAGCTGCACAATCTAGTGCTGACTTACTGTATATCCACCACACCATCCATCGTATTTTCGTTGGATGTTGGTTGGATTTTCGTTGAATTTCTATAATAATGTAATGGGGTAAAGTAAACTATTATATATCTAAAATATCATCTAAAATGCTCTAGGTAACCTGATTCTCTGGTAACCTGATTCCCCGGCTCTTGTGCCTCCTGCCGCCGGTTGTCTGTCATCCTGCCAGCCTGATCCTTGACTGAGGTGGAGAGTTCGACTCCTGACAGACCATGGGCAGAAAGCCCTTAATTAAATAAGATTATAGAGCAATCCAAATAGCAATCTGAAGTTGACCATAGCGGTTAATAATATAACTTAATTCTGGAGGACAGTAAAGAATGCAAGGAACGTTCATGTCACTTCTTAGGAGCTCACCATTTTATTCTTACCTCTTACTAACAGAATGAATTTAGCAATATAACTTATGTTACGATTTAAATATAGTTCAACAGTGGAATGTATGTTATAAGTCAAATCCCCTCCCATATAATTAAGTTAAATAAGTTTGGAATTTCCATAATAAAATCCTAAATATTCGGCTGAAACATCGGAGCGTGCAAAAACACGTCCGATGCGTCTGGGTCCGAACGCCCGACCTTCTATCGTTGCTAGGATAGTCACAATCGATGTATCCAAGCAACGCTTTACAGCAGGGAACCCGGCCTCGCAAAATGCGCGCCCGCGCAAAATGCGATCGAGTAGTCTCGCCCACTTCACATACATACAAACCGTTTGGAACTCATAGACTACATTACGGTTCCCGCTATAGTTTACTACAAAATACTTCGGGGGATATAACTTATTGTTATTATAATAATGACTAAATAACTAATACAATGTTAAGCAAGCATATTGGCTTAGTACATAATCTGGCTTCCCTTTTGCATAAGTTAACTACGAAATACACTCCGAGACCAAAATCTAGTAGACAATAATGTTTTAATTTACAACAGTTCATAGATACACTTCATATACATATTTATAATCATATATATCATAGAGATTTGGTACAGAAGGGATGGGGAGTAGAAACTTGTTCATATAATTCCATATGGGCAAAGGCTTATTATAATAATGACAAAATAAATAATACAATATTAAGCAAGCATATTGGCTTAGTACATAATCTGGCTTCCTTTTTGCATAAGTGCAATAGTTAACTACGAAATACACTCCGAGACCAAAATCTAGTATAGAACTATTCTTTTATTTACAACAGTTCATAGATACACTTCATATACATATTCATAATCCGATATACACATATATAATTGAAACTTCATACGAAACACCTGTCGCCTTTTGCTCATTCTCTTGTGCACAGATATCATAGAGATTTGGTACAGAAGGCTTTTGCTCACCGAAATATATATTTAATTCATATATACACATCTGTAATTTATAATTCATATATGCACATATTTACACACGGAATACCTGTCGCCTTTTGCTCAGTCTCTTGTGCACAGATATCACAGAGATTTGGTACAGAAGGCTTTTGCTCAATTGCTCAGACATAATCACACACTATATACAAATAATACATATAAATAAGTTCATCGGTCACTCCATATAGAAATTGCTCAACAAGCAGTAGAAGGTGAGCATTAGACGGTGAGCAGTAGAAGGTTTCAAATGAACCAGGAGTTAGACCATCTACTGCTCAACATGTAATGCTCACCGTCTACTGCTAAAACTAAACATACACCGAAATCAACAAACACACACTATATACAAATTATAAACAAATTTACACATGTAATTTCATTGTTATTTCATTGGTATTTCATTGGTATTTCATTGTTATTTCATCCATTCATCATCCATTCATACACTATTGCTCAGAACCACTTGACATCATATATTATTACTTCACATCAATTTGCTCGACAAGCAGTAGAAGTTGAGCATTAGACGGTGAGCAGTAGAAGGTTTAAAACACACCAGGAGTTAGACCATCTACTGCTCAACATGTAATGCTCACCGTCTACTGCTAAAACTAAACATACACCGAAATCAACAAACACACACTATATACAAATTATACACAAATTTACACACGTAATCTCATTGTTATTTCATTGTTATTTCATTGGTATTTCATTGGTATTTCATTGTTATTTCATCCATTCATCATCCATTCATACACTATTGCTCAGAAACACTTGACTTCCTATATTATTACTTCACATCAATTTGCTCGACAAGCAGTAGAAGGTGAGCATTAGACGGTGAGCAGTAGAAGGTTTAAAACGCCCCCGCAGTTAGACCATCTACTGCTCCACATCTAATGCTCACCATCTACTGCTAAAACTAAGCGTACACCAAAATCAACCAATACACACTATATACAAATAATACACAAATTTACAGACATAATTTCATTGTTATTTCATTGTTATTTCATTGGTATTTCATTGGTATTTCCTTGGTATTTCATTGGTATTTCATTGGTATTTCAGCCATTCATCATCCATTCATACACTATTGCTGAGAACCACTTGACTTCATACTTCACTCCATATCATCATACTCAGGTCATTTGCTGGACAAGCAGTAGAAGGTGAGCATTAGACGGTGAGCAGTAGAAGGTTTAAAACGCAGCAGGAGTTAGACCATCTACTGCTCAACATCTAATGCTCACCGTCTACTGCTAAAACTAAACGTACACCGAAATCAACCAATACACACTATATACAAATAATACACAAATTTAAACACATGAATTCATTGTTATTACATTGGTATTTCATTGTTATTTCATCCATTCATCATCCATTCATACACTATTGCTCAGAACCACTTGACTTCATACTTCACTCCATATCATCATGCTCAGGTCATTTGCTCGACAAGCAGTAGAAGGTGAGCATTAGACGGTGAGCAGTAGAAGGTTTAAAACGCACCAGGAGTTAGACCATCTACTGCTCAACATGTAATGCTCACCGTCTACTGCTACAACTAAGCATACACCGAAATCAACAAATTTACACACGTAATTTCATTGTTATTTCATTGTTATTTCATTGGTATTTCATTGGTATTTCATTGTTATTTCATCCATTCATCATCCATTCATACACTATTGCTCAGAAACACTTGACTTCATATATTATTACTTCACATCAATTTGCTCGACAAGCAGTAGAAGGTAAGCATTAGACGGTGAGCAGGAGAAGGTTTAAAACGCCCCCGGAGTTACACCATCTACTGCTCAACATCTAATGCTCACCGTCTACTGCTAAAACTAAACATACACAAATTTACACACTTATTTTCATTGTTATTTCATTGGTATTTCATTGTTATTTCATCCGTTCATCATCCATTCATACACTATTGCTCAGAACAACTTCACTCCATATCATCATGCTCAGGTCATTTGCTCGACAAGCAGTAGAAGGTGAGCATTAGACGGTGAGCAGTAGAAGGTTTAAAACACCCCCGGAGTTAGACCATCTACTGCTCAACATGTAATGCTCACTGTCTACTGCTAAAACTAAACATACACCGAAATCAACAAACACACACTATATACAAATTATACACAAATTTACACACTTATTTTCATTGTTATTTCATTGGTATTTCATTGTTATTTCATCCGCAAGCGTGAGTTTGACCATCTACTGCTCAACATCTAATGCTCACCGTCTACTGCTAACAACAAACACACACTCATCGGAACAAGACCCCTCTAAGTGGACTGAATTTAATTTTTAATACAAAATTATCGATATACTCTATACATTAGAGCGTTTGTTGATATATAAAGTTAGCACTTAAGTTTTACTACAGAATTAACCGAAATACACCCGATTGATTTAATACACCCGATTGATTTAATTTTCATCTGAAGAAGACACCTCTAAGTGTAGTAGTAGATCGTCAAAATCCATCTGCTCTGAATCGTGGAAGGAATTGTTATCCACTTCGCTTTCAGTCCCACTCCCGCTTTCACTCCCGCTCCCACTACTACTAGGTATACCATGCATACCGGCAACAATTCTATGCATAAACGTCTGATCCAACTCAATATCCATCTGGAATTTGAGCCTAGCAACATGAGCAACATCGTGCTGGACCATCTTGTTAGCATTTAATTTACTCAGAATAAATGCCTTCATACCGGGGCTTTCAGCACGTACAAGAGCCTGTTGTTTGTTATTTGGTTATTGTGTTGACTGTTGTTGGTTGTGGTTGGTTGTTGGTTGTGGTTGTTTGTTGGTGGTTTGTTGGTTGTGGTGTTTGTTGGGTGTGGTTGTTTGTTGGTTGTGGTTGTTGATTAGATGTTGTTGGTTGTGGATTGGTTGTTGCTTCAGTTGGTTGTTGCTTCGCTTGTTGTAATGATTAGGTACTATTATTGTTTGTTATTTGGTTGTGTCGACTGTTGTTGGTTGTGGTTGGTTGTTGGTTGGTTGTGTTGTTGTTTGTTGTTTGGTTGTTTGTGTTGTTTGTTGGTGTTTGGTTGTGGTTTTTTGTTGTGGTTGTTGATTGTTGTTGGTTGTTGATTGGTTGTTGCTTCGGTTGTTGTAATGATTAGGTACTTGCTGTTGGTTTAGGATTCGATTGGTTGTTGTGGTTGTTGTGTTTGTTGTTTGGTTGGTTGTTGTTGGTTGGTTGTTGTTGTTGGTTGGTTGTTGGTTGTGTTGTTTGTTATTTGGTTGTGTTGACTGTTGTTGGTTGCGGTTGTTTGTTGGTTGTGTTGTTTGTTATTTGGTTGTGTTGACTGTTGTTGGTGATTGGCGTGATAGGATTGGTTGTTGTTGTTGTTCGGTTGGTTGTTGTTGTTTGGTGGTTGTTTGTGTTGTCTGTTGGTTGGTTGTTTGTTGTGTTTGTTGTTTGGTTGGTTGTTGTTGGTTGGTTGTTGTTGGATGTTGTTGGTTAGTTGTTGGTTTGTTGTTGGTGTTGTTGTTTGTTATTTGGTTATTGTGTTGACTGTTGTTGGTTGTGGTTGCTTGTTGGTCATGGTTGTTTGTTGGTGGTTTGTTAGTCGTGTTGTTTGTTGGGTGTGCTTGTTTGTTGCTTGTGGTTGTTGAATAGATGTTGTTGGTTGTGGATTGGTTGTTGCTTCGGTTGGTTGTTGCTTCGGTTGTTGTAATGATTAGGTACTATAATTGTTTGTTATTTGGTTGGGTCGACTGTTGCTGGTTGTGGTTTTTTGTTGTGGTTGTTGATGGTTGTTGATTGGTTGTTGCTTCGGTTGTTGTAATGATTAGGTACTTGCTGTTGGTTTAGGATTCGATTGGTTGGTGTGGTTGTTGTGTTTGTTGTTTGGTTGGTTGTTGTTGGTTGTGTTGTTTGTTATTTGGTTGTGTTGACTGTTGTTGGTTGCGGTTGTTTGTTGGTTGTGTTGTTTGTTATTTGGTTGTGTTGACTGTTGTTGGTGATTGGCGTGACAGGAGTGCTTGTTGTTGTTGTTCGGTTGTTGTTGTTTGTTGGTTGTTTGTTGTGTTTGTTGTTTGGTTGGTTGTTGTTGGTTGTTTGTTGTTGGTTAGTTGGTGGTTTGTTGTTGGTGTTGTTGTTTGTTATTTGGTTATTGTGTTGACTGTTGTTGGTTGTGGTTGATTGTTGGTCGTGGTTGTTTGTTGGTGGTTTGTTAGTCATGTTGTTTGTTGGGTGTGCTTGTTTGTTGCTTGTGGTTGTTGATTAGATGTTGTTGGTTGTGGATTGGTTGTTGCTTCGGTTGGTTGTTGCTTCGGTTGTTGTAATGATTAGGTACTATTATTGTTTGTTATTTGGTTGCTGGTTGTGGTTGTTTGTTGGTTGGTTGTGTTGTTTGTTGTTTGGTTGTTGGTTGTGTTGACTGTTGGTGATTGGTGTGATAAGATTGGTTGTTGGTTGTGGTTGGTTGTTGTTTGGTTGTGTTGTTGTTTGGTTGTGTTGTTGTTTGGTTGTGTTGTTGTGTGGTTGGTTGTTGGTTGTGTTGTTTGTTGGTTTATTGGTTGTGGTTGTTTGTTTGTTGTGGTTGTTGATTAGATGTCTGTTGGTTGGTGATTGGTTGTTGCTTCGGTTGTTGTAATGATTAGGTACTTGCTGTTGGTTTAGGATTGGATTGGTTATTGTGGTTGCTGTGTTTGTTGTTTGGTTGGTTGTTGTTGGTTGGTTGTTGGTTGGTTGTGTTGTTTGTTATTTGGTTGTGTTAACTGTTGTTGGTTGCGATTGTTTGTTGGTTGTGTTGTTTGTTGTTTGGTTGTTTGTTGGTTGTGTTGACTGTTGGTGATTGGCGTGATAGGATTGGTTGTTGGTTGTGTTGACTGTTGTTGGTTGTGGTTGTTTGTTGGTTGCGATTTGTTGTTGTTGTTCGGTTGGTTGGTTGTGTTGTTGTTTGGTTGTTGGTTGTGTTGGTTGTGGTTGTGTTGCTTGTGTGGATTGTTGATTGTTGGTGATTGGCGATCACCAAATCTACCCCCGTTGGTTTGTTGGTTGGTTGTTGGTTGTTGGTTGTGGTTTTGGACACCGGCATGATCAGGCAATTTGTCGATAAAAACCCGGCGCTGACACGACACGACACTACGCGATGCTAATCCACCAATGAACGTAACCCAAACCCAAGTATCATCCGAGCTACAGGGTGACAGGCAGCGTAAACACCCCCATAATAAAAACTTTTGTAAAAAAATAAAAGATATAAAAAATAAAAGATATAAATCCTAACAATGCACCAGCAGGACTATGGTGCTACAGTGGCATCTCCTAGTGGGGAAAGCAAGAGTTAAGGGGTGGGGAGGTGCCGACTGGCGCCGACTGGTGCCACCTAGAGTATATTGGCAGATGTAAACAAAGACAGCGGTCGGCAATATTGTTCGGAGAATAAAACAGAACCGCAATGGTGTGGGCCCCCGACTCGTTCTGATTTGTTTTTATATCGTATTTATATCGTATTTGCAGGACGATGCTACAACGACAGATAATGATACATGATAGTACTTAGGTGAGCATTTTCTTTTCTTGTTAAGGTGAGTGCGGCCCTATGGGGCTCAAAAAGGCCAAGGATACGTCAGCCAATGATCTGCACATCGATGTGCGGTGACCACTTCTATCGTCTTTTTATTATTGTCCAAAGCTACTTGAATCGCATTGCAGGCTGGAAAAGAATCAGATGAAGAGGAATCCATATTCTTACTTTGTTGTGATATTGTTGATAACGTAGGGGGGCCCAGCTCCGGAGTTGACCAGGTCAACCGTGTGTACCGAAAACATTGATGGCGATATTAACAAAAAAGAAGTCTGTGGAATCCAATATCTGGAATTTCGACTCAAAATCAATAATAAATAACATTTGAATCGTATGTGAGGTAGCAAAATACGGAGGTGAGCGCAAACACAAGAGTACAACTTGGTGAAGTTGTTGTTGATGTGCTACGGGGCCGAGCACAGCTTGGTCACTGATACGTCCACCTGGTGGACGGATACAGTAAGAACAGTAGCTAGTAGCAACCACTGAGCCATGGATGGCCGTCCCTTTTATAGTATGACTGAATCGTTGCTGATAGTAAGCGTCACAGGTGTTAATTTGATTAAATTTCACTTATTGCGTGTGTAAATCTGTCAAATATGATCGCATTGAGTAGATTTGCGCATAATCGGTCCCTAACACCGCCCTTATACACTGTTATACCTGCTACGGAGTGGTGTTAGCATACCTGACTTTTAACTCGTGGGGTTTCCATAACACTGCTCGATACATACCGACTTTTCGCCGCTAACCCGGAGATCCCCGCTAACCACAGGTTTGGAGCGCTAACACTGCCTCATGCATATGGCCCCAGGTTAGTGGTAGTCATGCATGGTTTCCCCACCTGACACCTCCCCCCCACCCAAACACACAAAGTAAGACAATAGCCACTCAGCAACACTGGTCTGCAATCCTCACTCCCACCGGTCTATATGGCTGGCAGGGTTACACCAACACAAAGAAGCTAGGGTGGGGATGCATCTGTAAACTGACGAACTGAAACACTTAGTGGGGATGTGGGTCATGGTCATTGAGCCATGACTGCTGCCACACCTTGTTTTTAAGTTTGAGGATCGGGGTACTACCAGTACCAGTATATCCATACATCATAT
Organism: Branchipolynoe longqiensis; assembly: GCA_030323885.1. Classification (NCBI taxonomy): domain Eukaryota; kingdom Metazoa; phylum Annelida; class Polychaeta; order Phyllodocida; family Polynoidae; genus Branchipolynoe; species Branchipolynoe longqiensis. Next base: position 41,821,851 of record CM059195.1, read on the forward strand.
ATGTGCATATATATGCACATATATGCACATATATGCGTGTATATCACTATATGTTTATAATTATGCCTATATATGCATATATATATATTTATATGCATATATATATATATATATATATACATGTATATGTCTGTCTATATATGCACATACACATATACTGTATGGTGGATATACCACACAGAGAGAAATCCCACTTTGCACCCACACCCACACCCACACCCAACCCACACCCACACCCAGCTCCAGTGGCCATCCTTGTGTAGTAGACTGCTAAAACAACAACCCATCCGCCTATAAAAACACGGATGCTCTGCCGCTGTGAGCACCCTATGTAATTACAAAACTCTCCCCCTTCATTTCACCTGTGATGCAATCAGCCTAATCAATTTAACCATGTCTGGAATGAGGAAGGAGAACAGTGAATAAGTTGTGCTTTATTGGCAGCAACTCCTGTCATCCCCCTTACATGTGACCTAGCACCTGCACTCCTCATATACTGCCCACACTATGTCTCATTGTCACTTTAGCCTGTATACTGAAACAGTGCCCACAACCCATGGGACAGGAGTCCTATGGCTGTGGATACACTCAATTTGAATAGGTGAATTTGGATAGCATCAGACAGAGTGTCTGGGATCCTGCTCAGAAGTTGGTCTGTCTCACTCCAGAGCCAGGATGAGAGTGCTTCTCTTCAGTGTGTCTGAAGCAAAATCTTGAATAATTAATTAGCTGAGACTAGTGTGTGGTCAGGATAGGCCAAGGGAGTCAGGTGACCGGACATTCCCCAGCCCGCCAATGAGACACTCCCCACAGACTGGGTGGGTGACCACCCTCATTAGGGGCTGTCACTCAAACCAGCTGCAGGTGGTGCACTCTATACATATGCAAATTAGGCAGGTGGGTCAGTCGGTGGTCCTGGGTGGACAGGATGTTGCATACAGTTACAGATATGTATATAGATATATATAGTACCATTGTTCTTTCCCTCCAATTGTATTCTTTATGAACACATAGAGAACATTTCAATAATCATGTACTGTTTCTTGCAAAGGAACTCTTTTCATTAACTCCAAACATCATATATAACAGATAGTTTACACCACCCAGCATCATGTACATTTCCATCAACTCCACTCATAATATATAACATATAGTTTACCTCACTCCGTATCATGTACCATGGGAGTGGGATTTTATTACTTTTAGTTTACGCAACCTGATTTCCACTCCGACACCCAAGAATAATAATGCTCTCTGCCAATATATAATTCTTAACCGAAAATCCGTATATTTTTACATGCCTGTGTACATTAGAGTAATGGCATATATGATGCTAATCATCATGATTTGTTCATATTGTTGGTTATTTCTCATTAAGTATGTCCAGGATTTTGATTCTAAGAAAAATACTTGTTTAAATAGACCATGGTGGTTCACCAGTAAAAATTACTAATTCCAGAATAAAAACAGCACAATGTTATAGGCAAAATAAGATTATCTCTTTATTTTAATGTAGTTTTAATTGAATATTATGAACATACTATACACAGGAGCATTTTCTCCATAGAAACTTTGAAGAGCTACTTATAACCATTTTAATGATGTATTTTGTTAGGTTCCATCCTCAATATTAAAGTAGTGGCAGACTGTGACAGTTCACCCCTATTTGTTTCTATATGTAAACTGTCTTGGTTTTTCAAAACGTCTAGCTTTCTCAATGTTGAAACTGCCATCTTGTGGAGAACTGGTCAGCAATACTTCTCCATTGGTCTTCTGTAGTTGGAGCTTGAATCACCTCCTCCGCATACTCGGCAATTATAGCTTCACGCACCTCACGAATGGCAAGCGAGATGGTGTTGTGCTGAACTCAGAAACCGTACGTCAGAGAATGATAGCTATCACCAGAGGCTAGGTAGCGCAGAGTAACTGACAGTTTCAATCCAGGTGTTAACGCCTTTCTGTAGAAAGTGTCCTTTTTCTTGATTCTTGGAACGATGTGAAGGAGAACCTCCTCGAACATATCGGGGTCCATGCGTAGAAAGTTTCTGTATGCTCGAACATCTTCGATGCGTAACTCTTGCATAAGATTTGCAAACTGTCCAAACTGCCTTCTCGTCTCCAACCACGGTCAAACCCACAAACTTCTTCTCTGTTTTCTTAGAAGTTTTCTCTGGATTAGCAGAACTTGCAACATAATCATGTTGTTAACATGCTGTCGTTGATGTAGCTGTAATTGCGAGTTCAGCAGCTGAAGTTGCTGCCTGCGATGCCTCGAACAGGCATCCATGATGTGCACCCTCTGAGAGTCAGGCAGCAAGTGATGCATGAAGTGGATTTGCGCCTGCTATATATATACTAAATGCCGCTGATCCGGGAGTGATCCGGGAGTGAACCAGGCAGTCCGGGGCGATCCGTGGCTGATCCGTGGCTGATCCGGCATGATCCGGGTCTTATCCGGGCAGTCTGGGAGTGGTCCGTGGCTACGCCGGGGGTAGTCCGGGAAAGTCTGCGGGTGGTTCGGGTTAAACCGTGGCTGAAACGTGGGTCGTCTGGGGCAAAACGGCCCCGGACGAGCCCTGGACAGCCCGGACCTGCTCCCGTCAACCCACGGACAACCCCCGGACTACCGGACCACCCCCGGACCACCCCCTTGTAAAAATATACGGATTTTCGGTTCGGAATTATATATTGGCAGAGAGCATTATTATTGTAGTGGTCTGCACTGACCTCTCAGGCAAGTAACCACATAGACAGGTAGGCGTGGGGAGTGTATTGATATCAGGGAGCCTAGGTGGTGTAATGGTTAGCACACTGGCCCGGAATGCAAAGAGATGTGGGTTCGAGTCCCGCTCTAGGCGCAATATTTCCCATTTTCATCACCCCCACGACACTGGTTGCCGTGATCAGGATCCTGTACAAGCTTTGCGCTGTATGGTTGTTGAACCTACCCTGTGTATGTATGTGTTGGTGCATTGCCTGTGTGTATGTAATTGTAAGCATTACAAGACTTACAATTCCAGGGGGACGAGTGTAGTGGTCTGCACTGACCTCTCAGGCAAGTAACCACATAGACAGGTAGGCGTGGGGAGTGTGTTGATATCAGGGAGCCTAGGTGGTGTAATGGTTAGCACACTGGCCCGGAATGCAAAGAGATGTGGGTTCGAGTCCCGCTCTAGGCACAGTATTTCCCATTTTCATCACCCCCACGACACTGGTTGCCGTGATCATGATCCTGTACAAGCTTTGCGCTGTATGGTTGTTGTACCTACCCTGTGTATGTATGTGTTAGTGCATTGCCTGTATGTAATTGTAAGCATTACAAGACTTACAATTCCAGGGGGACGAGTGTAGTGGTCTGCACTGACCTCTCAGGCAAGTAACCACATAGACAGGTAGGCGTGGGGAGTGTATTGATATCAGGGAGCCTAGGTGGTGTAATGGTTAGCACACTGGCCCGGAATGCAAAGAGATGTGGGTTCGAGTCCCGCTCTAGGCGCAATAATTCCCATTTTCATCACCCCCACGACATTATTCTTGGGTGATGGAGTGGGGACAATGTTATGTAAACTAAAAGTAATAATATCCCACTCCCATGATGACATGATATAAGCTGTGTGGTATATGATTGTTGAAACGGACAAGAAACGGTCATGAAACGGGCATGAAACGGACAAGAAACGGTCATGAAACGGACAAGAAACGGGCATGAAACGGACAAGAAACGGTCATGAAACGGACAAGAAACGGACATGAAACGGACAAGAAACGGTCATGAAACGGACAAGAAACGGAGAAGAAACGGTCATGAAACGGAGAAGAAACGGTCATGAAACGGGCATGAAACGGAGAAGAAACGGTCATGAAACGGGCATGAAACGGACAAGAAACGGTCATGAAACGGGCATGAAACGGAGAAGAAACGGTCATGAAACGGACAAGAAACGGTCATGAAACGGGCATGAAACGGGCATGAAACGGACAAGAAACGGAGAAGAAACGGTCATGAAACGGGCATGAAACGGGCATGAAACGGACAAGAAACGGTCATGAAACGGACAAGAAACGGGCATGAAACGGACAAGAAACGGACATGAAACGGGCATGAAACGGAGAAGAAACGGTCATGAAACGGGCATGAAACGGACATGAAACGGGCATGAAACGGGCATGAAACGGACAAGAAACGGACATGAAACGGGCATGAAACGGACTATGATATTGCTCCACGATTAACTAGAACTGAACGAAGGAAAGGTATTTCACAACCTTTGCCTTTCGATCCGATTATTTCTGATCAAAATCGACGCACTAATGAATTATTAGTGAATAAAACAAAAATAAAACCTAAAGTATTACATTCGAGAGAAATTGGTACTGGGCCACTTACGCGACAGCAAGCGCGGAGCGTGAATCCAACATTTGGTAGTATGACGTCACATAAAAGAATTGACCAATCACAGCAAAGAACACTGCGGAAGGATCGGTGAATCCGCAGACGTCTGAGTGCTTCGGCTCATTCGGCAAAAACTTTCTTTGTTGCTGCGCCACTAATAAATAACGATTGCGTCATGCTTAACCATTGCGTTAATACGAAGCAAATATTAACAATAGCGCAAGTCGACAGCTCCAAAGCTAATCGACAGGGTTTTCGAGGTCTAATCATAAGAAATATTTATGTTCCTTACTAAATTAGCGCCAAGATTAACGGGTTGTATCGTAAGTTACGCCACTAATTAAGTTACTAAATACTGTTGTATTACAGAGATACAGTTAATGGTATTGACACCGTAGTAGCATTTCCATAATAAAGTGAAATTGACACTTGTTGCTTACCAAATGCTACGGAGCATTTCGGGTGGAATAAGCAAAGGAAGTGAATACTTTAGGGAAAAATGGTGCCATGTACTAATGTATTGTTATTCTATCGGGACATAGAGCGAAAAAAGTACACCGGTGGTGACTGAATGTCTTACTAACAAATAACAATTTCATTTATTTACCATTGACTTTTCTATTTATCTAAGTTAAGTGTTAGTACGCCTACCAATTACGGTGTGAGACGTAAAACAGGTGTTACTCGATGGTTTGAGTTTAAACTGTTTAGCTACTGAAAAGAACTAAATTTCGTCACACTAACGTCTGAAATGTTATGTTCATAGAAACTAATACTATAGCACTTTCGCTAAGACTTTGAAGATGCTATGTTTGTGAAAGAGGTAGATCTTGCATATGTAAGAATTGACATTATTAAAGCGGATAAATTGCAAATAACCAAAGCTGTTATTTAATCCAATTTAGAACACACCATTGGATTTGCATTAACTTTTCTTAAGTACAAAAATCATTATTCATTGGCCGTGAAAAATCTAAAAATGCTTAAAATAGCACATTGACTTGCATTACCGTATTGATTCTATTAAAGCTAAAAAACTATTTTTCCATAAATATAGGTAATTTATCGAACCTGTACCTCTCGAGTGGGAGAAAAGACGGCTGCGTAAGGTCGATAGAGCAATTCTATTCGACGAGCGTAAACTTTTCGCGAGTATACGGTAAGGACGATAAGAATCGGCAGACGCGAGCTGGGAGTCAATTTCTTATCGGGTGTCGACGGCGACACGTGTGAAGCGATAAAACTAAATTGTTTTGGCTTGTATGAAGCAGTAGTTACAGATAATTCACCGGCGCGTGAAGCGTAATTGGACATAACATGATCGATTTGTCTTAAAATGTCGCTAATCTGCGTAGTGGTTGACGGGGGTTACACAGAAGCATTTCGTCATTGACTGGAACTGTGGTAAGGTTCAGGTCTTATGTTTTTGTACTGATAAATGCGTAACTCGATAACTAAGATACTTAGAAGCATAAACTAACATAGTTAAGACATCTAAGGTATCTATTCTATATTGTTATGTGTATTACAATACAGATAAATTGATTTAACATTATGAAATAAGACATTTAAATTAACTTGTTAAAACATTTTTTATTTTTCAATAAGAAATTTATTCTATATGTTCATGTTACTTAATAATTTGATATATATTATAAAAGTAATTATTTGTTTAACAATAAAACTAAATAATATTCTTGATTGTGATTCATATGAATAAAAACCTAAACAGAAAGTTGATACTTGTAAACTACAATTTGATAAAAATTACTTTCTGATCCATATATTAGGCTGATAAATCTTCAGTGAAATTGGAGTAACTGAGTTACTATACAATGAAATAGGAGTAACTGTTGGTAATAATGATTTTCACCCATGTACAGGACTGATCGTTGGATTGATTTCAATTGTGAGATCGAATGTATAAATACTTTTGTAGAAGTTCTATTCTATGTTGAACTTTTCAAAAATATTCCGCTAAGCAAAAACATTAGTTGAACGTCGGGAGATTTTAAGTAATGTCTGACGTGAAGATCTTTTTCATTTATGTCAAAGTGATCTGCAAGATTCTTCCTATTTTTTGTCCTATTGTTTGCTGAGCGAGACATAATTTGCTTTCTACTACTTATCAAGTGGAGAAGATACCTGGTGAGGCAACAAGTAATGCCTAGGGTATTGAATGAACTAAATTATTTTTACAAAAGCGACTGTTCGTTGGGAGGTCAGCTAAAATAATCATAGGGATTTCACAATTTTTTTTACAAATATGTTATGTTAACTTCACAAGAGCACGATGACAAATCTTAGCTATGAGTAAACTAATATATATAATTTTTTGATATGATCTTCAACATTTATTTTTGACAAATGATCAGTATTGGTTCGGATAACATGAGTTAACACTGTTAGTCTTGAGAATCTGATTATTATTTTTTATCATGTACTTATTGAATTATCTAGAGGAATACTAGGCATAGTTGAACCTATGATTATCATTGAGGAAGTATGATGTTTCACATATCTAGCTTGAGGTAGTGTAATTGATTTTCAGCAGGCTACACAGTGAAATGGGAGTAACCGATGGTAGTAAGACAACAATTATGAACTATTGGGGAATGACTTTCTAATACAAAATGGCATGAACTAATTACTCTGTAACTCCATTACATTAGAGATAGCTGCATTTACATTCATTTGTTATTTTGAAGTCAATAGGACTGAAAAGTTAAATATATTTTTTGATATGTTGTTTAACTTGAGGAAGTATGTTGTAACTCAGCAAGGCTGAAGAGTAATTAACATATATATTTTTTTGAGATCATAAGCCACTTTTTGCAATATATCATACTATTGTTATTAATTAATTTTGTTTTTCCACACAACCAAAAATGAAACTTACCTGGTGGATTAGGCCACATAAAAAACTTGGTTGTTGACTATCTACGACATTTTGTCCTGATGAAGCATTTTTGTCCTGATGAGTACATTCTATCTGCAGCATCTTGTCTCTTGAGATGGGCTGTAGTAGTGTCGCCCTATTTGCTACATATTCAGGAGTTTTGTCTCTTGAGATGGGCTATAATAGTGCCGTCCTATATGTTACATGTTGTGGTACAACATAGTTCTTGTTGGGAACAGGAATGTGTGGCCTACTCCATATGGATGGAGTCAAGTTTTGGGGATTCATAGGGTTGGGATGAGTTCATTTTTACATGTTCTCATGTTGTCAAAATAGAGGGACACTAACCGATGTTATTCCATAGGGATGGAATGAACTTGTGTTCAGAGGGTGGGAATAAACTAAATATTATGTTCTCATGAACACAAAAATACAATTTCGAAAAGAAAATCTAATGATTTTGGATTAAAAATGAATAAGAACCTATGAATATTGTCATCATTGTAATGAAATATCAAAGATAGAGGTTATCTGAATTAATTAAAACAATGCATAAGCACTATCGATATCATTGTCATCAAATGTTATTCATGTTGAAAATCTTATGAACAGTAAATAACTTGGATATTTATTCATTGGTAAAATGTGTATGGATATTCAGTGTGCATGTGTTCATATATATTATTCATTTGAAGGTCATTGACAGGTATGATGTTAAATATTGCATGTGTTTAGAGTTATTCATTGAAATTCATTGACAAATGATAGATTAAATATTGCATTATTCATAAAAATTCATTTAAAGCTAAATAATATGATGTAAAGTGTTATCATAATTGATTAAATGTCATAGTCAGAGGTTGATAAATGGTTCATTTATAGTGCATGGTTATGATTGAATGTTATCAGATATTGTGGAGATGAGCGAGCGTTCTAGCGTTTGTGTGCTCGAGCACTCGAGCTTTCGAGCACTCGAGCGTTCACCCGCTCAAGCGTTCGAGTGCTCGAGCGCTCAAGCTCTCGAGCATTTGAGCGCTCGAGCATTCGAGCGTTCAAGTGTTCGAGCATTCGAGCGCTCGAGCTGTCGAGCGCTCGAGCATTTGAGTGCTCGAGCGTTCGAGCACTCGAGCGTTCAAGTGCTCGAGCGTTCGAGAGCTCGAGCGTTCGAGTGCTCGAGCATTCAAGCGTTTGTGCGCTCGAGTGTTCGAGTGTTTGAGCGTTCGAGCATTCGAGCGTTCGAGCACTCGAGAATTCGAGCACGCGAGTGTTCGAGCGCTCGAGCGTTCTAGCGCTGGAGCATTCAAGCGCTCCAGCGTTCGAGCGCTGGAGCGTTCGAGCACTGGAGCGTTCGAGCGCTGGAGCGTTCGAGCGCTGGAGTGTTTGAGCGCTCAAGCGTTCGAGCGTTTGAGCGCTTGAGCGATCGCGCGCTGGAGTGTTCGAGCGCTTGAGCGTTTTAGTGCTCGAGCATTCGAGCATTCGAGCACTCGAGCGTTCGAACGTTTGATCGCTCGAGCGTTTGAGCACTCGGGCGTTCGAGCGTTTGACTGCTCGAGCGTTCGAGCACTCGAATGTTCGAGCGCTCGAGTGTTCGAATGTTCGAGTGGTTGAGCGGTCGAGCACTCGAGCATTCGAGCGCTCAAGCGTTCGAGCGCTCGAGCATTCGAATGCTCAAGCGCTCGAATGCTCAAGCACTCAAATGCTCGAGCGCTCGAGCGCACGAACGCTTGAACGCGTGAATGCCTTAGTGCTCGAGCGCGTGAATGCTTGAGCGCATTCGAGTGCTCCAGCGCTCGAGCGTTCAAGCGCTCGAGCGCTTGAGCATTCGAGCGCTCGAGGGTTCACGTGTTCGAGCGCTCATGCACTCGAGCGCTCGAGTGCTCGAGCGTTCGAGCGCTCGAGCGTTCGAGCGCTCGAGCATTCGAGCGTTTGAGCGTTCATGCGCTCGAGCGCTTGAGCGTTCGAGCACTCGAGCATTCGAGTGCTCGAGCGTTCGTGCGCTAGAGCGTTCGAGCGCTTGAGCATTCGTGTGCTCGAGCGCTCGAGCGCTCGAGCTTTCGAGCACTCGAGCGTTCGAGTGCTCAATCGTTCTGGCGTTTGAGCGCTCGACTGCTTGAACGCTCGAGCATTCGAGCGCTCGAGTGTTTGAGCGGTCAAGCGTTCGAGCGCTTGAGCATTCGAGTGCTCGAGTGTTCGAGCGCTCGAGCGTTCAAGCACCCGAGCGTTCGAGCGCTCACGCGCTCGACCGTTCATGCACTCGAGCGCTCGAGCATTCGAGCACTCGAGTGCCCGAGCATTCGAGCTTTCGAGCATTCGAGCGCTCGAGCTTTCGAGTGTTCACGTGCTCGAATGCTCGAGCGCTTGAAAGCTCGATCGCACGAATGCTCGAGCGCTCGAATGTTCGAGCGCTCGTGCGCTCGAGCGCTCGAGCATTCGTGCGCTCGAGCACTCAAGTGTTTGAGCGCTCAACCATTCGAGTGCTCGAGCGTTCATGCACTCGAGTGCTTGAGCACTCGAGCGTTCGAGCATTCGAGCGCTCGAGTGTTTGAGCGCTCGAGTGTTCGAGTGCCCGAGCATTCGAGCGCTCGAGCTTTCGAGCGTTCACGCGAGCGCTCAAATGCTCGAGCGTTCACGCACTCGAGCATTCGAGCACTCGAGCGCTCGAGTGTTCGAGCGCTCGGGCATTCAAGCATCCGAGCGTTCGTGCGCTCGAGCATTCGGGTGCTCATGTGCGCTCGAGCGTTCGGGCGCTCATGCGCTCGAGCGTTCGACCGTTCGTCCGCTTGAGTGCTCGTGCACTCGTGCGCTCGAAGAGGATTCGGGATAAAAGCATCCACGCCAACACTGAGGTAACTGTTAAGTTGAGTTATGTTGGATTGTGAGGGAGACTGTGTAGTGTTTATTCTTCAGCCATCTTGTACCCCCTGGTGCCCATGCCTGCCAGTGTACATCAAAGTATGGATTCATGATAGTACATAATGGAATAGGTTTACAACATCCCTTTTCTTATAAATGAAAAGCAGCAATCTTCCTGTGTTACAATAATCATGTTGATGTGTACAAGTTATATTCCTATGTGGATGTCAATACAATTTCTCATCATGCTGTGAATATTTAGGTTTATACATGTGCACTTGTGGAATGCTATTACCATTGCAGTTACTTCAGTGAAAGATAATCTTGAATATTTCCTCCAATACACAAATTCTGATAATAGTTTCTCTTGCAGTTGACTAATACTGTGATTAACTTTGAATGTATATAAAAGTTGTGACTGACAACATAATAAGTCTAATGCTCAGACATACTACTGACTAAGTCTAAGAACCAAAATTAACCATGAGTCCGCACTGATCAATTAGTCTTGAGGTTTTTTTAGTTGTTCTTTCAGACTGTCTACGACTAAATACCTCTTTGACCGGTTGGTCACTTCGAATGACTATGAGGTGTGCCTGTTCACTAAACCTCACACTCTTTTCAGTGGGTGGTCTTGTGGGCGAGCAAGTCACAGACTGCTTATTCCCAGAACATTGGCTTTGTGGAAGGGCTTCAGCTTCAGAACAAGGGCTCTCTAGGTCAGTTGATTCTCGGCTAAATCCAAGTTTCTTACTAGCCTCTGCACTAAGCTTTTTCAAGAAACGACAGTTACGCCGTAATACATTTCCATTAGGCGATTTGATCATGTATGATCGAGGCTCCTTACAGACTGATTTTACAGTTCCAGGAACCCATGAAGATTTGCCTGGTTCCTGCATCAGTACTTTCATACCAGGGAGTAATCCTGGCAACTCAGGACCTGCATTTTGGTCATAATACTGTGATGACCTTTTTGCATTGTCACTCAACCAATTATGATGATCACTAACTGACTGTCGAATTTCATCCTTGGCAGGGAGATTTGAACGGACCTTCCTTCCATACAGCAACTCAGCTGGACTTGGGACTCTGGGTCCAAGCGGGATACTTCTGAGGCACAGAAGCGCCATCTGGGGATCTGTCCCAGACTGCTTGGCTTTCTTCAGGACCGCTTTAACAATACCAACTGTTCTCTCAATCACACCATTACTCTGTGAGTATCGTGGGCTGCATGTAATATGTTCAAACTCCCATACCATGGCCAAGTTTCTGAACAATGCCGCATCATATTGTGGACCATTGTCAGTGTACAGTCGTTTTGGTACACCATGAATGGCAAACATGTCCTTGTAAAATTTGATAACTTCAAGACTGGTCAATGAATGAAGACCACGTACAAAGGGCATTTTACTGAAATGATCAAACAATACAATATATGTATGGCCATGCAGCTCAAACAAGTCACTGGACAGTACTTCCTATGGTTGGGAGGGAAGGTCATGTGGTTGCATAGGCTCCTTTTGGGTACTCTTTGAATTTTGTAGACATATTACACAATCACTTACTAGTGTCTCTATGTCAGATGACATGTTTGGCCAGTATAGGCATTCCTTTGCTCGTAACTGGGACTTGGTGATACCTTGGTGACTGGCATGAATGCGTTCAAGATATTCCTTGCGGAAAGACTCTGGAATAACAAGTCTATTTCCGGCATATACAAGCCCATCTTCAACAAACATATAGTCTCTCATAGACCAGTAGCTCCGAATAACTTTTGGAACTTGTCTAACCTGTTGTGGCCAACCTCGAATAATCTGCTCAGCCAATGACGATATCTCAACATCTTGCTTACTACCTAAGCGCAACTTTTCAAGCTGGTTGACTGAAATCTGTACCATATGTATCGCTTGTTCAAGTTCTACACTCGGTCCTGGAGAGGGTGCTATTCGTGACAAGTAGTCAGCATAGACCATCTCCTTTCCAGGACGGTACTTCAAGTCAATATCATACGGCTGGATGCGCAACAGCATGCGCTGCAACCGAGGAGGAGCTTGGCTTAGCTGCTTCAGCTTAATGTTTTCTAGTGGCTTATGATCACTAAAAACAATCAGCGAGCGACCAAAAATATACGTATGGAACTTTTCTAGTCCATATACAACAGCTAGCAACTCTCTCTCTATGTTTGCATACCTAGTCTCAGCTGGAGTAAGTGCTTTGGAAGCGAATGCAACAGGCTTCCCATTCTGAATGAGAGCAGCACCTAATCCAAGGATAGACGCATCAACCTCTAGTTCAAATGCTAGGTTAGGATAAAAATATCGCAACTGCATGTCTTCATGAATAGCCTGTTTTAGTGACTCAAAAGCAGCATTATGTTCTACATCCCAACTCCAATCAGCATCTGATTTCAACAATAAGCGTAATACACTGGTCTTGGTCGACAAGTGTGGTATGAAGGGGCCTAAATACTGTATGAGACCAAGAAAGCTTTGGAGCTCCTGCCTATTCTGGGGAGCAGGAAGGTTTCGAATGTCATCACATTTCTTTACATCAGGCTTCATACCATCCTTGGACCAGATCAGACCATAGAATTCAATCATCTTCTTTTTGATTTCACACTTTTCAAAGCGAAATACTAGACCATACTCTTTGGATACCTTCATTAATCGTAGTAGAGCTTCATCATGTTTCGACTCATCTTTACCATGTACAACGATGTCATCAGCAATGCCATCCACACCGACACCTGCTTTCTCAATGATCTCATCCATGTATTTCTGAAAGATGTCTTGAGAAACACACAAGCCAAATGGTAAACGACGTATTCTGTATTTACCAGCAGGGCTGTTGAATGTGCATAACCTGATGCTTTCATCATCTAAAACAATGCTCCAATACCCATGCTTAGCATCAAGTTTAGAAAACACAGTTGAGCCAGAGGAGTTGTGACTGATTTCTTCTAGTGTAGTTAGGTGTCTTATGATGTGTACGCCTAATTGCTTGGTTGAGATTTTTAGGATCTAAACACACCCTAAGCTCACCAGATGCTTTACGGGAAAATGCTAAGGAGCTGACCCAATCGCAAGCAGTTTCATCAGAACATTTTTCTACAACACCAAGTTTCACCATTTCTTCAATTTTGTCACAAATTTCCTGTCTCAGCTGAATGGGATATTTACGTGGAGCAGAAATAACTGGGGTAGCATCATCTTTTAACTCAATATGGTATGGTTTGAGCATTCGACCAATGCCTTCAAAACACTCAGGATAAGCTTGTCGCAGGGCACTCCTGTCAGAAATCTCGGGCTTGACCTCATGTTTGTTTGGTCTACTGCTAGGGACAGTGGTGTGGGACTGCAATTTATTTTCATGAACAACACTGATATTTTTGCTTTGTGAAACGCTTATAGGTTTCAACCTTTCAGAGGCCCCACATGACAAAATGGCTGGCCCCTTAGTGTCACACACATAGAATCTGGCAGTGATCCATTTGGAGTCTTCAAATTGGATCTGCATAACCATTGTACCTAATTGTTCAATGTCTGTGCCATTTACAGCAGTAAGTTTGATAGAGCTAGGCTGTAACATACACTGAGGATGTCTTTCATTCGGATACATCTGCCGTAGGCATCGCAATGGTAGGATGTTACCATTGGCACCTGTGTCTGCTTTGACCTTGAGAGTCACTTTGCACTTTACATCAGGGGCTAAATGTATGAGCAACGGGTTATCTGCGCCGGGGTTAAGGGCGGCCGACGGGGTAGCTATCATCGGTGTTGGTATATGGGTCACGTGAAATGTATGTGTGCCAAGCGTGCACTTGTTAGCTAACCTGTGCGCTATTTGGGGAACGCCCTCTGGGAATGTACCCGGCGAGCGTCGTAGGAGTCGGGAGGGACTGTGAGTCTGTGTGTGTGTGTCTGTGTGTGTGTCTCTGTGTGTGTGTGTCTCTGTGTGTGTCTCTGTGTGTGTGACTCTGTGTTTCTGTGTGTGTGTCTGTGTGTGTGTCTGTGTGTCTCTATGTGTGTGTCTGTGTGTGTGTGTCTGTGTGTGTGTGTCTGTGTGTGTGTCTCTGTTTGTGTGTCACTCTGTGTCTCTGTGTTTCTCTGTGTGTGTGTCTCTGTGTGTGTCTCTGTGTTTCTGTGTCTCTGTATGTGTCTCTGTGTGTCTCTATGTGTCTGTGTGTGTGTCTCTGTGTCTGTGTGTGTCTCTGTGTGTGTCTCTGTGTGTGTTTCTGTGTGTGTGTGTCTCTGACACAGAGACACACACACAGAAACAGAGACACAAAGACACAGAGATACAACACAGAGACACACACATAGACACACATACAGACACAGAGACACACACACACAGACACACACACAGACACAGACACACAGAGACACATATACACACACAGACACAAAGACACAGAGACACACACACAGACAGACACAGAGACACAACACAGAGACACACACAGAGACACACGCAGACACAGAGACACATACAGAGACACACATACACATACAGAGACATAGTGTGACAGCTATATAACACCGACGATAAACCACCTACAAGTTGGGGTTAGTGTAGGCCACGTTAACCCTCGAGGGGTTTGCCTAACCCCTGCACATACATTGTCACTTTTGGCCTCTAACCGGGGAATTCCCGACTACGCTCGGGTTATGACCTCTAACCCGCCCTCATACATTTGGCCCCAGGAGGCTTTACATTTAATTTAGCAAAGATTGACTGTCGGTCCGTTGCATCAAAGTCACATACTTGGACTGTCACCTCGCCACAGTCAAGAGCGTCATCATTTGGGGGACTTCTATTACAGTCAAAGTCATGTACAGTCCTATGATTATCCATATGTCTGCTCTTGGAACAGGATTGTCGATGCTTGGTCTTGGCACCACCAGGGTCCTTCTTCCCAGTTCTGATGCTCTGATCGCATTTCTGACGGCACACTTGACCAAAATGGTTCATCTTTTGGCAATTATTACACTTCTTGCCATATGCTGGGCATTTCCTCGGCGGATGTGATGTTCCACAGAAACGACAAGTGTTGTGGTACTCGAATGTGTTGATTGAGGCAGTAGTGGTACCAGCAAAACTGTTAGTATTTTGAAGTGTTGCCTGGTAACAGTCAGCACATTTAATTGCATCCTCTAGTTTCAGTGTGTTTCCCTTCTCAAGCAACTTCTTCCATGCTTCAGGCCAGAAAATACCTTTGATCAACTGAAACATTATCTGCTCATTTTTCATCTCCTCATTTGAGAAAGTGCACATATTCGCCTTAGCTTTGAGACGGCAAATAAAATCATCAACAGCTTCACCTTCTTTTTGGACCAAACTAGCCAGTTCAAGTCGCATAACCCATTTGCTAAGGGTTCCCACCAAATGTTTTTCAAACTGTTCAAATACCTTAGCTGGGTCTCTCTTTGGTTCATCACTCAGACCCCATGAATTCCATTTTCTACATCACTGATCACAAAGTAGCTGTTAAGGAAGCTCTTCCATTCACTGAATGCATAAGTTTGATCCCTGATGTCCCAGTTCAGTTGTGGTAACGGAACTCCCAAATTAGTAGCCATGTTTGGTGTCTAGGACTTAGCACACAAGGATTAACACAACTATGCACAATGATAGCAAGTTGGTGGTAGTCAGAAAATTGGCAATATTGTCAGGACACTACACTTCCACTCCAAAGAGGGAAAACAGCATGTTTTTACACTTGCAGTTGATCGAGATCTGTGGTAGGCCTTACTTACTGAACCAATTTCAAATTCTGCATGGCATTTCTTCACTTTCCATCTTCATCAGACACAGCACACATATTAATGGGCTCTGTCCTGCACAGAATGCACTTGACAGCATCCAGATCGGACCATTTTTGACTTCTTAGTTACAGCCAAAGTTGTCAATGCCCATTAATTCTGGCAGAGGTGAACCTTGCATCCAGAGTTCAGAGTGCACAACAGGCAGCATGGTTCCCTATTATCACTCACACATCTCAACAATACTCTCATTCCAGGGCTCACAGTTGTCCATTGACAGATCAACACCATACCATTGTTGTTGTTGTTGACTTCCTGTTGACAGAGCTCATTGCAAGGGCAGGTACCACCCAGCTGTCACCATGTTAAGTTTTGTACACCTTGTGGTTTCAGCTCGAGTGCGATCTCATCCTCACCGACCTCACTTAAATCTCTAGTTCGGATTACTCCTCTACTAGAGTTGATGGTACGGTGAGGAGAGGCCTTTATGCCGACACCTGCCAATGTGCTTGCACATTGCAGGTTGTCAGCTTGGGCCTTCTTTGCGCACTCAACCAGAAAATCACCAGACTTCATTCTTATGACCTTTTTGACGGTGCCCGCTATCCCCCTGATGCCTTTATCAATGGCAAAGCAAGAGGGCCTGGAAGCCGAGTCAGTGAAAGCGATCACAATGAATCACGGCCAATATTTTTCTATTATGGGATCGTCGTTTTCGGAGTCCGAGTTGTCAGCCATCTCTTTTCTTTTTTGGGGGGTAGTTATTTGCCATATTTGTTTACTAATTTTTCGCCGTCCTTCGTCCCCACCCACCACGGAATCCTACAAGAGGATGTGCAGAGCTGCAGTATCCGTCAGATGCACACCAGGGATACAAGGACGGTATACTCAAATAATGAGGCAAAAACATCTGCAGTCATTACTTGATTGACCCATTAGCCACCACCGCCTTCTAGGAATAGCTTTAGTTCACAGGTTGTGCAATAACCATTTTTCCACAGTAGGTTTCATCTGTTGTGTTTTTGTGAATTTGCTTACTATCCTAGGGCAGGGCGTGACCAGCCGATTGATTGGACCGGGCCAATCCAACCACTCGTCTAGGTGAAGTCAGGGCCAAAGTGCAGTGTTGGTCCACAAGGAACCTTGGCCCCTTGCAGTCCTCATGCACCAGGATCCCTTCCTCCACCGACACGAGTTGCGACTCACGGCAAACGAGTCACCCCATTTGTCGCCTTTTTAACTATTCTACCCCGGTTCCCCACGGGACACCTGGATCAGGGGCCGGACGAACCTCGGACCGTGATCCGGCTTGGTCCATGGTGATCCGGGGTTAATCCATGGCTGGTCCTTGGTGATCCATGGCTGGTCCGGCCTTGTCTGGGGTCCACCCCGGATGTTTTAAAATGTTTTTAAAATCCAGGGCGGTCTGGGGCATTTTCCGATCCGGGCTCGATCCGGCATCGTCCGTGGTTAATCCGGGGGTGGTCCAGGGGTGGACCGGCAGTAGTCTGTGCCGCGTCCGGACCTGTCTCACCCCGGATGAGCCACGTTTTAGCCATGGTTTAACCCGGACCAGCCCCTAGCCCCGACATAGCCACGGACCACTCCCGCTCCCGGATAAGACCCGGACAACCACGTATTACTCACGGACTACCCCAGGATGAGTGCCGCATTTCAGGTTATCATTCAGGGGTTGTCCGGGGGTTGTCCAGGGCTAATCCGGGTAGTCCGGGGTTCATCCAGGGTGATCTGGGCTTGTAGTCCGTGGCTCGTCCGGGTATGTGTGACCGCGAGGCCAAAAACAACCAAAATAGCGATTTTATCCGGGGCTGTCCAGGCGACTGGTCCTGGGGTGGTCCGGCTAAAAATCCGGGGCTCATCCGGATAGGTGTGACTGGGGCTTTACCGACAACCTATCCATCAAGTACATTAGAACATATTAATATATGCCTTTCCTAAGTGCCATCCTCTCTTCCCTGCCAACTCGATAGATGAAGCAGATTATATATTCACATGAAGAGTTCAGGTGCAAAACCACGGAAAAGCCAATCCAAAAATGTAGTTTAAATACAAGAGTTTTGACCTGAAAATGATTTTAATTCTCATTAATTCCACTTTTCATATGATCACACGGTTTAGGAGCAATGAACAAAAGAGTAGGAATATAACAAATATAAATAAACCTATCCTAGTAATGCCGAGCACCCAGCTAGGAAGTGACAAGTATCAATTTTGTATGTCACTGGTTTGACTCAATTGGAATTCAAACCTCCTGACCTTTCGCACGGGAAGCCTGCACTCTACAGATTCGTCCAATGCATCCAGTCTGTCCAACAATCTCAGAATAATTCGATAAAAGCGTAATATTGACAAAACTATACATATCCAACTTAAATACTAGTGTACATAGTCATCATTTCTTTGGCGTTTTCCCCCTGTAGAACATTAAAACTAGCTCGTGTCACCAGGTGGCGACCTGACCATATATATCAATGACTTACCAGAGGTTGTACATTCTATGGTCCAAATGTTTGCTGACGATACCAAAGTATTCCACCGTATGGAGAAAGGTAGTGACTCACGGGACTTGCAGAAGGACCTCAACAACATGCAGAAGTGGTCAAGTGATTGGCAGCTGAAGTTTAATGTTTCAAAATGCAAAGTGATGCATTTAGGGGGCAAAAACAGCAAGCACATCTATGTAATGAACGATGGTGTGAATAATGTTCCGCTCTCCGAAACAATGATAGAAAAGGACTTCGGTGTCAAGGTGGACAACAAACTGACATTCAGCGACCACATCCAGGAAGCCGCCAACAGAGCTAATGGAATACTGGCTATCATTCGAAGATCGTACACATACCTAGACGAGGATGTTGTACGCAGACTGTACACATCCCTTGCACGTCCACTTTTGGAATATGGAAATGTTGTGTGGTCACCACTCTACAGGAAGGATGCTGAGTCAATTGAGAGGATCCAAAGAAGGGCAACGAAGCTTGTACATGGATTCGATGCAATACCCTATGAACAACGTATGCGTCATTTGAAGATCCCAAGCATGTACTACAGACGGGCCCGGGGGGATATGATTGAAGTATTCAAATATCTCCATGGTATCTACAAGACAGGCAGCCCCCTTATCAGAGACTCCAACACCAGGACCAGAGGGCACTCCCTGAAGCTGAGGAAGCGGTACTCCAGACTGGACCTGCGACACAACTTTTTCAGCTTTAGGGTGGTTGACCTGTGGAATGACCTGCCGGAGAGTGTCGTAGCAGCAGAGTCGGTGAACTGTTTCAAGTCCCGACTGGATGCATACTGGTCAAGCATTACATATATCTTGGAGCCAGTGACAGTTGCTACGATCGACCACATCTGAAGAACTGTCTCCATTTCTATTAATTAAGAGCGGCTAACAGGTCCAAGGCCTATTATAGCTGTATCCTATTGATTGATTGATTGATTGAACATTATCATAGCAATGGTGTATTCCACTTGGCTTCAACTGCTGTTGACATAATTTTTGCATTTATTTCAATTTAAGCGACTCTCTCAAAAGGTGATAACTAATATGAGACACAATTTTGTCCATTTTAACAATCAACATAATATCTGTTTATAACACCATTATGCATTTTCTACAGATAACTTGATTTGGTGTTTTTTGTTGTTTTTTACGGTGTTTCATACTCTCAATAGAACACATATTGATTTGCAGCACATACTATTTGTTTATGACACAGATATGGATTTGCTCAGGATAACCTAATTAGTTTTGTTAGTGTTTCATACTCTCAATAGAATACATATTGATTTGAAGCAAATGTCTTGTCTTGTGTTTTCAGAATAAGTGTTTCTGTGCTGCTTTGTGTCAATCATTATATGGACAAATACATTAGTATCAACTTTTAAGACAGACTCAAATATCTCCGAAGTTACTCGATCATCATAAGTCACTCTGAACTAATGTAGAGTAAGTTATAATTGTCAATTCACTTAATTTAACAAATAGGAGAACAAAAACACTGTATTATACAACTTTAATGGGTTAGAATAGAATACTGAGGTTCTACAATCAGCGTTGGGCATGGTGAAACACAGACCATTGCTAAATTCTAAGAGGGTTTCAGAGTTTATTCAATGTCTTAAGTAACTAGTGGTAACCAAACAACTATCCAGTTGTAGAACTAACACACTCACTGAGGGTTGGGGGATGTGAGAGAATGCTTACAATCAGAGAAAAAACTCATGCAGTCGATAGCTACACTGAACAACTGTAAGTGATAACACAATGGGAACCGCAAGACTTACTGTATAGCGGCGAAAACAAGTCATCAGACTTAACCCTTACGGGCAGCATAAATACACCAATCACAACAGCAAGTTTTTAAACCTTATCAATTTTCCTCAAGTGGAAATTTTAATTCCAGTTTACTTGAACATGTGCCATGTCATGGCAAGAAATAGAAACTGTGACATGGAACCACGTTTCATCTGATATCACTTATCACTCGGACAGTCATCAGGAAGTACAATGCAAGGCACCATGGAAAATGTGTTAACAAGCTATTTTTAATACATTACTGCCCGCAGTCATTTTCATAGTTTAATCAATGTTTTTCTCAGGTGCCAATGCAAATAATTGTCCTTTAAACAAATGAATTCTCCATTTTTGTTTTGTTGGTACGTTAGTTGATTAAGCATGGGAAATTTCAATCACAGATAACTGGTCTTCCACATTCCATTGTTCCTTGCTCTATCTTAGTAATACCAAGCTCCAGGCTAGGTAGCGACAAGTATTAATTTCTAAGTCATAATTGTCTGGAATGAGCGGTCATTCAGGTTCATTGCTGGGCACGGGTCACGGCGAGGCTTCCCGCCGCACCCACCCCTATCGGGTAGGGAGGGGGCCCGGGAGGGGGTGAGCACCAGCATGCCAGGCACACACTTCACTAAACTCCTCCCAACCAATCAAAAACCGACAGGGTGAGTACCAGCATGCCAGGCTCCCAGCCTGACACTCCACTCAACTCCTCCCAACCAATATTAAGCCAATACCCAGCTACCAATTCCATCACACTACCATCCGCAGCCCTCCAGGCTGCCCATCCAAACGTCAGTCCGCAACAGCGCCTCCGACTGACAACTACTACACCTACCTCTTTTTAACAATGACGATGCCGCGACAGAGCTCATCGACAAAGAAGAGGGGCTGGGGCAGGCCGGCCAAGACACGGACTCACCCGGGGGCCTCCACCACACTCCCCATACCGCTTGTCGAGGCTGCACAATCACACGCAGGGAGCAGCAGTACTCAACGGGATAGAGGAACCTCACAGCTCCAGCGACGCAGACTCCGCCGACTCCTATCCGGCGCCCGGCCAGACAATCACACAGCCACGCCCGGCCAGGAAGCCTGACACCAAGAGTATGGAGGAGCAGATACTCGAGATGGAGCAATGCATGACCACGCGCATGGAGGCCAAGATGGGAGGCCATGCAGATCACACTCCAGCAGGCCACGGATCACTACCAGGAGCGCCCAGCCGGACGCCAACACCACCGGCAACCAAGCAATCCCCAATAGTGCTGCAGCGCCGCACTCCCTCACCACCACGGGAGGATAGGTCACCCTCCACATGGGGTGCACGCCGCCGATCACCAAGCCCGAGACGACGGGAGCGCCGGTCAGCCTCGCATGCCGCCAGGCACCGCTCCCAGACACCACGACGCCGGCAGCCCCGGTCACCATCGCAGCGCGTGGGTAGATACAGATCGCCCACGCCGCGAGCACGCAGACAGGACGACCGAGACTTCAACGACGACCGTCTCCGCTCACACTACCGAGAGACGGCGCGATCACCGGACAGGAGGCGATCCGACAACACACGCCACATGGTCCCCCTCCTGCCCCGCCGAAACAGCTCATTCCACCAATCACGCAACAGCGACGACCGAAGTCGGAACAAGGACCGTGAGCAACAGGTGGACGAGCTGGATGATGACATGACCAGATACCGGGCACAGACCAGGCGCATGGAAGGTAGGCAGGCAATATTAAATGACATGTTCGTAACTAATCCTACATCCAAGCCGTACATGTACCTGAAAGTCATGGCTGCGACTCGGTTGCCCAGAAGCTGGCAGCAAGGAGCTCCATTACCGAGCGCGAGTACATACGTGCATTCATGACCCTACTCTCCGATCACCGCGTATATGATAAACGTGACTTTCCACATATGTTTGATCATCTAATGTGCATTATGGATGATTGCGCGTGGAAGCCATGGCCAGCCGTGCGCGAGTGGTTCCAGAACGTGTTCGATTTGGTAGAGAGGGATGCGCTAGCCTGGCACGACTGGCACAACATGGGAGCCGTCCAGGTCCTCGTCACAGGAAAGGGCCACAACCCCCGGCGGCAACAGATTGCTCGGGCTGCCTGGATGTTTCAGGCAGTCCATAATATAGGTATCACTTACAAGCACATCCTCGGGGTCGACAACAACCTCGCCGACGCCCTAAGCAGGGCACACATTAACGAAACATACCGCAGTATGGCAATAGGACTATGTGTAGAGAAGAATATAGCCCCTGTAGCATTACATGTACATGTTTACTAACAGCTTTCACCCCTTCTCCCTTCCAGACCCAGCATACACCAACCTCACACGAGCAGCGGAGGTGAGACAGCACGAGGCGCGGGCACCGGGTACGTGGGCCAACCTGCGCACCACAGTCGCAGCCTACATGCACCACTGCGGAAGATCTGCGGTGCGACCACTGGCACCCACACCACTGGAGGTACTCTGCTGGCTCGAGGAGCTAGCGGCCCGACAGTGCCCATCCTCAATCGCCAACTCCGCGTCCCACCTCAGACTGTACTTCAAGATGGAGGAAGCAAGCACACAGCCACTCGACCACACCTTAGATCGGCCGCGGCTTTCCTGCTAAACAATAACATGCACCATGACTTTGCTGCCAAGGGGGCCACGCCCGAATGAATGCCATGTTTTCCCAACTCAGCCTCCTTGTCTTCTGTGCCCATGAGCAATGAAGGAGTGAGTAGTCTAAAAATGTCTTGTGAATTTTGTTATGCAATCTTTTTTTAAATTATATTATACTCGACCGTTTTCTTCTATTTAAATCTTTTTTTTAAAGTCTAAATAACCAACTATAGCCCTGTTTACACAGGCGATTTAAAATGCCTCATATAAAACGACTTGCCTAGATCGACTCACATTTGCCGTGTAAACGCGACTCTGAGGCGTTTTAGGGCTGAATCGATTCATATAAATCGGTACATGTAAACCACCTCGTGAGGTAGTATAGATGAAGCGATTCAGCTGGTTCCCGGGTGGCGATAGTGTAAAATAGTAGTGCTCGCCGGCTACAGGCTCAGCTGTAACTAATCGCTGGTGCCCGGCAGTGTTAGGGCCCGATTAGGCCGAAATCTAGTGAATGCGATCATATTTAACAGAATTACATACTCAAATAATGAAATTTAATTAAATTAACCTTAAATTCCAAGCGATATTAACGTAGCAGCTACATCGGCGTTGAATCGACAAGTGTAAACTAAACAAATAGCAGTGCTCGCCGGCTACAGGCGCAACACTAAGGCTGCTGGTTCCCGGTCGTCGACACACTTTCAAACTCGCTCGTGTAAACGCGCCACTACATCACCTCATATAAATCGATTTGCCTAAATCGCTTCACAATTTCCCGTGTAAACACGGCTAAGGACTAGCAGATCAGTGTCTTGGTGCTGAAAAAAGAATTGTTCAGAAGAATAAATATATTTACTCCACCAAAACCTTGATCATTTGTGCCTTTATTTTCGGCAACAACCTATTATCATTATAATCTTAATCATCTTTAACTTTAAAGTATCAATTGGTTTGGTTTATTGGGGTTTTACACCCTAGCGAGAAAGTCATATCAGGACAGGTACTGACTTGTAACCGCACACTGAGCCAATCATTCCTTACCATATCCGCGTAAATCCGAGCGCGGGGCAAGTATCAACCTTGTAAATCTGGTTTAACTTGAGGCATTCATGCCCATGACTTCCCGCAACGGAAGCAGGCACCCGTCCCACGGTCAGTACATTTAGATAAGTTTGACTGTAGTTAAGTTTCCAGCGAGGTTATACACATCAACTACAATGATTTACAAAGCACACTAACACTAGTAAAGGTTCAATTCCGAAGACTGAAGCAAGCCTCGCCCTTTTTGCATGCAAGCCTCCAATCAAAGCCGCACAACCCGATGAAAGCATCAAATTTGTTCAACTGAAACATTTACTTAGGTGGGATCCTATATATCAAACTTAGACCCTGGTGGAATTATTAAACATGTATTACCGCATAGAAGGCAATACAAAATCAATTTAATAGAACCTATTACTGTTGAAGCCTATAATCTCCACCATTTCGACGTGCGCAGCAAAATTAACATGGCATGCTTTCACTTCAAATATCTCCAAAGTTAGCCGTTCAAATTAAGTTAAATTAAACTAAAGTAAGACAGATTATAAGGATCAATCTAATATATTTATCTCATAAGATTGCAGAAACTCAAACCCATCGGGTCTATGCATTTAAAAAACAAAAGTTGACAGAAAATTCAACAATTGCTAACCACTACGACTCAGAGGATTTTACTTCCAAACATTTTCTTTTCTTAAATGAGGGAGGGTGGGGAATAAAAACTATGTGACTGACATAATGTGCGGAATACACGCCTAACTGCTGCAGAGTTCAGGACATAATTGAATTTGAATCCAAAAGGATACAATGTCTCATGAACACATGAGAAAACTTACAAAACTTGCAAAGTAAGAAATGTCCCCATGACGTCAAATTCTTCTACTAAGGGGAATCATAAAAGCTTTTCTCAGAAAAACAAAACCACCTACACCACGCACATTCAATCCAATACAAGTTTGTTTGTTGAGGTTTTACCTTCCAGCAACATCTGAGGTCATATCACGACGCACACTCCCTATACAACCAACAAGTGGTGTATTGCCTCTACGAATATTCATATTCAGTAACACTCGTCAAGAAAATACCACTTTATACATATACCATACACTCTATGGTATCATTTAAATGTCTACTTTTTAAAACTCTATTGCTCCACAAGAGAGCAAATACAAAAAGATATACCTTTTCATGCCCCCCCCCCTTTCCCCAAGAAAGTGCATAACAAAAATGTTGAAATTGTAGTTTCTCGGAATGGCAAGAAGTGTCGGTTCAATTCCTGCCTAATTTGACTGACATTCTTATTTATAAGTGTTTAATTTGACCGACATTTTTTTTTATAAGTCTTAGAAAGTGTACGATGGGTCTTAACCCCCCCCCCCCTCAAATTTTGGTTTGTACTTTTGTGAAAATGTTGATAATTGTGTTTGTTGGACGCCTTGGCAACATCTAAGGTCATATCAGGACTTGCTAATTGTGAAAGACGGCTAAATGTATTATGCGTTACACACTCTAGAGAAATTTAAAGGCGTATCAAATACTTTCTCTCCCCCCCCACCCCCGACTTATAATATGGAAATTTAAAGACCTGTCAATGATTTCTCCCCTCCCCCAACTTATACCTATGCTGAACAAACAAAAACCCTCAGAAAATCAGCTACCACATTACATTTATAAAACAGCATCAGACAGGATTATATTGATCCCCAAAGCACTCAAGACACAGGTATCACATCCTAAAATGCACCACACAGACTATTTTACTACAACGCTTGTGGCTTTTACAGAGAACCCTCAAATATTTAGGCACAGCAGTGGGTTAAAAAGGATAAATCTAACACCAGACTGTTATGCCTTAATTACTGAGGCGCACTCAAACCAAGCTGTCACAAAGCCCATCTCAACACCGCACGGCAGTGTCAGATATGTATGTTAGTATCGCCAGTATTGTTCCCTTCTCTAATTTCAGCCCTGGTACATTTACCAGGCACTTTCACTCTTGACTGTTCATAGAGTAACTACGGATATTTTCTTAAGTACATCGAAGATGTGTTTTTAAACAACTTATTTCTTCTTTTTAAAAGAAAAGAGAAAAAAAGGAAGGAAAAGATATCAAATACAAGTGACAGTCGACACAAGTGACAGCCGTGAATATGGCCTATGCTGCCGACACGGCGTAAAGCAACCACCAATCAATCATCAATCACAAAAAGATCACATCCTTGGTTCTAGAGCTAACCACTGTCATTCAACGTCCTGTGCTTTAAACAAAACAAAAAATTATTTTTTTATTTCAACAAAGAATTTGTATATTAAACACAGAAAAAACTTTAATGGGAGAGAAAAAAAAGCGGAATATTCGTTATCAAAACAGCTGTGTAAAACTACTAAAAGTCACCGGAAGCAGTTTACACCATCGGGTAGGTTTCTATCGTACCGTTTTTTCGACTGTCGTTCATAGAAATTCCTTATTTATAACCCCTTTACCGTTTTCTGCATGGCGACACACATATATAAAAGATTCACCCCGTACTGTGTTGTACGTGAAGATAGATAAAAGGGATGAAGATAGATAAAAGATTCACCCCTACTCTGCGATGGGGTGAAAAATAACCCATTAGAAAAAGTGACAAAATGCTGGGTAAATGAAATGAGCAGATACATTCTTAATTTAAGAAGCAAAATATATTCTTCAGATACATCTTTATAGCTACCCGCTACTTCTGAATTGTTAAATAAATTATATTATGTTGCTTCATGGACTTTAAAGTCAAATCAAGAGTATCCGTGGGCCGCCATCTTGTTTGCTTACATCCTCTGCCATTTCACCAACTCTACACCAATATAGGTAGACACTGGATGTTGGAACCAGGAATTCCACTTCCTGTTCTATAGTAAAACCGTTTTCACTCATTTTTAAAACTATGTTGGCATTCACCATTATACTGGATAGGGGTGAATATTTGATCTAACACACATACATAGCAAAGAAACGAGTGGAAAGGAAAAGTACTTATCCCTGGTTAGTTAACTAGCAGCATAGGTATAAGCTGGCTGCACAGTTAGTTAGTTAGGAGGAGCGGGACGTAGCTCAGGCGGTATAACGGGTCCACCTGTGAATGTGTCGTCATCCTATCGATTGTTGTTTGTTTGTTTGTTGTTGTTTTACGTCCTATCCTGCTCAGTAGACCCATTTGCAGTTTGGGCTATTTTCCATTCCAACCAGTGGTCCACAACTGGTTCACCAAAGGCTGTGGTATGTGCTGTCCTGGCTGTGGGAAAGTACATACAAAAGACCCCTTGCTGCTTATCGGAAAGAGTAGCATATGTGGCGGCAGCACGTTTCCTCCAAAGAAATATGTCAGCATGACAATATGTTTGACATCCAATAGCCATTGGTTAGTTACTTGATCTTGGCCACTTCCCGCTCCTCCTGGTCGACCCGGACAATGTTCTCCGCGGCGACAAACAGATGGAGGAGGGAGATGGCCGCCTTAATGATCATGATGGGGAAGGAGACGACACAGACCAACTTCCACAGCCCGACCCCCAGCAGTGGCACTGCAAGCAGAGACTACCGGTCATACAGCATAGAACCTTTAACATTTTTTGTTTGTTTGCTTAATGATCCGCCAGCACAAAAACGGTGGTGGTTAAACATATCTGAATAAAAATTACATTTCAAACAGGTAAAATAGAGCACAGAAATGTGTGCCAAAAGAGCATACAACTGTGGTAAAATCATAAGTGGTATAAGAAGCTTTAACAAGGACACAATTGATTTATATAATTAAAAAAGAAAACTCTTCCACAGGCTACGGCTAAAAATCTGAGAGATATGTCATCAGTAAGTAAATAGTTTTCTTGCATGTCTTTTGGGGATGAATATATTTACCTCATGAACAAGCTTTCTTCCATGTCTTTTGGGGGAATTTCTTTTCTTCTTATGAAGAGGTTTTCTTGCATATCTTTTGAGGATAAATATATTTATCCTTCAACAGGTTACTCGTACAAACCTGAGAGATACGTCATCAAGAAGTAATTTTCTTGCATCTCTTTTGGGGATAAATACATTTATTCTTAAGACATGCTATTGATACTAACCTGAGAGATATGTCATCAGGGGCTAAATGTATGAGCAATGGGTTATCTGCGCCGGTGTTAAGGGCGGCCGACGGGGTAGCTATCGTCGGAGTTGGTATATGTGTCACATGAAATGTATGTGTGCCAAGCGCGCCCTTGTTAGCTAACCTGTGCGTTATTTATAGATTTGGGGAACCCCTCTGGGAATGTACCCGGCGAGCGTCGTAGGAGTCGGGAGGGACCACCCCCTTCCTTCCCCCCACCCCCCTCCCCATTCCCCCTCCCACACTCCCCCCATCACCGTCCCCCTACCCTCCCCATATCCCCCCTCCTTCCCCTCCCACACTTCTCTACCCCCTCCTCCCATCCCTCCCCACCCCCACGCTCCCTCCTCCCCTCCCACCCACCTTCTACCCCATTACTACTACTACTACTACTACTACTACTACTACTACTACTACTACTACTACTACTACTACTACTACTACTACTAGTACTACTAGTACTACTACTACTACGACTACTACTACTACTACTACGACGACTATGACTACTACGACTATTACTACTACTACTACTATTACGACGACTACAACGATGATGACTACGACTACTACGACTACTATTACTGCTACTACTACGACGACTACGACTACGATGACGACTACTACTACTACCACTATGACGACTACAACTACGACGATGACTACTACTACTACTACGACGACTACGATGACGACTACGATGATGACTACTATGACTACTACTACTACTATGAGTACGATGACTACGGCGACTACTACTACTATGACGACGACTACTACGACTACTACAACTATGACCAACTACAACTACAACTACAACTACTACTACTACTACTACTACTACTACTCCTCATCACCCTCCTATCCATCATCACCCTCCTATCCATCATCACCCTCCTCTCCACTCTCCTTTCTCTTTGAGTCCGCGCGTAACACCGACGATAAACCACCTACAAGTTGAGGTTAGTGTAGGCCACGGTAACCCTCGAGGGGTTTGCCTAACCCGTGCACATACATTGTCACTTTTGGCCTCTAACCGGGGAATTCCGGACTACGCTCGGGTTATGACCGCTAACCCGCCCTCATATATTTGGCCCAGTAAGTAGTTAGTTTTCTTACATGCCGTTTGGGGATAAATACACTCATTTTATGAACATGTTTTCTTGCATCTCCTTTGGGGACAAATATATTTATTCCTATGAACAAGTTATCTTGCATCCTTTTTGGGAATAAATACATTTACTTTATGAACAAGTTTTCTTGCATGTCCTTTGGGAACAAATATATTTATTCTTATTAACAGTCTTTTTGTCAGTGGCGAGGTACTAATCTTTTAGATATAGTTGATACACTTATTTATATACAAATTATTTTTGTAATGGATTTATACTACAATTAAAATAAGAAAAAGTGATTTGTCAAGCATATAAAACCAGTTGGCCTGTAACCATATAGAGTTAAATGGGTGGGAGTGGGTGGCGTCATAGTACCATAATTCTGGCCCGGTGGTATAGGAGGGGGGGTGGGGTGACACGTGGAGGGAGGGTGGGAGGTCCCGGTGTCACTGGGTTGGTTGTTGGACTTTTACGTCCTGGAAACATCTACGGTCATATCAGGACGGGTACTTACTTGTGACAGTGCGCACTCATGGCGATTTTATAGAGCTGTGCTGCCCCATTAAGATCAGGCCGGTGGCACCGTGACCCGATATACCACTTCATGCAATATATTTTTTTGCCGAGAGGGACAAACAATTAGTATTTTCCAGGAGTGCCAAGCAGTTTGTATCTGCCGGGAGTGACAATCAGTTTGTATCTGCCGGGAGTGACAAGCAGCTTGTGTCTGCCAGGAGTGACAATCAGTTTGTGTCTGCTGGGAGTGACAATCAGTTTGTATTTTCCGGGAGTGACAATCAGTTTGTATCTGCCGGGAGTGCCAATTAGTTTGTATCTGCCGGGAGTGACAATCAGTTTGCATCTGCCGGGAGTGACAATTAGTTTGTATCTGATGTAAGGTACAATCAGTTTGTATCTGCTGTGAGTGACAAGCAGTTTGTGTGTGCCCTACCGATGGGTCCTGACGTGAAGTACAGCAGATAGAGCATTGAGAAGAAGAGCTCATTCCCCGAACACATCACGAACAGCACAGGCTGCAAGAAGACAAAAACTACGCACTTAAAAATACACCACACCACAGAAACCTAGGAGAAACCATAGGAATATTCCAATTTAATTTTTAAAAGGGTAATTTAGGGGACTAAACTGAATTTTTTAGACCACCAGCTTATTGGGTAGGTGGTTTGATGAAAACTACCTGCCTGATGCTATCTATCAGTGATAGTGCTCTCATCTATTTGGATACTCCCACCACCACACACAGACATTAAACATAACAAATATCGTATCAACCTTCCAGCTGGGCAGGCACTTTTCTCAATAACCACCTGCTCGATACAATTAAAAAAAATTGTTTTCACCAACTGTAGGAAATGGGTGGGGCGACGGGCGTTAGTCCCACGGCTAATTTTGTTTAAAAAGTTGCATAGTCCGATGGTTTTCTGTCATTTTCTTAGATAAATACATTCAGGTTAATCTACCTTACTTTAGCTTGAAATATTGATTCAAAATGACTAATCGATAAAAAACAGAAAATTTATTTTGGCATCCATATCAAAACTCTGGCCCCACAGCCTTCAGCAGTAACATGTTCTATTAAATTAACTTAGTATGTCATTCTATGCAGCAACAATTGTTTACTTAAGTGCACCAGTATCTACGTTGGCTATGTAGGTTCAAATCTACACAAACGCTTTGCTTTTGAAAATGTGATGCTTGTATTGGACTATACAACTTTCAGTTAATTTGTATTATAAAAAAAAAAAAAGATATGTAAGTATCAGATTCAATATAACGTCTAAATTAAATGTCCAACCTGGAGATATCTGAAGTGCAACAATACAAAATCAATGTTGGCAAGCACACCAAAACTTGTATGTACATTTAATACACTACGCGAGGCGTCACACTGCACTGAAACTTACCCTGCTGGTGTAGTAGAGACGGAGGAAAGGGTTTCCAGACAGGTCAATGCTCTTATGACTCCTGCCCTGCATCAGTGACCTGTCAACAAATCACTGTTAGTCACGGCTCCATTTATTATAGACTGTCTCAAAAGGTGCTAAGCAATATGGGACAAAACTTTGTTCAATGTAACGATCAACATTCTATCTACTTATGCATTTGCTCAGGATAAACTGATTTGTTTTTTACTTGGTGTTTCATAATCCCAATAGAAGACATATTGATTTAAAGCAAATGTCCTTATGTTTTCAGTGTATCCGTTTCTGTGCTGTTTTGTGTCAATCATTACAAATGACAATGGAAAAAAAAAGACTTATCACCTTTTGAGACAGGCTCATATGTTTATTATTATTATGGTTGGTTGGTTTTTGGAGTTTTACGTCCCTGCAACATCTAAGGTCATATCAGGACGGGTAGCGACTTGTGACAGTGTGCACTCATGGTGCCTTTACAGTGCTGCCCCACCATGACCTGATATCCCACTCAGTCACATTATCTTGACACTGAGCCAACCAGTCCTCGCCGTATCCTAATAATGCCGAGCGCCTGGCTAGGAAGCAATAAGTATAAATTCTTAAGAATTGATTTTACTGGACCAGGATTCGAACCCGTGACAGTACCCATTCACGGTGACTTTATAGTGCGGTCCCACTGAGTTTGTTTGTTTTACGTCCTAGCAACATCTAAGGTCATATCGGGACGGGTACCGACTTGTGACAGGGCGCACTCATGTTGACTTTATAAAGTCATTGTTGTGACTCGGTCAGGTTTCGAAATCACGACCTCCCATATAAGAAGCCAACCAGCGCTCTTACTATCTATACCAACCAGCTGAGCACAGTACACCCCTATAATATGTAACATAAGGTTCATACCCATTTTGACATATCAAATTCCAGGACTTTCCACGACCCTTCAGTCCAAAATTCCAGGATGGTCTTAAGATATTTATTAAAGTAAAGTACCCTGAAACATGGCCATATTCATAATTGATTCATTGTGTAAGATGCGAAGTGCAAATAAGCATACACAATAACAACAAACATATGTATAGTCTAATATAAAAAATCAAGAGGCAGGATAATAAACTCACAAAATGTCATTTTAAATACAAAACATCACCGATGAAAGCGAATATGGACTTTATTAACAAAACGCAGTCATGATTTTCTATTTTCCAGGATCTTTAAACAAATTCCAGGACTTTTCAGGCCCGGAATCCTGAATTATCAAATTCCAGGTTTCCAAGAAACCGTATGAACCATGTAACATCAAAGTAGCCTCTGTGAAATATTGACAGTGATGATGATGATGATGATGATGATGAAGAAGAAGAAGAAGAAGAAGAAGAAGAAGAAGAAGAAGAAGATGCTTACGAGTGCAGATGGAGCCAGTGACTGGAGATGTCGAGCGCCATGGCCATTTGGAACCAGAACATCCACGCGGGGTAGAAGTAGCTTAGTGTCACCAACAGACACATGGTGGCGCATCGATCTGTCAACTGGTCCAACATTGCGCCAAACTTGGAGCCTGCATCGAGGTGGTGGACGAAAAAAAGAACAAGTTTACCACTACACTATAACGCCGAATTCTGAATTGTGATTTAAACAGTTCTACCGGAATTACCTCAATTAGCATGATCATATTTGGTTGTTGGAGCTTTACGTCCTGGCAACATCTAAGGTCCTATCAGGACACACAAATAAACAAAGAAACAAGCAAACACACACACGCATTCGCTTTTATTAATATATATATTTAACAATGACAAACTAAACCTGTGCTCACGCATCCGTAACGAATAGAGTAATACCCGAACTGACGCTGAAAAATCCCACACAGCTAAGTCCCATGCTAGCTCAGTTGCTTGGTAACTTGTTAAAGTTGTATAGTCCCATGGCTTTAAGTGTCGGTCATTTTCTGAGATAAATATATTAGGTCGATTGTTATAATCTACATTACTTTAGCTTCAAATAACTTTTATATTAAATGTCTAACCTTGAGATATATCTGAAGTGAATGAAGCCATGCAAAATCAATGTTGGCAAGCATGCCAAAACTCTGACACTATATAGGTTTCTGCAGTAAGAGGTTCTATTAGATTACCGCAGTATTCCCTTCTGTGTGACAACAAAGGCTTAATAAATGCACCAATATCTAAGTTAGATATGTAGAATAAAATCTAGATAACTGATTTGTTTTTTCATCAAATTTGATGTTTTCATCGAACGATGCAGCTTTGACCAAAAATACCACCCCCCTCCCCCCCCCCCCTACATGTACTTACTTTGGCCGAGGAGCCGGGCGGCATGTCCGTCGACAGCATCCAACAGCGCACTAATGATGTAGCACGACGTGGCCAGCACATAGTTTGTAGGCATGAAGTAGAATGAGATGATGACGAGAAGGACACGCGCATAACCTGCAATACAGGATTCCTTGACACTTTGAGACCAAATATACAGAATTTGGTAGGCTGTTGCTATTCTGGTCGTACAATAAATAACTTTTACTACGGACGGTTCTTGCATCCAAAACTTGTCAAGTTGGGTCTTGAAACAATTCATGGTTTGGGAGGAGACAACAGATCCAGGGAGGGAGTTCCATCTATCCACAATCCTGTGGTTGAAGCTGTGTTTCCTCAAGTCTAGATGGCATCTTTTTTTTTTTTAACTACTTTTTGGCTATGACCATGGGTCATGGTTGATGTTGGGAAGCTAAAGAAGATGGAGGAGTCAATGCGATCTATACCTGTTATGATTTTGTAGACCAATATCACGTCTCATATGGTTCTAGCTAGATAAAAGTTTCACCCCTACCTAGAGTAGACGTAGAGGACAACTATGTATAAATCCGAGCGAAAACTGCTTCATATAGGAATTAACTGTGGAGATGGTGGTTCCAATCTGCAGTATTGATCTATATTGGAGTAGAGTTGGCCAAATGACAGAGGATGCAAACAGACCAGATGGCGGCTCCAGAATGCTGTCGATTTGACTTTTAATTTAAACTACATGTTTTATTATATTCTTCAATCCAAAAGTAGCGGTTAAATATAAAGTGGTATGTGAATAATATATTTTGCTTCTTAAATTAAGAATTTAATTGGACAACACAAAATACTTCTCACTCAAAGATGTTGGTCAATTACTTAAATTCCATCACCCTATCCACCTCCCAATAGTGTAGGGGTGTGCCACGAAATGTTGACTCTGAATAGTCATTGTCACTGACTGACTTGTATTAGGTATCCCAGGTGATTTTTAAAAACAGGTCTGAGCTTAATTTAATGGATTTCATCTGTTAGGATATTTAATTTAAACAAAATGATACTTCATTTGCAAAATCGCCCTAATATTAAGGAAGATATGGGCGTTTTTAGGTTGTTACTTAATTGGGCCATCCAAACCTAAAAAGATAGCATTTTTGATGGTCCCCTAAATTAAAACTAATCACCCTATCTCACTTCTAATGTTTTCTCTGGTGATTCCATGGCCTGTATAGAGAGAATATAGAGATCCAGGGGTGTGAGATGGTTACATTTCAAGATATGGATCTTCAAAAATGCTAAAAACTACAATTTCCCATAACTCACCATCGAGCAATTTTAGAGGTGGGCTTGTGAAAAAGATATGCACCCCAAATGGATCATTCTTATTTCTCCCTGACCTATAGGTGAGTCTTGTCACCACTATTTTTTTTCAGGACCGCATACGATTGGGAAAAGTTGATAGAAATAGCTCCAAAATGCTCCAGAGCTCAATTTGGCAAGTGATAAAATATGGTAAAAAATGAACAATTCTGAGAAAGTTTTAAATGACACAGAAAATCACCCGTACAAGATAATTGCATGAAACTTTCAGGCTTTATTAGGTTCAATATCTTCTTTCAATTCTTTCTATTTCCATTATATAAAATACACTTTGATATATGTGAATTATCTTAATTTTACAATGATTATGATCAAATCTGGCAAAATGCCAAATTTTGAGCAAGTTTAAAATGACAGAAAATCACCCATACAAATTAATTGCATGAAATCTTCAGGCTTTATTATCGTCAATATGCTCTTTCTATTTACAGTATATACAATATGCTTTGACATATGTGAATTATTATATTTTTATAATGATTGTGATCAAATCTGGCAAAAAATGTCCAATTTTGAGCAAGTTTGAAATGGCACAGAAAAACACATGTACAAGATAATTCCATGAAATCTGGAGAGTGTATTATCCTCAATATGATCTTTCTATTTACATCATAATCTATATAATAAACTTTGATAGATGTGAATTATTTTAATTTTACAATGATTTTATACATTTCTTAACAGTAGCAGAAATCCTTGCACATGGCCAGTCAGGTAATAAGTACTGCTACCACATAGGTATCCCAAGTGATTTTTAAAAACAGGTTTGAGCTTGATTTAATGAATTTCACTTTCTATGATATTTAATTTGAAAGAAAATGACACTTCATTTGTCAAAATTGATCTAATATTAAGGAAGATATGGACATTTTTAGGTTGTTACTCTATCGGTCCTGCTTAAACTACTAACCAAAAAATCATCAACAAATAAATAAATAAATAAATAAAGAATACCCCCCAATTTTTAGTCATTAAATCGCCGTGCGGATGAGCGCCACAGGTTTGCATGAGCGCTGGTATTATGATTGGAGAGGAAATTAAATTCTCTTTAATTACATACCAACTTTTAAGGGTTTTAAAATTATATTTTCGGTAGAAAATAGCACTTAAAATGTAAATTCTTTTAACTTCAAATTTCAATCAGTTTTTTTTTGCAATTTCTCTAAAATTAAAACATATACTGTTTCATATGAATGGAAAGCTCGGAATCTCACCTATCTAGAGGTATCAGTACCTTTTTCCTGGGTACTTTGATCAACAAATGGTGTTGTTGCACAAATTGGATGTACACTACCTAATTCTACCAGGGTAACCATGACACATCTGCACCTGGGAATGACCATAGATTGAGAGTGAAAACTGGGAGTTTGTAGTAGTTTTTATTTAGCTGTATCATGCTTATTTCCTTGAATAATAAAATGAATCCAAGACCAGGTTAAAGCTAAGAGAACAAATGTTGTTTCTGCTGTAATAAATTTGCAAAAACCCTTTGTGGTTTGTTTTACCAGGATGTTGAAGTGAAGCATTTTCTTTAATAGAATTTGCCATTTTCAACAAGTAATCAGCCTGTGTTTGGGGTACCTACTTGTATAGGCTACTATTTATACTCCCCGTTAGTGGTGGTTCTACTAGTGAGGGATTATACTACATGGCGAAATCCGGAAAGTAATACTTCCTTGTTGCAATGTTCTGCTCGCCATGGGCATGGACCATGACATTATGGTGATTGTTCAGATATGCCAGCCCATAGCCATAGCCAATGATATAGCCTAGTAATAGTATACGCTATACTATGCCAAAGACCCTATAATACCTGTACTGTGTAATCAAAATGATCAAACCCACCACTTGGCGCGCTGGCTATTGACAAGTGGGCGTGGTCATTCAGATCTATCTCCGCAAAAGAAATGGGAGAAATATGCGGTTGGGGTGAATTATAGGGAAACAAAATAGCACACAAGGACCTGCATTAGCACTGAATACTATGAGAGTACATCACCACATAAATGGCTAATAGCGTAGACAAATGTACATAAGCACCCCCATGCCATGGCATGGGCATGGCCTAGATAAAAGATTCACCACACTGGCGAAAATAACGTTAGCAGGAATAGGAGGCTCCAGTATCAAATGGGTACAGAGTTGGTGAAATGGGAGAGAATGCAAAAAGACAAGATGGCGGCCATAGTACGCCGTCGATTTCACCTTTAAATTCTATTAAACTATGCGTTTTATTATATTTTTCAACTCAAAGGTAGCGGGGAAATATGAAGACATATATAAAGGATAAGTGTTGCTTCTTTGATTGCGAAGTTAGGCTCTCATTTCATTTCCCCGCATTTTCGACAGCTTTACAATTACAAGTACAGGGTGAATCTGTTATCTACCCCATGGCAAAATACAGCCCGAAGCATGTGACCGCTGGTACTGTCCGTCACGCCGTGACAGTGCCAGTGTGCGCGTCCCGACACTCGCTGCGGAACGCGACATGATTTGGAAGTGTCTGTGAGTTTGAACCGGGGAAAATTACAACTCACGCCAATCATTTAATTTTTTTTAACTACTCACCTATAAGGTTAGGAACGAAGACATATACGTTGTCAGTCATTGTGACAGTTTTGTGGACGCAAGTTTCAGCAGACAAAACTCAAGAACCCACTGCCTGATACTATCAGCGGTATGTGAAACACTACTTTAACAGCCTTTAAACGGAGATGGCCCTCTGATTGGCGCGTCAGTTCTGACGACGTGGAGTGAATGATGTCTGTGAGGACCTCGTAAGGGGGTATGACTGGATGGTGATGAAATGCACTTCAGTATGGCAAGCCTTTCTAAAGATGGGCATCGCATCATGAGTGGTAGGATGTGTATAGTATTGAACTTAGTATGACTTTTATTCCTGAATATTACACTCATGCAAAATAAAAACTAGAACCGATTCGTTTGACACTAGGTATGATAAATATTGAAAACCGATTAATTACAGGTTCAGAAATATATTATGAAATTAGTTTAGATTTACTAAGGTGAAAACTGTAAATTGTCATATTGAAAGAATAGGTTCAATTTAAATCAACTACGAAACAAGGCATATACTATCAACGTACGTAAGCCCTATATTGCATGTCTAATTTACAGTTGACAATAAATATAGTTAATAATTAAACTCAATAGCATCTCAGTTAATGATATATTTCTATTTATCATAAATATCGTGTTTATAGCATATCAGTTAATAATATATTTCTATTTATCAAATATATAACCTATTTTTGTCTCTAGTTGTGTATATATCATATATATATATGAGGTATGCAGGTATAGCAATACCTCAGGGAGTTTGACACCCATGCCTTGCAGAGTTGTAAACCACTGCCTTGTGGTACAGGTTCTTGACAGAACCGAAGGCTAAGGGAGCAAACCCTAAACAGAAAATCATGTCACTGTGGCAGCATTAAGGGCGGTTGATGTATGGAACTCCCAACATCTCCCGACCAGCCACTGCAGGGACAAATAGTTTTGCGCCTGTCTTGACAGGTTCTTGCCGGTGTGAAACCTCTATTTGCTCCCCGAGAGAGTGCCGCTGGTAACTTGCAAAAGCCAGCAGCACTTCAACACTTTTTGCAGGCAGCTTTCATGAAATGTATAACCGCACAAAACACCACACCGGCTCGGTCATCACCCGGGTTACCAAGGACCGCGCTTCTCGAGCTCATCTTACGTCGACAGCGGAAAATCAGGTAGGAGGAACACAACGCCAGATAGCTGCAGACAGAAACAACATGAAGAGCTTCTACAGCGGACTGAAGGAAGTGTGGGGACCCGTGAAGAAGGGCCCTGTTCACCTGAAATCAGCAGATGGAATGGAGACCTTTTCTGATAGCAAGAGAGTTGTGGCAAGATGGAGTGAACACTTCCAGAAGCTACTCAATGTCCCTGGTGACATAGGTCACGAAGCTCTGGACAACATCCAGCAGCGCATTACCATAACATGCCTCGATGAGATTCCAACCATGGATGAGATGGCTGGAGCAATCGCCAGCATGAAAGATGGCAAAGTACCTGGGGTTGATGGAATTTCTGCTGAAGTATGGAAGCATGGAGGAGACAATCTGTTCAACAGACTGCACCAACAAATCACCAATGCCTGGGAGGAGGATTCTGTACCCCAAGCATGGAAGGATGCCAGCATTGTAACCATCTACAAGAAAGGTGATCGACTAGACTGGGAACTATAGAGGAATCTCTCTTCTTTCCATAGCAGGCAAGATCTTCGCCAGGATCCTACTCAACCAGGGATGAAAGATCTCCGCGATTTCACAGATATCCGGTATTTTTTATATTCACCGATTAATGTTAAACAATTTTTTTTTAAATGGGATGTATATGACAAGAGTTGGGTGGTTCGAATCCCATTCTTATATGACCTTAGATGTAGCTAGAACATAAAACCTAAACAAGGAAGTGTTAGGTATGGGTGACAATACAAAACACAACAAGGCTAATTGAAACCTGACTTCCGGTATTTTTCCGCGAATCCCTGACAATGCTAAGTCTATGGGAGAAGATCCGCTTTATCGCGGAAATTCGCCGTCGGTGTAATAATTTCGGCTTGTTTTCCGCCGCAGCACTATCACCATATACTACTAATACATGCTTCAAACGGTGCAGCACTATCAGCATATACCAATATGTATGAAACCTGACTTCCGCGAATTTTCCGCGATTCCCTGAAAATCCTAAACCTATGGGAGAATATTAGAATATTCTCATTTCCGCTTTTTTTCCTAGAGACCACTTTCATCCCTGTCAACAGACTATCTATTCACATAACACCTGATGTAGTTCCGGAGTCTCAGTGTGGCTTCAGAGGTAACCGGAGCACCGTGGATATGACATTTTGTCTCCGACAGCTCCAAGAAAAGTGCATTGAGCAGGACCGACCACTGTACATGGTATTTGTCGATTTCACTAAGGCATTTGATACAGTCGGGAGGACTGGGCTATGGCAGCTACTGAGGAAGTATGGATGCCCAGAGAAGTTCACAACTATGATCGAGGCTCTACATACAGGAATGATGGCGAATGTTAGTGCTGGAGGGGAAGTCTCGGAATCGTTTGGGGTTACCAATGGGGTCAAGCAAGGTTGTGTACTGGCCCCCACGCTCTTCTCCATCTTCCTATCAGCAATGCTAGACGAGGCTTTCCGAGACATGGGGGATGGCATCTATATACAGTCCAGACAGAGCGCTGACCTATTCAATGTCGCACACTTCAGAGCGAAGACCAAGACTACTCAGATACTGGTGAGAGAGCTACTATTCGCATATGACAGTGCACTGGTTGCCCACTCTGCTGAAGAGATCCAAAAAATAGTGGACGCTTTGTCCGATGCATCAAAGAAGTTTGGCCTGAAGATTAACATCAAGAAGACGGAGGTGCTGTACCAACCCAACTCTACAAGAACCAGAGGGGAGGAGATCATGGTTGACGGAAACAAGCTGAACTCTGTTCCGGAATTCACCTACCTCGGAAGCACTATATCAAGTGATGGACGCATTGATGCTGAAATACAGAGGAGGATGGCCAAGGCTAGCGCATCTTTCGGCCGACTACGCCAGAATGTGTCCATTCGGGTCAAAGGTAAGATCTACCATGCAATCGTGCTATCCACCCTACTATACGGAGCCGAGGTCTGGACAGTGTATAGATGACAGGTGAAAAAGCTGCATGCCTTCATGATGCGACATCTGCGTTCAATCATGAGGCTAACCTGGAAGGACAAAATGACAAATAAGGAAATACTCGAATGAACGGGGCTGCCCTCTATGGAAGATCTTCTGATCAAAAAGAATCTCCGGTGGACTGGACACCTCATGAGGATGTCATCAGACAGGATACCAAAGCAGATCCTCTATTCTCAACTGTCTTCTGGCTACAAAAAGAGAGGGCGCCCTCATCTCCGGTTCAAGGATACCATTAAGAGAAACCTGAAGCTGAGAGACATTAAGACCGACTCATGGACGCAACTCTCACAGCAGAGAGCTAAATGGAGAGCGGCAGTCAAGTAATGAAAGCAGTCTTTGTCGCATCGCGACTGACAGCATGATGATATGAGGATGACAGTCTTATTTTGTTGGGTGGTGGCAACTAATTATTTTCATTGTGGTCCTCACATATATGATACACAATATGACAGGAAATAAGTAAGAATGCATTAATTGAACATTTAATTAACAAGAAAGGGTTTCTGCAGTATAGTGAAGCCAATGACAATCAATAGTTAAACAAATAGATCCCCATGGTTATCTGGTAATAACACATTTATAGCCAGATATCGACTGAAATATATTTGTTTAACTATTTAATTTACTTTCATTACGAACATGGGACTCTGTTCTGCCACGGCATATACTATGCTTATTGAACTAAATTACATAATATGATGAAAGCACCACGTTTACTACAATCAAAGCACTTGCCTCTTTTTGATACTACATGCTCAACTTACTTAGATACCGATCGATCCACTTATTAAACGTGTGCACATCAAAATTATTTGACATATTCTCACCCGGCCCAAATATCTTGAAAGTTTGCCAGTTTTCAAAATGAAGTTGCATAGTCCGATGGTTTTGAATTTCTGTATTTTTTCTGAGATAATTATATTAGATTGATCACTAGTATTAGTTCAAAGTTACTTTTATTTTAAATGGTAAACTTTTGAGATATTTTGAGTGCAAACATGGAAAATTAGTTTTGGCAAGCTTGCCAAAACTCTGACACCATAGACTTCTGCAGTAACAGGTTCTGGTAAATTGACTCAGTATTGCCTTCTATGCAGAAACAAATACTTAATAAGTGCATCAATATCTAAGTTAGATATGTAAAATCAAATCTAGGTAATTGATTTGGTTTTGAAAATTTGATATTTCATCGGACTATGCATCTATAAATTAGAGCTAAAGTACAGTGGACAATAATGATCAGCCTAATAGCTTTTGTTTTAAAAGAATTGTTGTTTAATGGAAATAACTTATAATAGATTGCTTGAACAGAACAAAAAGCTCAAACAAAATACAAAAGGAAAAGACACAAATAATAAATGACATAGCCTTTTAATTTTTTTTTTAAAGTTCTATCAATCTAAAACAATCACATGGAGCAATGGATATGCTTTGTTTACTATCCTAATGTATGAAGTTGCTTAATCAGGATGCAATCTACAGACACAATATATTCATAAAGAGGACTAGATAAAGGATTCGCCACTACCCAGAGTAGGAGTGAATAACAACCTATTTGGTATAAGCAAGATAGGGCTCCAGTATAGACCCTATTCAGTGCTCATAATAGGCCTATTTATATTGGCATAGAGTTGATGAAATGGGAAAGAATGTGAAAAAAAGACAACCCCAACAAGCTGGTGGGCACAGAAAGCTCCCAATTCGAGTTTTAAGGTCTATTAATCTGCATGAATTCTTCATTCAAATATAATAGGTAAATATTAAGAAGTATTTGAAGAATATATTTGGCTTCTTAAATTAATAATTTATGTGGTAATTTTATTTACCCATCCTTTCGGCACTTTTTATAATGTGTTGTTCAGTAGCGCTGTCAGAGACAGTAATGCGGGAGTAACTAAAGGAGGACATAAAAATCTACAATCTGCTTCGGGTATACAAATTTATTTTATCATCCTCTGCTAGGTAGGTTAATATTGTAATAGCCTGTTACTTTGGATTAGCAATCTTAAGCCGTGTTCACACGGGCAAAATGTGAAGCGAATTAGACAAATCAAATCATATGATGCGATTTAGTTTGAAAGTGTTTCGCGTTCACACGGGCAGTGCTTTGAATCGGTTTAAGGCGGAAGTGGATATCTGCGCATGAGCAAGTCCAGACTAACCAGCGCCATTTTGGGTTCGTCGAGGTGGACACGAGAGAGTGTGGGTTCGACCTAGATATGTATTTACTGAATCGTATTGGTTTGGAACAGTCAAAACTTCTGCTGGGCAGTGAAACCCTAAAAATAAATCATGAACAAAATATCTGTGCACCTCTAGCCGGTTCATAGACCAAATTATATTATATAGTGTGAGGTGCTTAATCCACCTCAAGTAAGTCGGTTGCGTTCACACGGGCGAGATGGGCCGACCTAAGCTAGTTCGCTTCATATAAACCACCTTGCTTAGGTGGATTAGATAAAGCGAATCATATGAATCGATTAAGCCCTAATCCGCCTCACATCGCGTTCACACGGCAAAACGTGAGGCGAACTAGGCAAGGCGCTTTATATGAAGCGGATTAAATCGCCCGTGTGAACACGGCTATACATTGACTATTGTGGTAAAATCAGGCTTTTCAGGTTATAATGAATGATGAGCTATTAGCTATGGATATATCAAATTTAATAGCGAAATACCGAATGGTAGACAGGAAGTGTGAACACTTATTTCAATATTTGTCTCTCAATTCTGCTTGAGTGCAAGTAAATAAGCAACACAAGGAATAATTAGGAGCATGTGCCGTGATCATGTGGTGAAATAGGGGTCAAATCTCCCTGGATCATCAGCCGATGGTTTGAATGCTAACATGAATATTTACAACAATTGTCTATATATATATGCATGAGGTGTTGGCATGCGCGGTTGAAATTGTTCAAATTCAGTCGAAACTTGTATATTACCGCTCTATGATCATTCCGTTTCGTGGAAATTTGTGTTTTTAGATATCTCGGCTTTGGAGGCCATTCCGCTTCAACCAATCAGATTCCTCGTTCTGTGACATGACAACAGATTTTCTAAATTAATTCAAAATGGCCGATAGTCAGGATGGACGAAGGCAGTGCTAAATCTGAGGAAAATGCTCGTTATTCTTTTCTTTTAGGATCCGCC
The DNA here is from genome assembly GCA_030323885.1 of Branchipolynoe longqiensis. Classification (NCBI taxonomy): domain Eukaryota; kingdom Metazoa; phylum Annelida; class Polychaeta; order Phyllodocida; family Polynoidae; genus Branchipolynoe; species Branchipolynoe longqiensis. The sequence goes on from CM059195.1 coordinate 41,865,505, forward strand.
CTCAGAAATGAGGATACCGAACAATTTCTTCAAGTTTACGACGCCGTTGTGCCAAAGGATTTGCCACCAGAACAGGTAAATAAGCTCGGTTTTCGCGGCCTACATTACGACTGTGGCAGGCGATGTTGTCGTTCCAACCGGTGTTTGCTGTGCTGTCAAAAATACACATCCTCACTGGCTCACTTTGCATTTGTTTTTCTCATGGCATAAACTATTTCAGATCGACACACGTATTAATTGAGACGTTAATTTAATCAAGCATTCTTTCAGCTGATAGAATCATTTGTTTTCTTTCATTTTGAGTCGTTTAAATTGTGGTGTACGAGAGTTTAGTGTAAGCTTTAGACTAGTACAAGCCTGTCTGGAAAACTATTTGGTTTGGGTTGCGTGGCACCTTGCGAGAACCCGCAGGTGCTCACGCAGAATCACAATTAATTATCCAAGTTTTGTGAGCGTGTTCATAAAAGAATATAGTTGACATTAAAGTGGCTTTTTGATGTCGATGTTATAGTTTTACGGGCTGTTGCCGACGTAGGATTTGGGAGACGCCAAGTTGGGTCAAACAACATGGCTTCCAGTTCCGCAGTGACATTGACACTAGAAATGACAGATGTAGGTACTACCTCCCTCCTGAAGCGCTGACATGTCAAGGCATGGATTAGCACGCCCAGTTGTTCCCAGCAATTAAACACAATCGCATTGTTCTACTAACCAAATCAGTCTTATTGCTTTGCTAACGCCTTGTAAATAATACTCGTACTCGTAGGTAATCATAGACAAGAGTTGAGATGACATCATAATAAATAGACATACATGTAGCGACTAACGTGGCTAGTACTACATGACACTCATGTCCAAGCTCTTTGGAAGACTTGGCAGTTGGCTTGAGTAATTAATTGATGATGTTAATAAACTAGTACTAGTCTAGTGAAGTCAATATATTTTTCCAGGTGCGAAATAACTCACTATCTCTCTCACTTGCTGTGAGTGTGACTATAAATAAGCCCATATCCCGCATATAATATATCGCAGATAGAATACCCTCAGAATTGACAGTAGATGAACTCAGAATTGACAGTGTCAACCTATGGCTATGATTGAGTTAGGATGTTAGCTTGATTGATTGATTGATTGGTGGTTGCTTTACGCCGTGTCGGCAGCATAGGCCATATTCACGGCGAGAAATGTTAGTTTTTTGTTCAAACCATCGCTTTTGTCAACCTATGGCTATGATTGAGTTAGGATGTTAGCAGTGCACTGTATAGTGATTGATACTGGCAAACTAACATTATGCACTGTTTATATAATTATCTCTATGCCATTTTGGTGCAGTCGCAATTAAATGGTCATAATGTTCTTGTTGAATTTCTTAAAGAGCGAACATTGGTATAGTTAAATTGACCTACTTCATTTCGAAGCTAATGCTGCATCGTATACCATGTATGATATACAACAAAAAATTAAAATTACTGTCTTTGCTTTGGCCTATTTCCTATAAGTTGCCCTCAACCCTGTTAGAGATTATATTAGAGTTTCAAGAGATATACATAGCAACGGTGTACTCGAAAGCAGATCTTTAGCTCCTGGGCTCTTCAGATTCCTGGATTCCTCCAGTATTGCCCAATGGAGTTGTTGTTCTAGTCTAGAAGCAGATATCTGGGTCAGGGAAGCGAATTACTCCTCTCGGAGTTTCCTGTCGAGTGATTTACTACTCCCCCCACCCCTACCCCCACCCCCGCTTGTGTTACGAAAAAAGGGATTAATAATATGAACATGGTTTCATATCTTGTTCCAGTCTATTATTTCTGTAACTCAGTTTCCGTATGGAGTTAATATATATATTTATATATAATTCTGACTAGTTAGATAATATTGAACTACTTTTATTTTGTAGTAAATATAATCTTCATCAGAATAGGTCCTTTGTCAGTAACTCGGTGGTCTTCCAACCATGTTTGTTGACAGTTATTTACACCATTGTATAGATGTTATCGTAGTTTTGTGTTAAAACTGTAACGTCAGCAGTCTATGCCAAAGTTAAGTTTAGCTTAGATGGGCATTCACTGATTCAGATAGTATAGATTACTATCTACAAACACTGTCTTCCGTTGTCCCGCTCAGATAGCCATTACGGTAGTAGGCAGTTTAATCACTCACAAACAAAAAACAGCACTTATGAGTGTTCAAGGTTTTTGAAGTTTGTTTGTTGTTCACAATTCCAGGTTGTTTGTTCGAGACTAATAAATAGTGCAGGACAGCTGTCAGGCCAAATGAGCTTTGCTTGCAAAGCAGCAACTCTCTGATCTCCACTTTCTAAGCTGCTAAGGTATGTCTCTCACGTTGCTCGCATGACTCACTACACGTTTCGTTCCTGTTAATGTTAAACTAATCACATCCTCAACATTTCCCCTGCCACGGCTCTTATTCTATTTAGTGCTACTCGAATTCTGCACAGCTGATGCGCTTCTGTCGTTGAGCAATGTCTTCCTCCCCTTCAACCCTTCTTTGGGGAATGCTATGCATGCGGTACGGCTATTTCTAAGTCTACACTGGCTATGATTGCGGAGTAGTGTTTAATACTGGAGATTGGGTGCTACTTTAGCATTCGATCTACCACAGTGTCCGTAGTTTACGCTGTGAAATGACCTGAGGGTTAGATAAATAGACCATACGCTGAAGTGTAAAAGTGCAGGTATACCGCATGCTAAAGTGTAAATGGCCAGGTAGACCGCACAATAAGGTGACACCTGAGAATGTTAGTTGATTGGCGATTGCGGCATGGTTTACTGTTCTGATTATGTGCACCTCTGGTTAATTGTAAAGTAGTGCTCTTTTTTTTTGTTACATTTTTTCCCTCGAACCAGAGGTCAGGCATATACAAACTCCCCCAGAACATCGCCGGTCACAGTGCAAGAAGTGTGTGGCGCCTGTTATCCTGCCTGGTAGAAACTAGTTTCAGTTACGTTTTCGTACGTATTTATGTATTGGAAAGGACTGCTTTTTAACTTTAAGGCTAACTTCTGTATCCATAAAGGTGCATACAGCAGTATGCGTTGCTTGGCAGCACAGATAATAGTTTTAATACTGAGGACTCTATGAGAACTTTGTTGGTACAAGCAACAGGGGTTAAGAAAAAGAACTCCTATGTGATGTGATAGATGTACTACCACACTTACAGTTATAGAGAGATGATGGGGGGGGGGGATATAATACCCCTGTGATATTCATCGACTACTTGACCATCCTGATATGACCTTAGATGTTACTAGGACGTAACGCTCCATGACAATCTACTTGAAAGTGACAAGTTCAGATTTAGAGGTCTCCTTATCGCAGTACCGGGCACGGTCGTCGAATCGGTAGAGCGCAATCCTTGCGCGCGGAAGGCAGGGTGTTCGTTTCCCGGTCGAGTCAAACCAAATGCATATAAAATTGATACTTATCGCTTCCTAGCCTGGCGCTTGGCATTAATAGAATAGGGAAAGGACTGGTTGGCTCAGTGTCTGGATAATGTGACTGAGTGGGATATCAGGTCATAGTGTTGGTGTCCTAGTCTCCCAGTGGGGCAGCACTATAAAGTCACCATGAGTGCGCAGTCACAAGTCTGTGCCCGTCCTGATATGACCTTAGATGTTGCCAGGACGTAAAACTCCAACAATCAACCAACCTTATCGCAGACGTTGATATCTTATTTGTCAGTGGTATAGAAGTATGTTTTATACATTTTTTATTTTTTTTAAAGTCCCACAAAAAAACATTTAAAAAAAAGCGGACCTAACCTGATATAGATCTGGTCCAATTTCACCGGGACTGACGATATGGTGATTCCGTTCTACACTAACAGTTGGCCTACTTAGAGCTGCATACAAAGCTACATAATCCAGTGAAAGCATCACATTTTCGAAATTGAAGCACTTAACCAAGATTTGATCATGCACATCCACTTAACAACTTATAACATTTTGGTGTTACGTCCAAAGTTAACTCTAAGTAAACTAAAGTAAAGTTGTGTCCATTGACATAATATTTGTTTATCTTTAAAATGAAGTAACAATTTATTATCACCAGATTATGCAGCATTAACTGTTCATTTAAAGTTGCAGAGTCCAATGAAATATCAAATTTTCAAAACCAAACCAATTATATTATCTAGATTTGATTTGACATATTTACCTTAGATACTGATGAACTTAATAAGCATTTGTTTCTGCGTAGAAGGCAATACTGAGTCAATTTAACAGAACCTGTTACTGCAGAAGTCTATGGTGTCAGAGTTTTGGCAAGCTTGACAAAACTAATTTTCCATGTTTGCACTCAAAATATCTTTTAAAAATTACCATTTAAAATGAAAGTAACTTTGAACTAATGTAAAGTAGATACTAGTGATCGATCTAATATATTTATCTCAGAAACGATACCGAAATTCAAAACCATCGGACTATGCAACTTTAATATTACCTTTGTGGGTCATATGTGCAGGGTGCTCGTATTACACCTGTAGTGTATAGTGTGCTGTTGTTTGATGACACAATGTAGATGTATCGATATGAAAGGGGTGGGCGTGGTGGGTTGTGAATATAACATCCTTTACTTAAACAGTAGGTGCCGAATCAAACACAAATTGTTTACCCAAGCATTGAGTGCCATCATACATTTGAAAACAATGTTGAGCTTTTGATGCGATACACACTGGACGTGGTAGCTGAATAGGTTAGAGTGTTAGCTTCCTGTGTGGAAGGTATGGTGTTCTTTGTGGCAGGGTGGTTAGAGTGTCCGACTCTTTTCTAGGTCGGGCTCCTAATCTGAAGGTCAGTCGTTCGATTCCCCATGCCAATTTGACCTCTGCCAATTTGGATTTCCACAGCTGTGTATAACTTACAGCATCATCAAATCTACAACAAGAAAAAAGATAGGCATTCGAATCCCAGCCGAGTCAAACCAATGACTTACAATATTGATTTGTCCCGACCTAGCCTGGCATTCGGCACTTTCCTTCCTTCCTTCCTTCCTTCCTTCCTTCCTTCCTTCCTTCCTTCCTTCCTTCCTTCCTTCCTTCCTTCCTTCCTTCCTTCCTTCCTTCCTTCCTTCCTTCCAACCATCCATCCATCCATCCATCCACCGATTCCTCGGACATGTCTACACAATAGGTCAGTGTAATTGGCTAGCTAGTGCTAGGATTTTCAGGAGATTGGTGGTATCATGTTTATAATATGCACACTTACTCACCTCACCTCGGCGGCGCGGTGGGCGAATCGGTAGATCGCAGGCCTCCCATGTGGGAGATCCCGGTCGAGTCAAACCAATGACATACAAAATTGATAGTTGTCCGTTCTTAGCCTGGCTCTCTGCATTCATGGGGAGCGGGCAAGGACTTGTTAGCTCAGTGTCAGGATAATGTGACTGAGTGAGATATCGGGTCATGATGCCAGTGACCTGATTTCCCAGTGGGCAGCTCTATAAAGTCACAATGAGTGTGCACTGTCACAAGTCGGTACTCGTCCTGATATGTCCTTACATGTTGCCAGGACGTGAAACTCCGCCAACTAACTAATCAACCAAGAGTCCTGAATGAAGATTCGGGGCAACCATATCCTCATACATATCGATGTTTCCAGGACGCCCCTTCACCCTGTCACAAAGTTCTGTGTGGGGTTGGGAGGGGCGGTGGGGTTATTAGTCCCTATGGCATCCTTGATATATATTCATAAAATTAAGAATTTGTGGAGTTGTTCTGTTGTATGCAACATAATGACCACCACCATTGGATTCAGCTACTCCAGCAGTAGCTTACTGGGCTAATGACAATCCATATCAACGATCTGTGAGGGCAAGTTCACATGCATGCAAGGAGTGAAGCAGAGGGTGTGTTATTTAATACAGTTACAGGAGGAGAGTCTGCAGAGCAATTACAATAGGCTACATCGCCATTCCTGCGGCGGGGTGCATTGTGGGATGTGTCAAAGCAAAACAAACCCACGAGAGGCACAATGCACATGCTAATTCACTGGGTGCAGTTATGAAATGTGCTAGTTTCAGCTCATCTCAGCTCTTGTTGGAAACATAGAACACTAACTAAAAAAATATATATAATAAATTAGATATTAATCTTTTATCCAGCATTGCATTTACATCAATATAATCAGCACATCTTATGCCATGTGCATTTAGATTTAGACAAATCTGGGCACTAGTGTTAGAGCCATAGCCAGAGTCAGTTTTACTTATTTTATTGATGATTTTATTTATATCCTATGGTTAATGACATATGTAGAAATAGAAAATGTGTAGGGTTAATCAGATATTGGTTATATATTTCTTTGAAACAAGCTTTTGTTGACACATTTGACATTTTAATGTTTAGAACAAGAATTACTTCTGGCTAATCAATGGTGTTGTAAACATCAGCCTGTAAAGTGACTGAAATTGTATGTTTCTTAGCTCAAAATGTTTAATTATGTGGAGTTGTGTCTTAAACATATTCATTATATTATTATATTACGTCCTTGCATCCATGTTTGTGCCAAATTGTTATGTATTTTGATTAATTTGGAATAAATCGAAGTTTTGGCCCACGCGTATCAGAAAACTCAATGGCTGTGCGCTTTTGCTTTGCTTTGCTGCCAATGCCGTTTTCAGCGCATGCACACTCGGAACGGTGATCTCGTCTATTGCTGAGTAGATCTATACTTAGAAACGGACTCTTTGGTACAATTTAACACTGAGCTACATGGACGGGTTCAGAATTTAAAATGATGTTTTAAACCTCGTTCACACATGGCCCTTAATTCGCCTCAACTAGTTAATTCGTCTCATCTAATCCACCTCGTGAAACGATAGATGAGACAAACTAGTTGAATCGACTTAGATGAGGCAAACTAGTTGAATCGACTTAGATGAGGCGAACTAGTTGAGGCGATTTAAGGCCCGTGTGTGAACGGGGATATAGATGTGTATTAATTATATAACTTATAACACAAGTAGCTTCAAGCTTTAAATTAAGGCATGTATTCCCATCGATTTCATCTTTCGTTAACTTTAGGAATAATACTTAGCATAGTAAAGTTATGATTGTATGATTGAATTTGTCCTGAGGATTATTTCTATTAAGCCAGTGCATACACTTAAGTGGAATTCATTAGAAAATGCGTTTCTAAGAGTAAATGGATAAATTTAGTCAGTATTGATAAAACTATTTTGCTGTGGCTTGATGCGAAATTTGATATGGCATTTTTAAGCATTCAAAATATGGTTTATATTTACTAATTTAGTGTCGAATTGTCTTCTGTTGAAAATGTATGAATTCAAAATTTAGTTCTATAGTAGTTAATAGTGTGCATGGGATGTGGTGGAACAAAGTCTAATATTTAACTCCTAAAATAATTACATATACATACATACATACATACATACATACATACATACATACATACATACATACATACATACATACATACATACATACATACATACATACATATATACATACATATATACATACATATATACATACATATATACATACATACATACTATGCCTAACGACGTTTAACTGATTTCTGTTTCCAGATTGGATCCATCAAAGAGCAAGCCCGAAGAATTGCTGTATTGTCTCAGGAGGAGTTCAATGTGTTGGTGACACAATCCCGCCTTTCTGACTCAGACAGCAGGAGCAACAGCTCGGCCAGCTGTCCCGGCATGAGTACCGCTCCGACAGCCCATCGCCACCAGCACCCCACCCCCGGTCCCCACGACGAGGAGGCCACTGTGGCCCCGGCTAAGCGCGCGGCAAAGACCCTAGGCAGTGGTGCCCTTTTGGAGGCGGGAGGGGAGCGGCAGCAGGGCCGGGGCGGGGAGTTGGAGGGCGGCGACACCGAAGTGGTGGCTAGCGCGGGCCGGAATACAGCGGGCAGCAGCATGTCGGACGATACCGAGATGGCTGACGAGGACGAGAGCAGAGGTGTGATCAACTACTTCCCATCGACCGCCTGCACCACAGACCCTGTGCAGCTGCGGCACAAGAAGGACCGTGAAGTGGTGGATCATGCAGAGGTCGACGACGATGATGCCGGCAGCGGTGAGCTGCGCGAAGTGGTGGTGGACGACAGGTCGGCTGACCAGACGATCAGAGGTGCCATCGAGATGACGACGTTCCGCCTGGAGGCAACCGCCTGCGCGCTCAGCGACGATGGTGGCGCAGATGACTTCTACCTGACACAGCGCAACCACCAGGTGGAGCAGCTGAACAACATCCAGTACGATGAGGCGGTGCCCGTCGACGAGGATGATGTGGCGAGTCCCTTCCCGCAGCGGCTAGGCCAGAAGGCAGACATGCTGCGAAACTCTTCGACGCGCCAGGATGACACCGAGGACCTCGAGGCTGACTCACCACCACCTGAGGTGCCACGTCTCCTCTTTTCGTCAGTCGGGCAACGGCGCGGCTGCGTAAAGGCGAGCGACGGTGTGCGCATCGACCAGGAGGTGCGGAGGCGCGCTGGGCCCGGCGTGGTGAAGTTGCCACCCTTCGGTGACCCGCTGAACGTGGAGAAGGTAGCCAAGACAACGGAGCGGCTGATCGACTTCAACTCACCGTCCGACCAGGAGGTGAGCAACATGCCTCCTGGCGAGCGCATCCGCAACAATGCGCCTGTTGTCGTGGGGGACAAAGATGCAGAGGGCAACAACACCGAGACGGCCAGCAAGAAGAAGCGGAAGAAGAAGAAGAACACCAAAGGTGCGTGGGTACGTCCAGCGGGTGCTGGGCATTTGATTAGGGTGGGCGTTTGATTAGGGTAGGCCTGTCAAATTGTTGCGACGGTTCTGGTCCTATAGCTAAATGGCATGCCACTTCGGGGTGTATCTAACTCAAGACCCGGGTTATTGTGCTGGAGGAAGGAGGAATGAAAGATACCTGCCATTTCGCGGATCTCTCCGATTTTGTATTACCTACGTGTGTGTTTGTTTTTTTAAATTGCAATTTTTGTTATGGAAAACAAATATTTGGATCATTTCATATATTATATATTTAGATCATTTCACATTTTTATCTATTGCAAAATGACAATTATAATTGGCCGTTAGTCTGTCTCTGGCTTCTAGTGATGATTGGCGGTCAGTGTAGGCCTGAAATGGTAGTCAGGTTTCATACACCACTCTTCAAACAGAAGCTTAGCACCACACCCATCACCAAAAACCCACATACTCTAGAGGGAGAGAATTTTCGGGCATTGTTATTCTCTATCAAAGTATTGTCCAACTCGCTGTCCATTTCCATTTTTCTTTTTTTCTTTTTCCATCCATTGGTGTTTTTGATAGCTTGCAGACTGCAGGGCTTGGCATTGCCATAATATCTCGGAAATATTGCCCCAGATTAATACGAATTAGTAAATATGAATGAATGGCAACACTTGCTCCGTAGTAGGATGTGAACCTCGATTAGATTAGAACCGACTTGTGTATCATGCAGATTATAAGCAAGTTCTACAATGACTGGGCTAACTAACTGCTAATGCCATATTAGTGATGTTTATCGCCCCAATGCTGGTTTGTATGGGATCCATGAATAGTTATTATAGCCCTGGTGCATGACGGCGCTTCTCACCAACACGCGTCGACGTATGTGGTTTTTGGGCAGAACTTCGGGACACGTCAGGAAGCGTTACACACGCGTTGGTACCCGCTGATGGTCGGCGAGGATCGGCGGCGCGCATCATGGCACATCGAAAGTTTTGTGCTTGCGCAAAACTTTCGATGTGTGCCACTGTGTGGGTGCGGACGTTATGGGCACATTAGGGGGGCATCGAGATCGCTGGAATAATGTTATGCGAACGCTAGGCAGTTGCCGCGTGCGTGTGAGGGTCGTTCCCACACCTTGCGCTAAACTGTTACTTTGTTGTTTTACATCCTAGCTACATCTAAGGTCATATCATGACGCCGCGCCAACCTCTTTTTGTTTTTTCCCCCCACGCATTGATACACGTTGGCCACACGCTACCAACACGTTGCACTAACGTCAAACTTTTTCCGCCGCCGCCGAAAAGTTGGACGTGTCTCGACGCGTACAACTTATTTTGCGCGTTGACGGCACGCCGGCGAGAAGCGTTGTAATGTGACAGGGCCATTAGTTAGTCGATCTCTTTGGTGCTGCTCGCTAATATTACCACATACTCACCTCACCCCGTTCTCAAAGATGGGTGATGTACCCGCTTCCCCTTCAGACGGGCGTAGAATTAAATCCTGGACTGCGTTAAGTCAAATGTGACTGAGTGACATATTCTGTCGTGTCGGTGGCATGATATACCAATGGTGCAGCACTACAATGGGGAGTGCATTGTTGAAAATGACATGGGGTGGGGTGTGTTTTTGAAAATGGTAAACATTGTGCCTATAGTGGGATTCAAACGCATTTGGCATTTCGGGGCTACCATCCCAACCATTAGCGCATCTAAGCTCCTTGATGAAGTCACTCAAAAGAAATATATGCATACATGTAATGTGTACAAATAATGCCCTGAACAAATACATTTTTTGCATGCTATTAGCAGTGTCTAATCTAAGTCAGTATTGAGTGTCACATGAAACATGCGTTACATGTTACATGAAACATGTGTTACAATTCCAAGAACATCAGAAGTTAGGGAAGTGTTCCAATATTACCTTGAAATATGTCCACAGCGTAAAAAACTAATACGCATGAATACTTTTTCATCATCTGTGGTGCTTGTTTCATCATGAAGGAACAACTTTTCCTTTCCATGTAACGCATGTTTCAGTGTCACAATTTTATAAGTCCTCTGTTCTACTCTCAAGTGGACGGACCCTCATAAAATTGCACTTAGTTACTCCTAGTGAGTGCAGTTCAAAACTGTACTAGGAAAAAATAAGGGTCTTGTTCTAAATCTGACACTAGGCGGCTTTTTGTGTCACACCAAAACACGCGTAACGTTCTCCACTTAGTCGTGTTCAAAGCCACCCTGACTTGCTCTCGGGGTCCAAACTGCTTTTCTTTTAATTGTGCCTTAAAATAGGATATATGTGGAACACAACAAGCCTAACTAGGATAAGCTGTGACGTATTTAAGTTTTTAACACCGATTCCCCCTTTTTAGGACCAGCAGCAAAGAAGAACCCATATACCTTATATGCCTTTGGTTTTACATACCATTTACCATTTTATAGACAAGTTGCAATTTATTATAGTAGAGTTCCCCATAGCCCATATCTCATATATCGGAAAATTTTACATCTCTGTTCCATTTACATTCCTCCAAGCTCTTTACAAGAACTGGATGCGCTTGTGACCAGTTACGGTCCCCATATTTACTCATGGGTGACTTTAACAGCCACAACCCATAATGGGTGGGGGGGCAATAGGAACGCTAACGGCAAGAGAATTGAGGACCTTGTAGCTGGTCATGCTCTGTGTGTATTTACCGATGGTTCATACACATATTTGTATCCTGGCTACGGAACATACTCTGCCATCGATCTCAGCATTCTAGAACCAGAACTGGCGCTGGACTTTTCGTGGAGGGTCTGGGACGACCTCTGCAGGAGCGACCACTTCCCAATTATTCTTGATTGCAAAGGGGCATCTCCCGTAGAACGAGAGAGGAGCTGGTGGCTTCGTAAAGCTGACTGGCCCACCTTCCAGACCCTATGTCACGAGGAGTTCACTCCAGACATCAGTGACATCGATGCCTTCACTGAGATGCTGAGATGGATTGCAGAGAAAACTGTTACGAAGACCTCGGCAACTCCCAAGTGCCTGACGCCTCCATGGTTGGATGACGGCTGTAGGAGGGCTATTAAGGAGCGAAAGAAAGCTCAGCGTAAATTCCACAGGAGACCTGACTGCTGAAAATCTGGCGCTCTTTAGAATTCTGCGGATTCAGTGTTGGAGACGATTTGTTTGTAGCATCACCATAGGCATGCCGTTGGGCAGAGTGTGGACAATGATCAGGAGAATCAAACGAAGAGGAGGTGATTCTTCTGTAGTCCAGCACTTGAAACACAACGGAACCATTCTCACATCACTAGCTGAAATAAGTGAAGAATTGGCTAGCGCCTTTGCTGGAAACTTGTCTTTGGCAAACTGCCTCCCGGGCTTTCTGGCCGTCAAGGAACTCCAAGAGCAAAAACTCTTGGACTTTTCCTCTGACGGCGAGGAGCGCTACAAATCCCCATTCAGTATGGGTGAGTTGAGGTGTGCTTTGGAAACCTTGCATGACACAGCAGTTGGACCTGATGGAATTCATTATCAATTTTTGAAACATCTCCCCGAACCTGCGCTGAGACTGTCGCTTCAACTATTCAACAACAATCTGAGTCGGGTGTCATCCCCGCCTCTTGGCGGGAGGTGACAGTAATACCGATTCCCAAACCTGGTAAAGACCAGAGTGAAGCCAACAACTATCGTCCCATAGCCCTCACACGCTGCATCTGTAAAACCATGGAGCATATGGTAAACAATCGCCTCGTCTGGCTAGTGGAGGCAGGACACCACCTGTCCAACCTCCAATGTGGCCTCAGAAACCTTGTGACTGTCTTTTTCGACCTCGAAAAAGCCTATGACACAACGTGGCAGCACAGCATCATGGAGGATCTCCATACGATTGGCCTTCGTGGCCACCTGCCAATTTTTATCAGGAACTTTCTGGCCTTCAGGCATTTCCGCATCCGCGTCAAGACTACCTATTCCAACCTACATTGACAGGAACTAGGAGTACCTCAAGGCAGCATACTGGCCGTGACCCTTTTCAGGGTCAAGGTCAATGGAATTGCTGCTGCTGTAAAGCAAGGTGGCTCCTCTAGTCTTTTCGAGGACGACTTTGTTTTATATTACAGCGGTGCTAACATGAATGTCATCGAGAGACAGCTACAACTAAGCATAAATGGGATCCATCGGTGGTCAGTTCTGACCGGATTCAAATTTTCCAAGACCAAAACCGTCTGCATCCACTTCTGCCTGTTGTGTAGAATGCATGCGGAACCGGAGCTGACCCTAGATGGGGAGGGGATCCCATTAAAGTCGTTGAGGAAACCTTTTGGGCCTCATTTTCGACGCAAAACTGTCTTTCTTCCCACATTGCTCAGATTGGGGAGCGGACAGAGATGTTCTGCTCTCCGTGTACTGAACCTTGGTTCGGTCACAAGTGGATTACGGCAGCATAGTATACGGTTCAGTAAGGAAAGCGTATATTGGGATGCTAGACACGGTCCACCACCAGGGACTGCGCCTGGCCCATGGGGCCTTCCGCACATCAACGGTTCAGAGCCTATACGCCGAAGCCAACGAACCATCACTTAACAAGAGGAGAATCAAACTGGCCATGCAATATGTAGTCAAGATAAAAACTAATGCATTGAATCCTGCACACAATTGTCTATTCGAACAACATGGCTAATCCAGGTATGAAGCCAGGCCGAATTACATCCGGCCACTGAGGCTCCGAATGAAACCTCATTTGGAGGCCTTGGGCATGGATTTGGACGTGTTGGAGGATGCCAAAGTCCCAGAACATCCCCCCCCTGGTCGTTGAGGAAGCCGTCGGTTATCCTCCGACTCGCGGAACTGAGGAAGTCTGGGACACATCCACTTGAATACCAAGGACTGCATGCAGAGATTCAAGGCCACTTTGCAGACCACCTCTCCATACACCGGGTAGCTGCTGCGGCAGTCTGCCGACAGAAGCAATTTGGCGTACGCTTGCCCGGTCAAGCTCAATTTTCACTGCGGAAGCCCAAGCTCTCCTTCTCGCATTGGAGTGTATCGAGGTATCCAACCACACTATGTTATATACAGTGGACCAGACGGGATGGCCAAATGAGGTAGAGCATCCGTCTCCTGTGCTGGTAGGTCATGGGTTCGAACCCTGGTCGAGTCAAACCAATGACTTTAAAATTGATACTTGTTGCTTCCTAGCCATGCGCTCGGTATTCATGCACTTGAAGGGGTGACATCCCCTGACCACACCAACAAAGTTGATGTGCGTCGCACTTAGTTTAGGCCAACAGTTGAGTCGGTATGGCCGCTGGTGTGCACTACCAACTTCTGGCCGTCCGATAGGCTATTTGATACTCATCTGCTGCTCTAAAATTCAACCAGATTCTAGACCTGTTTTAAAATCTTTGTGTGTGGTCCCTACAAATACTCATAACCAAAGAACTGTTCACTAGAACACTACGACAGATAACCAGTCATTAAAAATGGAGGGAAAGGACGACAATAAAGGTTGTCATACTACTGTTGTTTTGCTAGGGGGCTAAATGTGTTTGTACATTCCATGTTCCAATCTTTAGCACCATTCCTCCAGTTTTCAGTTGCCTGACATCAGATGCATACCTTCGTACTTTAGGCTTTGGGTTTACATTGTCATTACTAGGTTTCTTAATAGTTTAAGGAAAGCTGCCTCCACTGTAGCTATTAGAAGTCTTTCCCGCAGAGTCACCAGAGTTGTCTCCATCTCTAAATTTGCTTCCATTAATTACCATTGCTTACTATGGGTAAATACTTGGTAGGTTCCCCTTCCTTTCCAAGGTGACTGGCCACTTACTCATCTTTGTCAGAGTGTGCCCTGATGAGCCACATCATCTTGCTGTTACACCTTCAAAGCTATTGATCTTCTAACTCATCTGCTGCTCCAGTCTTCATGCACTTGAAGGGGTGACATCCCCTGACCACACCAACAAAGTTGATGTGCACCGCACTTAGTTTAGGCCGACAATTGAGTCGGTATGGCCGCTGGTGTGCACTACCAACTTCTGGTCTTCCCATAAATGGGACTAGCCGCACGGCAGCGGGGGTTTTAAATCAGAGTTTACCTTCTCCTAGATGAGCAGTCAGCCAAGATTGACGAGCCCCACCTGCCCGAAGCATCTGGTTTTGAGGCACCAGAGATCTGCTTTTGCCCCTTCTCCCATCAGTAGAAACAGTTTCGCCTCGTGAAGGCCAGGAGTTGGACTTGGTTATCAGAGGCTATTTGATATGCATGCCATGGTAGTGAGAGCTTATCCTCACTATCACTTCCGGCAATAAGAGATACTTTATAGGTAGTGAGAGCTTATCCTCACTATCACTTCCGGCAATAATAACCTTGAAACCCACAAGTCGGTACCTGTCCTGATATAACCTTATATGTTCCCAGGACATAAAATTCAACCAGGTTCTAGACCTGTTTTAAAATCTTTGTGTGTGGTCACTACAAATACTCATAACCAAAAAATTGTTCACTAGAACACTACGACAGATAACCAGTTGTTAAAAATGGAGGGACAGGATAACGAAATGGAAATAACGGAACACGGAGATAAGCATATGGATAAGGATGAGATAGTGAGACTGGTAATCCAAACAGTCAAAGAAGAATTACTACACACCTTAATGTTCATGTCTTCCTCTATGCGCACAGCTAAAAGTAATGGAGGTATGCATGACTATCTATCAAAAGGGGCCATGTGTGCTGTATGCACCAGCACATACACCCCGAATCCATCAATCACTGAGCCCAAAAAAATCTAAACAAAATCAAAAACTCGCAAAATCAAGCAACCACTATCCTAAAAATATTATTTAAAGTAAAATAAATATGGTAGAAGAGATTGAATGCAAACTGGGAAGGGGCACACACTTCGCCCAGCTAAACTGCCAGAGTGCATCCAATAAAATAGACATAATAAAAATGCATCTAAAATAAGACAATCTAGATGTACTAAGGTTATCAGAGACATGGTTCACTGACAAACACCAAAACACCACCCTCAATATAGACGGATATAGGCTTGTACGTAATGACAGACAGCACATTAATGCAATGAACCAAACAAAGAAAGTTGGAGGTGTTGCCATTTACTGCAAAGCCACCAAAAACCTAGACACTGAAAAGCTAAAACCAACTCTATAGGCCACCGTCAGGTGAAATTGAAGTATTCCTTGAAGAACTAGAAAAGAGCATAAACACTGTAAAAAAAATCAACAAATGCAGAAATCTTTGTGCTAGGGGGCTTCAATGTGAATTACAGCAGCAATGAAATAAATAAACTAATGCTGCAAACCACCATCAAGATCTTAGGCCTGCAGCAGCTCATCACTGAAAACACAAGGCTAAGCAACAATAGCTCAACAATAGACCTAATATTAACCAACTCAAACCATGCCACAAAATGGGGCACTAGAAGCTGGGGTATAAGCGACCACAAACTAGTATATGTAACCAGGAAAAAGCTCAAAAGCACAAATCACTATGAATACAAAATGGGCAGGTCCCTAGAAAACTACTCAGAAGATACATTAAAAAATCATCTGCACCAAAACATAAACAACATCACACAAAACAGAGATGATGTTGATATCTATTGGGACATCATCACAGAAATAAGAAAATCAACTGATGAGATGTGTCCCATGAAGAATATAAAAATACAAAAGAACCAAGCTTGGGTAGACAAAGACCTGCTAACACTCATCACAACCAAAAGTAATCTGGGTGATAAAGCAAAATGCACAGAAACAATAGAAGACAAACTGGCCAACCGCCTCGCCAGAAACAACTCTCTCAAAGCTGTGAGAACAGCAAAAAAGAAATACATAATAAAGCAGGACAAAGACTGGGGAAGCAACACAAACAAATTCTGGAAAAATGTAAACCTATTATTCCCAAAAAATAACAAAGAAGAGCATACAAACTTCCAAGATAACGAAGGGGCAATGCTCACAGACAAAGATGCAGCAAACAAACTGAACAGACACTTTGCCACAATAGGGCAAAAGCTGTCAGAAAAATTCAAAAAAAGATGGGAAAACAGATCAGGAACTGTGGAGAACGAAATTCCCACCTGCAAAACAGATATGATAGAAGTAAAAAAATTAATAAATGACATAGACACGAATAAACCAAGTGGAATAGATGAAATACCAACCAAAATACTGAAAGAGGCACTCCAAGCCATCCCGGCCACCATAGTAGACCTATTCAACATCTCCTTTGAGCAGGGGAGTTTTATCTCAGCCTGAAATGGCAACCATCACCCCCATTCACAAAGGTGGAGACAAACAAAACATGGGAAACTACAGGCCAATATCAATTCTTCAAACCCCAGGCAAGCTCATTGAAAAAGTGTTACATAGACACATCAATGAACACCTGGAATAAAACGATATACTAAACGAAAGACAAGGGGGCTTCAGGAAACTGCACTCCATAAAAAACAATAGCTAACCTAACAAATGACATAATGGCATCAATGAACCAAAAACAATTAGTTGGAGCCACCTTCATTGACTTCAGCAAAGCATTTGACACAGTAGACCACAAAATACGACTGGAAAAACTAAAAACCATGGGCATAAAATCCAACACTATGGATTGGATAAGATGCTACCTGAACAACAGGCAACAGAAGACAAAAATAAACAATACACTATCAGACAACCAACCTGTCACATGTGCTGTACCCCAAGGGTCAGTGTTAGGGCCACTACTCTTTATAATCTATATAAACGACCCTGAAAAATGGTTGCAAACTGAATGCCTCCAACTATATGCAGATGACACAGTCATATATGCAAATGGCACCACAGAAGAGGAGGTAATAACTAAACTAAATAAACTCCTACTAAAACTAGATGAGTGGTGTGAGTCCAACAAAATAGCCATCAACACAAGCAAATCAAAAACAGTACTCTTCTCACATAAACAAATGCCAGAAAGAAAACTACACTGTAAGTTAGGAAACCAAACATTGGTCGTAATGCTTCGCATTACGCTTGATGCGAGGAGAGGCCCCGGGCCGGCAGCTTTCACACTCACCTGCTGTCGCCGCCCCCCTCCCTTCCCTTATAAGGCCGCCCGTCGGCCTCCCTCTGCACTCGCCCTCCTGCCGCCTTCCAGCTCTCTGCCTTCTTCCTGACACTCCTCCTCGGACCGCTGCCCCGCCTCAGGCTCCTGCACCATGCCCGGACGCGGAAAGGGAAGAGGCCGCCAGAGCACCAGGCTCACCGCCCGGGCCACGCCGGGGCCCGCCTCGGGCTCGCCCGGCGACACCTCAACATCCCCGGCCCTGGCCGCCACCTCGGGCGCCGACACATCCATCATTCTCCAGGCCCTGCAGCGCCTCACTACGCGCATGGACGCCTTCGAGTCGGCGGGAGCCCGAGGAGCGCCGGAGCAGACGCAGGCAGGATACAGCACGCCGCCCGCCCCAGCGCCTCGGGCGCAGACCGCCGCCGGGGCCCGGCCTCCGCCGCCACCTCAAGCAACTCTGCCCGGGGCAGTACAACCGCCTCGCCGCCCGAGGCGGCCCCGCGCCTCCCCCGGCCTACCTCCAGGACGTCGCCGAGGACTACACCCCAGCATCCGCGGCCGACGCCGTCCGAGACATCCTCGCTTCCGCCGAGGCGCAGCGCGCCGGCAGGCGCCAAGGTATCCCCTCGGGATACATTTTCCCCTCGGACCTCATCGAGAGGGGCCCCGAGCGAAAGCCGGTCAAGAGAGGGGAGGCCACCCGCGATGAATATAACCTCGCCCTCCTCACCCTCGCCGGTCATCCAGCCTTCCCTGAGCACTCCCTCCAGGGCCTACGCCACCACCACCTCACCGTGATGAGGGATATCCTCGTGCATCCGTGGCCTACCGTCCGCCGCTACTCCGAGGCCATCTTCACCTGGATAGCGGACGGGAGGCTCCCCCACGGATGGCATGACCCTGTGGCCCTCAACACCCTGAGGATGGACTCCATCACCACGCCCACCCCTCCGGCAACACCAGTCTCCCGAGGCGAGGACTCGCCCCGAGGCGAATGGGCCCGAGGCACATACCAACCCCGGCCCCAAGCCGACACCCGCACCGCCTACGATAGGCACACTCACGGGGCCCCCTGCCCCGCCTGGAACCGCGATCCCGCCTCGTGCGATCGGGCCCACATCGGGGAGGCCCACGGCGAGGTGGGAGACAGGCGCCGGCACATCTGCGCCTACTGCGCCAATGTGCGGCGCATACTAACCAGGCACTGCGAGGCCGAATGCCTCACCAAGCAAGCCCGTGAGCGCCAGACCCCGGCCGCCTCGGCGGATTTTTGATCCGCCGGCCCCCCCCCGGCCGGCCCGGGGGGCCCCTCCCGGCGCCTCACCCTCACCACTGCCGACAGCCCCGCGACTTCCACCGACAACCTCCCAGCGACCACCAATCGAAACGCCGCCCAGACGAAGCCGGGGTCCACCACCTCGCACCTCACACCTCGGACGACACGGCCCAGCCTCACGAGGGACCCTCCCCGGACAGCCCAGCCACCGGCGCTCACGACACCGCCTTCATGAACCCGCCCCCGACTCCCACCCCGCCCAGCCCTGAGGAGTTCGCTGCCCCCCTCATCGACCCTCGCCGGACCTCCTCCCCCCAGGCCTCAGGAGCGGGCCTCCCTTCTTTGGCCGCCCGCTCCCCCTCCACGTAGGCCCCGGACCGCCCTCTCACCCAGCCCTGCCTTCCCGGGCCCCCACCTCGGGCGCCTCGAGCCCTCTCCTACTCTTTGGCGGAGGGCTCCTCGGCCCCCCCCTCTACCAGAACTCTGACATTGCTCCTTATGGGCCCCTCCTCTTGTTCTCTTCTGCTCCTCATGAGCCCCTCACTGTATTGCTCACTGTATTGCTCCTCCCGAGCCTGTCACTGCTCCTCTTGAGCCCCTTCCTCTTATTTGTACCTCCTCAGCATGTTTACCTGTTCCCCTGTATGCTCTGTTGAGGCGTCAATAAACGCCTTTTTCCCACCCCCGCCTTCCCTCTTCCTTTTCGCGCATCGGTCGTAATGCGAAGCATTACGCTTGATGCGAGGAGAGGAAGAGACCCTCCCCCCGCCCCGCGCTGTCGCGCGGCGCTCACACCTCACCAGACCCCGCTGCTCGCCGCTTTCCCCCCCCCCCCGCCCCCCCTGTCGCGCAGCATTCGCGCCTCACGCGACGCCGCTGCTCGCCCTCCCCCGGGCCGGCAGCTTTCACACTCACCTGCTGTCGCCGCCCCCCTCCCTTCCCTTATAAGGCCGCCCGTCGGCCTCCCTCTGCACTCGCCCTCCTGCCGCCTTCCAGCTCTCTGCCTTCTTCCTCCACCCACCCACCCGACTACCCCTCCTCCACCCTCCTCCATCTGCGGCGGAGGGCTCCTCGGCCCCCCCTCTACCAGTAGGTACTCCAAAGTCGGCGTATACGGTGTCCGCAGCGCAAAATTTGACTCATTTTAACCGTTTTAAAAAGCCTTGAATCTCCACTAATTCTGCTTGGTTTGAAATAAAAATTATATCAAATTAAAGCTTGTTCTTTTGCCTCTTAGGGTGTCTGATTTTTAATCATCATTATGAAAGAAATCACAGTCAATGGACACTTGTTGGCGGGTACCATCAGCAGCTCTGAGCATGCTTGCCGATTTTGTTTTCATCCAGTCTGAGCTACTCCCTTCCCTAAACTTGATGGCTTGGTGAGTACATTGACCTGAGCTAAAAATAACCACCAATAAAAGATAGAGAAGAATCTAGGCTTCATTAGCATATCAAGCATGAGTGTTTCTGAGTGGGAAATTTGATTGAACTGAAGGAGTGAAAACATTAAGACATTAATCCTCATTGAAAATTGATCAGGATCGTTTTGAAAATTATATCATCAGAAAGCTTAAGTCTTCCTCTACCTAACCAGAACAATATTTGGTTGAGATTTATATCATGCGCATCAAGCATGGTCTGAGAAGTGACTGCTGCAAGAATTTGGCTATTGTCAGCTCGCGATGCTTAAGTGAATGTTGTCTTTCTTTCTCTCTCTCATCAGTTAGAAAATGATGTCATCATGTAGAGCTTTTAATTCTGGTTATTTTGGTATAAAGAGTGCAGTGATCGGACAATTAGAATGGGAGTTATGCTATTTTTCTTAATTTTATTGTCAGCTTGCGATGCCTAAAATTGAATATTGTCTTTCTTTCTCTGATCAGTTAGAAAATTATGTCATCATGTAGAGCTTTTGATTCTGGTTATTTTGGTATAAAGATTGCTGTGATAGGACAATTAGAATGGGAGTTATGCTATTTTTCTATATTTTACTGAATTTATTATTGGTGGTTGCTGGAAATTAAGGAATTTAGCAAGTTTGACATGAAATTTCAGAAAGAATACTAACAGTGATGGTCTGTAAAAAATTGAGCTTCTTATTTGTATTATAGAGAATGAGATTCTTTAATATTGGACAGATCATATGCAAAATAGCTTCCAGGTGGGACCCTAAAATCCAAGATTTGGCTAATTTGGAAATGTGCACAAATCGGGGCAAAAAAATCAATCTTTAAACACTCATAACTTTGCAGCTATTCAATCAATCTAAATGATTTTTATATCATTGAGATCCAATTTAAAAGATCTGTACAGATATATAAGATGTAATACTGACCTGTTGAAAATAGAAATCACTTTGGAGTACCTACTACCAGAACTCTGACATTGCTCCTTATGGGCCCCTCCTCTTGTTCTCTTCTGCTCCTCATGAGCCCCTCACTGTATTGCTCACTGTATTGCTCCTCCCGAGCCTGTCACTGCTCCTCTTGAGCCCCTTCCTCTTATTTGTACCTCCTCAGCATGTTTACCTGTTCCCCTGTATGCTCTGTTGAGGCGTCAATAAACGCCTTTTTCCCACCCCCGCCCTCCCTCTTCCTTTTCGCGCATCAGAAAATGTAGACCATTACAAATACCTAGGCCTTGAGTTGGACAGCCATCTAAGCTACCAGCTATGTATAAATAAAATTGTACAAAAAGTAAACGACAAACTGTGGCTATTTGCAAAGCTAAGAGACTACATGACACAAGAAATGTCAATAAAAGTCTTCAGGGGCATGGAGCTCCCCTATTTTGACTATGGAGATGTAAACTACATGGGTGCGAGAAAAGAACTACTAAAAAAACTGCAGAACAGAGCCCTAAAAATCTGTCTAAGAGTAGACAAGCTGCACCCCACCTATGACATACACAAAAGAACCAAAGTGAAATTACTAGAAAATAGGAGAATAATTCATTTGAAAACATTAGCATATAGCTATAGTCAAAACATTAAACTTCTAACAAAACCACAAAGGGCTACTAGAGCAAATAATGCGCCACTACTAAAGCAGACCAGAAGCCAAATAAAAGCTCATGAGAGAAGCACGCTGGAAATGGCTGCCAAGGTGTGGAATGCCCAAACGGTAAAGGAACGACAAATTCCTGACCTAATAACTTACAAAAAATATCTGTGCAAAATAAGGCTAGGAAACCCCCACTAAGCTGCACTGCAAAGGGGCATGTGATATGTCACGGCCCATCAGCGGGACGCCCAATGGAAGGTAACCATGCCAAAAGTAGCCAGATAACACACCACACAGCTACGTACAAGCCAATGATATGTAAATAGGAGTAGGCTAGTCTAGTAATAAGACTAGAAAAATAAATACATATATACCAAGAAAATTAAAAAAAACTAACATAGATACCAACCAATTATCTATCTGCTACTGAAATGCAGGCAATCAAATACCTTATCAGCAGCCACTGTGTGGTAAGATAGCACCAACACTACAACTGGCCAGCATTGAAAACAAGCCTGGGTACCTGGGCTTATCTGCTATGGACAGTATAAATACAGCCTCAATAACAAAAAAATTGTTCAACCAACCAACCAACCAACTGCTGCCACATTTACAACTCTTGGATAACTCACACCTTCTATTAAGGAACTGGTCTCGTGGGCGTGGGGGTGGGGGGCTGTCTGCAAATGTATATATTTTGCTTTATTATGTGGATTTTATTACCTTGCGCTAACAATTTTGTGAAATGTAAATACAATGTGAGAACTCTTTACAAATGTAAAGCATGACAACCCCCCACCCACCCTAGAATTCTTGAGAACATCTGAACTGTATATTGTAAACTGTTGTTATCTATATCTCTTGGTATGAATTTTACCGTCTTTTGACAGATTTTAGTTTCCAGAATAAGCAGGAATAGAATAAATCTGACTCCCTTTTCGCTGTGACTCTGGGCTCTGCTTTCGACACCGCGTAAGATCAACATCAATCAAGCTTAGTTTGGAATACTATATTTGGAGTAGGATTCAAAATGATAGATCGATCATGCAAATTAGGCTTTTGTCTGTGGCGTAGATTTGTTCACAGCCCCTTATGTTATAATAATAGTGTTATGGATTGTGCCTCTTGCTGTTTTAAGTTAGTGACCACTGCAGTACATGAACAAGGCCTGGAAAGTCTTGAACTTCATTTGCCCCATTTGAAGGCCTCGAAACGCCTTGAATTTTAACCTATTTTGGGTAATTAGTCTTGAACATCCTTAGAATTCCATTAAACTGTCCCCACTGATCTCAATTAGTCTGAATTCGCCATTGTTTTTTTTTTCTCTCCTGAAATTCAAATGAAAATAGTCTTGTCAAAAACAAGACCATGCGGGATGGCCAAATGAGTTAGAGCATCCGTCTCCCGTGCTGGTGGGTCATGGGTTCGGACCCTGGTAGAGTCAAACCAATGACTTAAAAATTGATACTTGTCACTTCCTAGCCAGGCGCTCGGCATAAATAGGATGGGGCAGGGACTGGTTGGCTCACTGTCAGGATAATGTGACTGAGTGGGATATCAGGTCGGCGGTCTGGTTTCCCAGTGGGACAGGACTATAAAGTCGCCATGAGTGCGCGGTCACAAGTCGGTACCCGTCCTGATATGACCTTATATGTTGCTAGGACGTAAAACAACAGACAAACAAATCTAGCAAAAACAGCCTTGAAATAGCCTTGAATTCCATATCTTCACATGTGTACGGACCCTTCATGTACTTATTCAGAGATGGGGGGGGGGGGGGGTGCTAATCCAGCTAGCCTAATGCGTACGTGTTTGGACTGGTGGTGGTATCGCTAGTTCACATGTCAGATGTTATTAAATACCAGTTCTTCACAACGAAAATTAAATAATACACCATTTGATTATTCAATGGGGCGCCATAGAGTCATGTAGACATCGTAGAACACGAAAACAATGCTTTTTGCTTGACATGATTTTTTTAAAGCTTTTTGTTTGGCTTTTTCCCCCCGCTGATTTTAGGAATATATTTAGGCAACTTTCCATTGTTTGGTTGTCGATTTTTTAGTAGTACATTCAGTTCTAGTCCTGGTGCCAGAAGCAGGCACTGTAATGCATGCAGTTGTAGGTGATATACAAACAGTTGTTAACTGTGGTGCCGCTGGCTTGCCATGTGTGACTGGCTTGCTAATATTTCGCATACATGTATGTATTCAGTGTAGCTACTAGTACTATGTTGCACAGATGAAAGACCTCCGCGGATTTCCGGGATTTCTTATATTCAGCGATTAAGGTTAAACAAAATTCCAAAAGAAGGGATGCATATCACATCAGTTTGGTGGTTCGAATCCCGTTCTTATATGACCTTAGATGTAGTTAAAACAAAACCTAAGCAAGAAGCTGTTAGATATGGGCGATAATACAACCACAACAAGGCTAATTGACACCTGACTTCCAGTATTTTTCCGCGATTCCCTGACAATGCTAAACCTATGGGAGAATTTCCGCTTTTTTCCCCGGAGATCACTTTCATCCCTGATGTTGAGTGGCGAAGGACCAAACCAAATTCACCCTCTTTATGTGAAACAGGGTTTGTATGGGTCCTTGAAAACCTGGAATGTCATAGAATTTGACAAATCACTATTCCAGGCCTAGAAAGTCTAGCAATTTCTCTAAAGATCCTTGAAAATCATGGAAAATGTAATGTCGTGACTATATTTTTTAAAGCCTATATTATTTTTTTAATCATAAGTAGCTTGGGTGTTATGCGCATATGTTCTTTATTCATTGATCAGTGTTGTTTTGGGGGGTTGGTCATCCTGCCTCTTGATTTTTATATTAAACCTATACATATGTTCGTTGTTATTTTATTATGCTTATTTACACTTCACATCTTACATCATGAATCGACTATGAATATGGCCATATTTTGGAGTAATTTAATTTGTTTTAAAAAACGTCCTGGAATTTTACACTGGAAAGTTCTGGAATGTCATGTCATGTGTATGAGCCCTGTGAAATAAGTAACTGGTAATGTTAGGAGGGCGGGCGGTAGACCTACTAATTTGTCGGCCCTACAATGAATCGTCTTCTCATTGCGCACATTGGTATAGTTAGATTTACTCGAGGTCACTTTACAAACACGCATTTCAATGTGAGACTAGCGGGGAGTGGTGAATTACTGGTAAATTGTGGCAGTCACTTGTATAATTAAACAAATATATATATATAAGATGTTGGTTTAAATTTATCAATTTCTTTCATGATCATTTCTATTTGCTTTCTAGCTATATGCTATACATTGTAATGTAAAAATCCAAATTTTAATTTGTTTAAAGATATTTTTATTTTCGCATCACATAGGTTCACGCGTATTTGTCCCGCGCCCCTGATAATCGTTTCATTTGTGGATAAAGGAAAAAAACAGAAGAACGGTCTTATATAACATAGCCCTAATCTTTATAAAAATGGCCATCATATCAGCTGTTTTTACAGTAGGTTAGACTGGCTTTTCGTAACTGCAGCTAAGAAGAGTAACATAGCATGTGGCATGAAGAGACTAGCACTAGTAGCAGGAGCATTTGTCAAGTCTCATCATTTCATCAGATGTTAGCACGTTTTCTGACAATAAAACATCATATCAGCTGTTTTTACAGTAGGTTAGACTGGCTTTTCGTAACTGCAGCTAAGAAGAGTAACATAGCATGTGGCATGAAGAGACTAGCACTAGTAGCAGGAGCATTTGTCAAGTCTCATCATTACATCAGATGTTAGCACGTTTTCTGACAATAAAACCCTGCAAGCACTGCCGGTGTAAACTGATATTGTGTCACATTTTGGTGCGATGTCCTCACCTACAACCAGTTAGAGATGATGTATTTGGATATGAGGGTGTGATGGAGTCATTCCAATTCCACCCACAACTTAATTTCTATAAAAAAAAATTAAGGAAACTGGTTTTTACCAAAAAATTAATTTTCCATTATTAACTTGAAAAGTCTTACTGTTGATTTTGTTTATTGTATACCACTTGTGCTTTTACCACAGTTGTATGCTCTTTTGGCATACATTTCCATTCTCTATTTTACCTGTTTGAAATGTTTTTTTTTTTTACTTAGATGTTTAACCGCTGTATGACCCTCCCCCCCCAATAGCCAATGTTTACTTTTGTATTTGTGGGTCAGAAACAAACAAACAAAAAATATAACCCCACCAGCATGTCACCTGAAAACCCCTGTAACTGTGTAAGCAACTGTATTGCACACTTTACATCTTGGCCAAATCGGTGGGGCGCAAACAGTGACTTATAAAATTGGTACTTGTTGCTACCTAGCCTGGCACTTGGCATTAATAGGATAGGACAAGGACTGGTTAGCACAGTATCAGGTTAGTATGATTGGGTTATCGGGTCATGGTGCTGGCAGTCTGGCCCGCAATCAGGGTACAGCTCAGAGACATCTCCCTTTTCAGACTGGAGACAAAAAGCGCCTAGAAAATGGCCACCGTATCCAATGGTTTCAGCCAATCAAAGCTCTTCTTTTCCATTGCAAATGGCTGCACCCTATGGGGGGGCGGCCATTTTCGAGGCGACCAACAGCTAAAGTCATTCAGACTAGCGTGACGTCAGGAATTTCTCCAAGGCGTACCGTGAACACAGCCCTGTTCTCGCAGTGGGACAGTACTATAAGGTCACCAAGAGTGTGCACTGTCACAAGTCTGTACCCATCCTGATATGGCCATAGATTTTGCTAGGACGTAAACCAAGCAAACAAACAAAACACTTTACATCGATACATGGGTGCTTTCTGCTCTGGCGAATGGCACTCCTACTATAGGAAGTTATCAGAATATAGCTACGCAGTGAAGCACAAAATAGCTCTGTGTATGCGCATTAAAATCAATGATGAAAGATGTGGTCGTACATAGTTGTAGGAATCGTAATATAATAGTCCTCTTGGGTGGGCAAAGTGATTTCAAGTGGGCCTCAAGCCTTTGGTTTCAATCAGATTAAAATTACTATGTCCATCCAGTTGGGCTGTTATTACATGTCTATTTGTATGTAAACTTGTCTCCCGATTATAAGTTTCCTTTCTTTCTGGTTTGACACCCTCCAACAGCAGCTAATTTAGCAGGTCTTTGGTCGTGGCTGTGGTTTTTAAGCCGACTTGGGATCGGATTACCAGTCTGTCACTAACCTGTAATTAAATATATACGTAGATCTATTAGTGGAGGTAGAGGTGCCAAGTACCGCTCACCTTTGCTATGTTATAAATTAAGCTATGCCTACAGTGAGAATGTACATAGATGATGCATATGTAGTACGCGACCATAATGTGTACATACATACATGTATGTATACTTACATGCATGGGTATCGCAGTTGATCTTTAAAATGGCACATCTTTGTTATTTACTTATATGTGCTGTCTATTTGGTGAAATTTGGTAGATCGTGCGGTTCGAAGCCTGGTCGAATCAACGATGACTTAAAAATTGATACTTGTCGCTTCCTAGCCAGGCGCTCAGCATTATTAGGATAGGACAAGGGCTGCTTGGCTCAGTGTCAGGATAATATGACTGAGTAGGATATTGGGTCATGGTGCTTGTGGCCTGATTTCCCAGTGGGGCAGCACTATAAATGCACCATGAGTGCACACTGTTGCAAGTCTGTCTGATATTACCTTAGGTGTTGCCAGGATGCAAAACTCCAACCAAATCTTTAAAATGGGAGATATTTTGTTGTTTACATATATGTGCTGCCTCTACTTGGCTAAATCTGTGGCAGCCCGCACTAAAGCATCAACATTGGTTATCAATCTAGAAATGTAGGTTGACAAATAATATACATCCGATTGAGAATATAGCGACAACTGCTGCTTCCCAACTTAGAGTGTTGGTATTGTTGCAATGTAGATGGTCGCCATGGCCTAGATTCATTTAACTTTCACGTTCATATTATTTTAGTACATTATTTACACACATATTATGTAAGTATTTACAGTACACGGTCCGTACGGGGCCTGGAAAGTATAGGAAAAGTCCTGAACTTCATTTTCCCCATTTACAGACCTTGAAAATCCTTGAATTCCATTAAACATGTCCCCACTGATCTAAATTAGTCCGAAGTCGTAACCATTGTTTATTTCCCTGAAATGCAAATAAATCAATGTTTTACTGTATATGCAAAGTTTTTCCTTCCCACTGTATAAAATATCTATCTTATCTAAAAATACTTTTAAATTCCTGTCAGAAACAACCTTGAAATAGCCTTGAATTCCACATCTTCGCATGTAATGGACCATGTATGGAATGTGTGTAAAAGCAGTATGTACAACAAATATAAAATGAACCTAGGCATTGCCACCATCTACCTTGCAACAACACCGGCACTTGCTCAGTCAGATAGAAACCATTACTAATATTTTCAATTAGATCTGTGCTATTTGTCAACCTACATTTCCAAATTGACAACTCAATGTTGATGCTTTGTGTGGGAGTCGCAGATTTAGCCAAGTAGAGACAGCATACATGTATTTAATGAAAGACACTACCATTTTTTTTAAACCATCAAATGTGATATACATGTGCAATATTTCAAGACAAATGATCGGATTTAATCCCCCCCCCCCCCCCACGAACCAGACTGCAAATCAACCAAATTCGCCATATTTTGATCACCTATTTTTATTTTACCACCCTATCTTGGTTCCAGATGCATTCGTACCGAGATTTGCTAGTTTAATGCTATACTCAAATTTTCACAGAAGTTGATGCTCTGAAAAATGAACACCAAAAGATTCTTTCGAAATAAAGCGAGTGCTATAATATCTTTGGACCATTAAGCTAATTGTGCGCACTGGTTCGAAGGTTATGGCTTCGAACCAGTGGCTTACAAAGTTGAGAGCTGTTGCTACCTAGCCTGGCGCTCGACATTATAATACTAGGATATGGCATGGACTGGTTAGCTCAGTATCAGGATACTGTGACGTGAGTGGGATGTTGTCATGGTGCCAGTGGAACGGTATCTCAGCATTGCAGCACTATATACGGTTGCATTGAGTGCACACTGTCATAAGTCGGTAACCATCATGATTTGAGGGGAGATGTTTATTGTGTGTTGATTATTAAAGTTGCCAAGTCCAATGGTTTAAGTTTCTATCATTTTTTCTGAGATAAATTTATTAAAGTGTTTGTTGTAATCTACCTTGCTTTAGTTTGAAGTAATTTTGATTTTAAATGGCCAATTTAAAATTATTATTTTATATATTTGAAGTGCAAACATGCCAAATTAGCTTTGGCAAGCTTGCCAAACCTTTGACATCATAGGCTTATGCTGTAATAATTTCTATCAAATTAACTCAGGATGCCCTTCTATGTGGGAACAAATACTTAATATGTGCATCAATATCTAAGTTGCATATGTATGTGGAATCTCTAGGTGAGATTTTTGGTTTTGAAAATTTGATGATTCATCCGACTATGCATCTCTAATAATAGTAGTAGTAGTAGTCAATAACAACGCATTTACCCATTATTGTTCATTATCGGTGTTACAGAGGGCGGACTACTGGGCCCGTATGCAGGAGTCAGTGTTAGCGGGGTTTGGTGTTACAGCCTATTACCGATTAGCTATCGCCGATGTCAGGAACTGTGTCAAGTCGTATGCACGAGTGCGTAACACTAACATTTTAGCTAAACGTGAAATTATTTATAGATTTGGGAAATCCCTCTGCGTCTTTAGCGATATATTAGGCTTAAATCTATTAAATGCGATCATATTTAACACAATTAAATACGTAATAAGTGAAATTTGAGGAAATTAACACTAAATTCGAAGCAATATTAACGCTGCCGCCGTAAAAGCGGCGATATTAATATTTATATGTTCGAATCGACGAACGTAAAGTAAACAAATCGCCGCAGCCGCCGCTTTCCATACTGGCAGCGGCGGCGGTTTGTTTACTTTACGTTCGTCGATTCGAACATATAACTATTAATATCGCCGCCAATACGGCGGTAGCCTTAATAATGCTTCGAATTTAGGGTTAATTTCCTCAAATTTCACTTATTACGTATTTAATTTTGTTAAATATGATCGCATTGAATAGATTTGGGCCTAATAAACTCGCTAAACCTGATATTTTTTAGGGTTAAGGTAACACCGGTTAAGCCTTTGGTGTTAGGCCTAACACTGACTCGTGCATACCATTTTTTCGCCGCCAACCCGGAATTCCCGACAAACACCGTTTTGCCTCGCTAACACTGACTCCTGCATACGGCCCCAGCTTGGGGGTGGTGATTATTAGATAGGGTTGAGTAGATATACGGGGCGTGCTGTATCGCCAAAGCTTGGTTGCGTGGAAGACTAGTTACTGAACCGACCTCCTTCTAGAACCACCTCTGATATGTCACAGCACCGTAGTTACTCCAACACCCGCCACTCTGCCACTGACCGCGCCATGGCCTCATCCGGGTCACTAATAGAGTGAATTCTGGGATAGCTTGTACCCCCCTCCCCTCCTGCCACTGCAATAGACTGATCCACGGCACTCCTGCCTACCGTAGACAGTTAAACATTTGGGTCCGGTTTACTAATCGTGATTAGATTTGTTATGGGCAGATGGACTTGCAAACAAAATGCTTGGGGAAGTATTTGGTGTGCGTATACATTGCATGTACAGTAAAACCTCTCTAAAGTGACCGACTATGGGACCAACTTTAAATGGTCCATATATGTATGTGGGCGGTTTAGGGAGTTTTTTAAATAATTTAATCGTTGCAATGATATTGTATGGATAATCGTTTAAATAAATCGATCGGTATAGAGGAGTGGTCGATATGTGGTGGTTGTCGGTTAGAGTTTTACTGTATTATATTACATGTTATATTATTATCGATGCAGTGTGCTCACTGCATGCTATTTTGGCGTCTGTTGTCGACGAATCATTAATGAAGCGGGCATCTGCTAGCAACAGGCTCCCAGATACAGAACTATAAATATACCCTGCACACATTGCTGGTATAGCACTGCACATTGCCACACTGTGTACACGCACCTAGTCGGAAAGAAGTGTTCATGTGGTGGAACCTTTGCAAGTACTCCTCACAGATACACTTCTAATACTTCTATGCCTAATTTCACCGGGAAATATGAATACTAAGATGATATAAACAATTACAGTAAAACCTCTAAATTAACCGACCATGGGACCGACTTTAAGTTTAAGTGGTCGCTTTGGGGAGGTGGCCGGTTTAGGGTTTACAATGGAATGTATGGGCGATTGTTTGGGACCCAAATATAGTGATCGATATAAGGGAGTGTTCGATTTGTGGAGGTAATCAGTTACAGTTAGAGAGGTTTTACTGTAGCTCCTTCAAAACTCTTCTAGAAACCGCTCATACGACTCAGGTTTTGTACTGTGGAAAACAAGTCTAATTCTATTTTAGAATTGGTGGTGTTAAAAATATAATGGTGGGGGGGGGGGCGTGAATTAAATCCATGGATAGGGGTCAGCTAAAAATCCTATTGTATTCAATAAGGCTCTGCAGTGCCAAAGTTCTGCTGGACGGGTGGCCATAAACACTGTTGTCCTTATATCGGACAGTTTGTCCTATTGTTGTGTGGGCGATGTTTATTTAGTTGATCCTGTGTATATCGAGGGCTGTAATGCTCGCCCTCCTGTCAGTTTCAGCTGGTGTTGGTTTCAATGTTACTAAGGCCGTAAATATGGGCCTTTGCTGCCCGACGTAAAAGGAAGTTAACCGGGGATGAAAGATCTCCACGGTTTTTAATATTTACTGATTAACGTTAATCAAAATGCTAACAATTGGGTTCGAATCCTGTTATATGACCTTAGATGTTGGTAGAACACAAAGCCCAAACAAAAACGAGTTAGATGTGGGCAATAATATAGGCACAACAAGGATATTTGAAACCTGACTTCCAACATTTTTCTGTGATTCCATGGCAGTGCTAATCTGGGGGGGGGGGGGGGGGGGGGGGGGCCGCGTTTTCGCGGAAATTCATCGTTGGTGTAATAATCTAGGCTTAATTTTCGCGATTTTTGCTGGAGACCACTTTCATCCCTGAGTTATAGTCTAAATTAAAGTATATATATTTTGAGTTAACCTGTGTGCAGCAGTTGTATCTATATATGCATCCATGTCCTTAAGACGTCATATTTCGTTGAAAGCAAGAATCTTTCTAAACCAAAACACCTATCTTGATCTGATATATATATCCAACATAGATACTGGTGCACTCATTAAATATGTATTGCTGCGTAGAACTAATACTAAGTCAATTTAAAGCTGCATAGTCCGATGTAAACATCGAATTTTCAAAACCATAACAATTATCTAGATTTGATTCTGGTGCACTTATCAAACAATTGTCACCACATAGAAGGGAATACTGAGTCAATTTAATAGAATCTGTTACTGCAGAAGCCTATGGTGTCGGGGTTTTTGCATACTTGCCCAAATTAATTTACCATGTTTGCACTTCAGATATCTTAAAAGTTAGTCTTTTAAAACTAAAGTTAGTTCGAATTAAAGTAAGGTAGATTATAACGATCAACCTAATATCTCAGAAAATGACAAACGCAAAAACCATCGGACTATGCAACTTTAAATAGGCACATTCAATGCTGAAGCCTATGTCCCGTCTTTCAAAATGCATGCCACAGTTAATTTTGGATGTTTTTTTTTTACTGTTCATCTCTGACGCCTTTAAAATAAAAATTAAACTTGGCATTGTCAATAATTATAGTAGTTTCACGAAATATGATGTAATGTGAGACTGATCATTTTGTGGACTGACTACATGAAGACCAAGTCCATTATATATTTTACATACATACAGACACACTTATATTTAGATGGCCTTTACTCTAGTGAGGCTTGCACTTGGCTGCAGGAGGAGTTACTCTTCCTCCATCTTCACCCCAGACGCGATATGAGACTGTCGAGTGGGTTTTGTTTTTGAGCTTCCAGTAGCCTTCTTCTAATCCATCCATCTAATCCTATCAACTACTGACATTTAAAGATAGGATGTCTTAAGCGTTACACTTTGTGACATTGTGTCAAAGACTGGAGCAACTTCTGTTCCTAATTCACTACAATACATGGACTAGCAGTAATCGTTCAGAAATACTGTCTTCTACGAGCGATTGAAGTTTGTTTATATGGGTTTTAAATGGTGCGCTTTTAACGCACTACCCTTCTCCCACAGTACATTGGAGCTTACATGGGGTTTTCCCCCCTATGAGGCTATGTACTATTAGGTGCCAGGGAACGGCAGACTTTGGCATTGGAAATGTGTGTATCGCGAAAATTACTTGTATTCGGTCAATTTAACATTGGCAGACTTTGGAAGACCAATGGCTCGGCTCACACCAAGGACTCTTGGTGCTAAGAACTATACGATGCAGTGGGAAAGTAATATGTTGTTTGAACATAGCTTCTTAGAATAGCTTGTGAGTTCCAGAAACCGAATTAGATTCTGCAGTATTTGAAATACATTATCTCTGAACTACATTCGACTGGATATAGGGGCATGGTTTCGGTTTTGTTTGATTGATATCATTTAGTTTTGCTTAAAGTTAGCTAGATATGCCGCCAAATTGAGTGCATAATTACTACAGTATATAGAAGTAACTTAAACCTGCCCGTCTTGTCGTTGTACTATTTATGTTGGCAAATGCGTGTATTTAATAAAGAAAACCACGTAAGCCTATTGTTGCTGTCATCCTCCATTTTATCGTGCAATAACTGATCGATTTGTTTGTTAAATTTAATTCGGTAAAGGGATGGTTTGTTCAGTAATGGTGCCGTGAATTGCTGTTCTTCATTGTGTCTATTGCCAAGCAAACGTTGCCAGTTCAATGGTTTCATCGCAGTTATTTATGGCCTAAATCAGGATGGGGAGTGTGTGCTCTGGGGCTAAGCCTTGGCTAAGCATACGTGTCTTTGGGATCTGCCTGCTGGTCCATGGGGAAGGACTGAAGCTGCGACCTGGCGTGTTTACACACCAGGAAGTGGGGTTGTCTTTCTCGAGTTCTTATCGTTTGGTATACGTTCTATGCTAGAAAAATCTGATCACCTGATTTTTGCATGTTTTCTTTACATGAATATTCGCTATATTCGCATTGTTATGTGTGGTCTACTCTAATGTATGGGGCAGAGACATGGACAATCTCTAAGAAAATGTACAAACGTTTAGCAGCATTTGAGATGTGGACTTATCGAAGGATGATGAAAATATCATGGACAAAGAAGATCACCAACAAAGAAGTTCTCAGAAAAATTAAAAATAAGAAAAGCTTGTTTGCCACTATACAGACAAAGAAACTTATTTATTTTGGCCACATCATTCGTCAGAGTTCAATATACCGTACATTGTTGGAAGGGAAGGTGAATGGCAGCAGAGGGAGAGGGAGACCAAGAACATCATGGTTTACAAATATTTCACAGTGGACAGGCTTGAATTATTCACAGTCTATCAGAACAGCACAACATCGGGACAAGTGGAGAACCATTGCATCCAACCCTCGACTAGAGGACGGAACTATTGATTGATTGATTGATCTAAAAAGGACAGTCAAATTCTAAAAATTGTTTTCTGCATTACACTTGCAACTACCCCACCACCACCACCACCACCACCACAAAAAATAAACAAAAACAAGACCCCCCACCCCCCACCCCCAAAAAGCCATCGAATACCTCCCAATGTAATAATCCTAGACATACATATTACTCCTCATATACAGGAGTTCGATTAGCACATTCTGCAGGGATGAAATATCTCCGTCATTAATATCACAAAATCTGGTTAGTTTGAAGCCCATTCTTATACCACCTTAGATATTGCTAGAACATAAAACCCAAACAAAGAGTTTGGCATGGTCGGTAATAGTCACAATGACAGTTGAAAGTGGACTTCTGGTATTTTCCCAGCGATTCCCTGATAGTGCTAATCGTATGGGAGAAAGTATATGCTTTTCGCAGAAATTCACCATGGGTGTAATAACCACAGCTTAGGAGCGGGACGTGACCTCAGGCAGAGTGTCCACCAGTGAAGGTTTGGGTCATCCGATCGATCTTGCTCAGTGGACCCATTTGCAGTTTGGGCTATTTTCTGTTCCAACCAGTGGTCCACAACTGGTTCATCAAAGGCTGTGGTATGTGCCATGCTGTCATGTCTATGTGAAAGTGCATATAAAAGACCCCTTGCTGCTTATTGGAAAGAGTAGCCAATGTGGCGGCAGCAGGTTTCCTACAAAATATGTCAGAATGACCATATGTTTGACGTCCAATAGCCGATGATAAAAATCAATGTGCTCTCGAGGCGTCGTTAAATATAACAAGCTTTAATAACCACAGCTTAGTTCTACCAGAACCCGCAAGTGGTTTTTTTAAAGTTTTTTTTTTTTATTGAGGCTGTATTTATACTGTCCATAGCATGTAAGCCCGGGTACACAGGCTTGTTTTCAATGCTGGCCAGCTGTAGTTTTGGTGTTGTCTTACCAAGCAGTAGCTGCTGATAAGTTAATTGATTGTCTGCATTTCAGTAGCATATAGATAGTCTGTTGGTATGTTTAGTAGTCTATGTTAGTTTTTTTTGGGGCCCTCTTGGCATTGTATTTTTGTTCTATTCTTATTACTATGTTAGTTGTTTTGGGGTTTTCTTGGGAAGAGTGTTCCGCTTTTTTCTACTTAATTCTATACTAGCCTATTTTATTTACATGTCCATAGGCCTGTACGTAATAGGTGGTTGAGTTATGTTTGTTTGAATTTGATTTGACTTATATTGTTGTTAGATATGTTATCTGGCTTTTATATTTCTGGCTGTCCCGCCCTGGGCTGTCCAGTTGGGGGCCGTGACATATCACCTGCCCCCTTGTGGTGCAGTTCAGTTGGGGTTTCCAGTTTTTATTTTGCACAGATATTTTTTGTATGTTTTTAGGTCAGGGATTTGTCTTTCTTTCACCGTTTGGGCATTCCATGCCTTGGCGGCCATTTCCAGCGTGCTCCTTTCATGGGCTTTGATTCGGCTTCTGGACTGCCTTAGTAGTGGTGCCTTGCTTGCTCTGGTGTCCCTTAGTGGTTGGGTTAGATGCTTAATGTCTTGGCTATATCCATATATGCTAATGTTTTTAGGTGGATTATTCTTCTGTTTTCTAGTAGCTTTACTTTAGTTCTTTTGTGTAGGTCATAAGTGACATATCTTGTTTCATATAGTTTCTTAGTTTAGCAAATGGGTCGTTCTCAGAAACTGTGTACCACTTGAGGTAGTCTACTAGAAATGCATATTTCAAAGAAACCCTTTATTGGAGTGTCAATATTTAGATTTCATCAGTTAGCCAAATAATGTGGGAGATAGTTTAGATCAAAAGTAAATGTTAATATTGTGTATTATGTATCTTATTGGGATGGATGTAGCTAAATACATAGAAAATTACATCACTAATTTGTGACATTGTCAACAGCATTGAAAATAAAGTGTCACAAACTTAATGAAAACCTCTGAACAACAGCTCATTTCACTTCAAATGGTCATATACAATGTCTTCATTAAGTTGAAGACATTTATTTCTATTAAAATTTTTTTTTAATTATGAAATAGTTAACATTTTCTGGAGTCATTAACATCGTAACATTTCGTTTCCACTTGCAAGTACTATGAAACTCTGTATCAAACACTGAGTACAGATACAGTACAGGAACTATTTTCACCATTTGACACTCTATGCATGGACCCAGTTATGGTATAGTAAAAGATAAATCCTGAAATTGCCCCATAACATTGAAATTTGAGCCGAACATTTGTGTAAAATTGTTGTTTCCACTTTGTTACTCTGCTAA
This sequence comes from Branchipolynoe longqiensis, assembly GCA_030323885.1. Lineage (NCBI taxonomy): Eukaryota > Metazoa > Annelida > Polychaeta > Phyllodocida > Polynoidae > Branchipolynoe > Branchipolynoe longqiensis. The sequence continues at coordinate 41,902,446 of CM059195.1, forward strand.
TCTGTTACTCTGCTAATATTTTCTTGCTTTTCTCTTTAATATTCACAAATAAGACAAAACCATAGCAATGAGGTTTCAAATTATTATTACTACTGTTTATAAAGCAAGTGGCATGTGAAATGTCCTAAAAATGTCAAGTTTTGTGTGGAAAATATTTGATTTTGGAGTCAGATTGGTTTCCATGCTATACTGCTATTTATTGGGTGTGAGCATCATTTGACCTACTTAAAAATGCCAGAATATGTTTATTTTCAATTATTCAGATGCAAAAGGACATACACATTGAGGAAACTTGCTTATAGGACTTTGGCAGCATTTTGATTTTCTGGTACTGATGTCACACTATTGGTACACAACTTCTGAGAACGACCCAAATAGCCATAGTTTATGGTTTACTTTTTGTATGATTTTTGTTACACACAGATTGTAGTTTAGCTGGCTATCTAGTTCTAGGCCTAGGTATTTGTAGTGATTTACACTTTCCAGTGTTTGGTTTCCTAGTGTACATTGTAGGTTTCTTCCTGTGATTGCTGTATGTGAGAAGAGTACAGTTTTAGATTTATTTGCATTGATGGTTATTTTATTGGATTCACACCAGCCGTCCAGCTTTAGCAGGAGGTTGTTCAGTTTGGTTGCTATCTCCTCTACTGTGCTTCCTTCTGCATATAGCTGGAGACATTCTGCCTCCAGCCATTTTTCTAGGTCGTTTATGTATAGTATAAATAGTAGTGGTCCCAGGACTGATCCTTGGGGTACACCACAGGTGACAGTTTGTTGGTCTGAGAGTGTACCATTTACTTTAGTTTTTTGCTGTCTGTTGTTTAGGTAGCTTTTTATCCAGTTTATTGATTTGGATTTAATGCCCATGTTGTTTAATTTTCTTATTAATATGCTGTGGTCTACAGTGTCAAAGGCTTTGCTGAAGTCGATGAAGGCTGCTCCAACTAATTTCTTCTGGTTCAATGATGCCAGCACATCACTTGTTAGGTTTGCTATTGTTTTTGATGTGGAGTGTAGTTTTCTGAAACCTCCTTGCCTCTTGTTTAGTATATTGTTTTTTTCCAGGTGCTCATTTATGTGCCTGTGGAATATTTTTTCAATTAGCTTGCCTGATGTTTGCAAGATTGATATTGGTCTGTAGTTCCCCATGTTTTGTTTGTCACCGCTTTTGTAGATGGGGGTGATGGTTGCCATCTTCCATGCTGTGATGAAGTGTCCCTGTTCAAATGATATGTTGAACAGGTCGACCATGATATCTGGGATGGCTTGGAGCGCCTCTTTCAGTATTTTCGTGGGGATTCCATCTATTCCACTTGGTTTGTTTTCATCTATGTCATTTATTAGTTGTGTTAGTTATTTTAGGTCAGTTTTGCAGGTGGGGATTTCATCCTGGATATTTTCTGACTTGTTTTCCCAGATTCTTGTGAATTTCTTTGATAACCTTTGTCCTACCGTGGCAAAGTAGGTATTTAGTTTATTTGCTGCTTCACTATCTGTGTGCGTATTCCCATCCTTATCCTAGAAGCTTATGCATTCTTCTATCTTGTTTTGGGGGAATAGTAAGCTTACGTTTTTCCAGAACTTATTTGTGTTGCTTCCCCAGTCCTTGTCTTGTTTTACTATATATTTTTGTTGCTGTCCAACACCCACACCCACACCCACCCTTTGCTCTGGTTATGACAATTTATTTTGGGATCAATTGTGCTTGTTGTAATATTTAAGAAAATAATCGATTAATATGATCAGCATTTTTCTTTCACTGTTCTCAGACCTGCTATTTTATGGAATGCGAACTCAAATATTGCACAATAATAGAAAATGTTACTTTTATCAAATTGAAAAAAAATTGTGAGAAAAAAAAGTTACATGTAGAAAAGTATATTGAATATCTGTGTCTGTAATTTTCAGATGATGGTGATATCAACCGAAATCAAAAAGACAGCTCAATGGACATCAATGGGAACCCGACAACAGAGCGCAGCAGCAGCCACAGCCATATGGGCACCTCGAGGAACATGGACCAGGGCGACACAGATGACTACCAGAACAGCAAGTTGCGCAAGTCTCGCCTCACCAGGCGCCGCGAGCACGAGGCTACGATGATGCGCAAGGCTGAGGAGATTGAGGGCTTCCGAGGATACACACAGCTCGAAGAGCTCCTCGACTTCATTGAGAATAGCACAACTGGCACTAAGCGGACCAAGAAAGTGGCTTCCTCTAGTGGGACGGTGAACGGCAACGGCAGTGATACTGGCAGCAGTGGGCTTCCCAATGGGCACATGGCTAGTGAAAGTGTTGTGGCACTGACCACAAGGAATGGGAGGAAACTGAAACAGGGTAACAAGGCGAAGCAGGTGGTGTCAGTGCTGAAGGACTCTGAAAAGAGCTGCTCCTCGGTGTCCTCGGAAAAAGCTGAGGACAGCAGTAGTGGTGGGAAGAGTGAGGGTGATGAGGGTAAGGACAAGGAGCTGGTGCCATCCACGGAGACTGTGGATGGCCTCATGGCAGGTACAAAGATGATGATTCCCAACCCTGAGCGGGCTGCACATGGTGAATCCAAGGTGGCAGACGTGGTGGTTTCCACAGATAGTGAGGTCCCTTTGGTTGGGGTTAGCGAAGGGCAGGCCAAGCCACTGACTGTGCCCTCAAGCTTGCTAAAGCCCCCCACTTCCATCAAGGACCTGGTTGATGATCAGGATGTGTTCATATTTACCGACTTTGAGAACGTACAGACCTTGTCTGAGGGTGAGTTCAACGTGGTGACCCGCAAGAAGCGTCAGCGTGCGCCGGCTGAGCCGGCACTGTTCCGCAGTGGAGGGAGCCACCAAGCGGCGCGTGACTGCTACCACCATGATGTCATGCACAGCGGCTACCGGCACAATCCGCTGCTGGCACCGCGTGAGGACCGGGGTGGCTTCCGTGACGAGAGCCGGAACGGGGGGACCCTGCCGCAGCGCAGCCGGCCCATGGTACGTTCCGTCACACCACCACCCGTTATCAGCACTCCTTCCGTGAAGGAGCACTACTACTACCAGGACAAACCCATCAGCGACCGCGCCTTCAGCCCGTCCGCCTTCCCAGTGCTGGGGGGGATGCGTGAGGGCCGTAGGAACTCAACCGGTGACGTACCTTCTGCTATCGACCCAGATGACAGCGATATGGAGTCGGTCAAGTCGCTGCCACTAGGGGCTGGCAGCACCGTCGTTGGCCGCGTCGATGGCACCATGTCACCCATTATCTCATATGCAAAAATTGCTGCTGGTCCCAAGACCAGCTGCACCAAAAGTGAGGTTGCCGTGGCGGCGTGGGCGAACAAAGCTGACCCAGAGCCAGACAGTGACACTGCTCGAAGACATTCGCTCTCCTCACTCTCGGAGCCACTGTTGGAGAACTCCTGCTCGGAGGCGCCCTGTGCCACACAAATTGCTTGTTCTGAGCCGCAGCAGGAGGCACCTTGTACGGTGGCACCTGAAGCCAAGCTGGCCTCCACACACACTACTTCGCAGCAGCAGCTGGAGGCACCCGTAGTAGGTCCCATAGTCGGTCCCGTAGTCAGTGTTTCTCCCAAGGTCAACGACCAAACCCTAGATAGTGTAGCAGGCATGGCCCAAAAGGCTTCTAGAGCGAAGGAGCAACCCACTGAACGTAGGACTAGGAAGCAGTCGATTAGGTCTGAGTCAGACATATCAGATAGTAGCAAGACAGTAGAAGCACCTGCAAGTGCTGTTATAAAGGTAAAAGCTGGTGAGTCGCCAGCACCCCCAGCATCCGCCGCACACCAGCAGAAGGCCCTGGAACCCGCGCAGGATGCGGCGAGTCTAACTTTCGGCACTGGCTGTGGTAGCAGTGACTCTGTCCCCTTGTTGGACCAAACCGAGTTTCCCGCCATCAAGGACGTGGTAGCTAGGCAACCGTTGACGCGGTCTGGACTCGCATCCTCCTGCCAGCCTGTCTCCAAGGCACCTCCCTCCGTGCAGCAGCAGCAGCAGCAGCAGCAGCAGCAACAACCCACCCACTACTGCGGTAGTCGGCCATATGGGAACCCCACTGCAAGTGTGCTTCAGCGCAAACAGCAGCCGCAACAGACAAAAGCTACAGTGGTTTCCGTGTCCCCCACTAACAGCGGCACCTCCACGCCCACCACCACGAACAATAAGAAGCAAAAGAACAAGTCTGTCGTCTTCCTAGACCGGCGCCCAGGCCACTCCACCCCGAACCTCGGCATCTCATTTGTCTTCGACACAAACTTTGAGGCCGTGGGCAGCACCGTGCCCATGCCCGCGGCTGCCGGCTCTGAGGCGGGGACTCAGTCCTCGGCATCTGCCCCTGTCGTGGCGCCGCCACCGGTTGCCATGGCGACGTCCCTTAGCAACGTGAAGCAGACTGTATGCGCCTTCAACGGCATGGTGTCGCCTGCTAAGTTGCCGGCCGGGGTCGGCGCGGCAAGTGACGACACCGCCACTTTCGCCACCAGTGCAGTGGACTCTCCACAAGTGGCGCCACCTACGCAAGCTCCTGCTGCCTCGGTACCAGAGGGTGGCCGTCCTGCTGTGATACAGACAGATGTGCTGAGCAGCAGCAGCGCGAGTTCTCTGGGTAGCCTGCTGCCAGCTACAGAAAATAATAAGCGTGTTTTTAATGTCGACAAGCTTGTTCCGCTAGCGCGCAATGAGGACCCCAACTTTATACGGGGCCGCTTCCACGTTGAAGAGATAGCCTTCTTCCTTAGAGAGCGTAAGTAGTTTTATTGTTGATGTAGTTTTACGCTTCTCTTCTCGGTGTCGAAACGCTGCTGTTAGAGCTAATGAACAATTACAGCTGTTTATAGTAAATGATGAGAACAGCATAGTATGGCATCAAAGTGTAATAAATATGAATGAACTGAACTCGGGAGAGCAGAAAAAAAGATAAATTGTTAGTATAGTCTTCGCCGATGTGACTGCGTTGTCTGCAGAGTTCGCTATATGTTGCTAGATCTATATCTTCACTATCTCACTTCACGATCTCACTTAATTGTGAATTAACTCATAAACAACAAACATGGTTTTTGGCTATTACACTAAAAGAAAAGAAAAATGTATACACAGGGCTCACTTGGCAAATCCGGTTTTACTGGAGTCACTAACAAATAATTAATTAGGCGTGCGTTTGAATTTAGATATTTGTCATGGTTATTTTTATTTGTTTTCGAGCCTATGAAGTGTACATTTTTTTAATGTAAAAAAAAAAGAAGAAAGTTGCATGCTCATGCATCACTGTCTATCAAATACGTTATTTCACGCGCATTTGACTTGAATTCCCTAATCATCGACCGGACGGGGTGGCCTAATTGGTGCTGCCTGGTTTCCAGTGCGGAAGGTCTTTGGTTCGAAGTCCAGCTGAATCAAACCAATGACTTACAAAATTGTTTCTTGTCACTACCTAGCCTAGCATTCGGCATTGCTAAAATAGGGAAAGGACTGGTTTGTTCAGTAATAAGGATAATGTGACTGAGTGAGATATCAGGTATTGGTGCATGTGGCCTGGTTGTCCAGTGAGGGAGCACTATAACTATAAAACGCAAAGAGTGCACACTGTCACAAGTTGGTACCCATCCTGATGTGATGACCTTTGTTGCTAGGATGTAAATCCCCAACAAACCAACCTTAATCATCGATAGCCCTGGTATACATGTTGGAATTCACTAGCTACCACTAAGTGCTCTACCCCATTTTTATTTTTTTAGTATACATGTATGTTCTTTATATTGCAGAATGGGACCACGTGATGGACAAGAAAAATAAACGTGAGTATTATCTTGTCTTAAAATCGAAATAAATCATTTTCGCCCGTTGATCCTATCTACAAAGGAGTAAGAATATGTTATCTTCGTAAATCTTGTTCAAAATTGTGTGTTATGCATATACAATGGAGAGTCGTGTAATGCTATGCATATACAATGGAGAGTCGTGTAATGCTGTCATTTCATAATTAAATTAAAGTTGCATAGCCCGATGGTTTTGAGGTTCTGTCTTTTTCTGAGAAATATATATTAGGTTGATTGCTATAATCTACCATACTTTGGTTTGAAGTAATTTTCATTTTAAATGACTAACTTTTGAGATAATTGAAGTGCAGACATGGCAAATTAATGTTTGCAAGATTGCTAAAACTCTTGACACGATAGGCTTCTGCAGTAACAGGTTCTATTAAATTTACTTGGTATTCCCTTCTATGTGGCAACAAATGATTAATGAGTGCATTAATATCTAAATTAGATGTGTAGAATCAAATCTAGGACATTGTTTAGGTTTTGAAATTGTGATGCTTTCATTGGACTCTGCAGCTTTAATTAGTCAAATATAACAAAGTTTCAAGTATTCAGTAAGTGAATAATACTTTACGATTATCGCAATACTGGTGTTCAGTCGCACTTGGATGCAGTCGCACTTGGATGGATTTCAACTGTAACGCGATGGCCGAATGAGTTAGAGCGTCAGTCTCCCGTCTTGGTAGAGCGTGGGGTTGTGGGTTCGAACCCTGGTCGAGTCAACCCAATTGACAAGCTGCAAGCTGGGTGTGGCCGAATGAGTTTAGCGTCCATCTCCCGTTTTCGTAGATCATTAGATTCGAACCACACTGCCACCCAGATATGCACTCGTTCGAACCCACGTCGAGTCAAACCAATGACTTAAAACTTGATACTTGTTACTTCCTGGCCAGGCACTTGGCATTATTAGGATAGAGCAAGGAGCGGTGGAATGAGGAAGACCAATTGTCCGCGATTGAAATTTCCCCTGCGTAAACAACTAATCTAGCACACACAAAAAAAGAAGAAAGTAGCACCTCTACTGGGCAGTAGTTTGACCAGGGAACATGTATTACTTCTCCGATAGATATCAGACTCCCCGCAAAGCGGTGATGAGAATAATATTTAATTATAGCTCCTAACTGCATAATAGGGATAAATAAAACCTGGTTCTGCAGAAGCCTATGGTGTGAAGTTTTGGCACACTTGCCGAAATTAATTTTGTATGCTTGCACTTAAAGTTAGCCATTTAAAATAAAAGTAGGGTAGATTATAATGATCAACCTAATAGATTTATCTCAGAAAATGACAGAAATTCAAAGCGATCGAACTATGCAGATTTAAACCTATTCTCGCGATGGCCACTTTGTTGTTGTCCGTAACCACTTTCATCCCTGATATGTGCTGACCACTTAAAACCGATGGTCTTTTCCTCAGATCCTGGGCTGGTGACGCACTACTCATGCCAATGATCACAATCAGCGAACTCAGGTCCGAAGACCATTCGTCTTTGCCTACCATCTCGCAACCACCGCTGCCACTGGGCGGCCAACGATCTCTTCATTTCATCAGCGCACTGTCTTCCGGCATGCGGCGGCCCAGCGACACATCCGTCACACCGAGTAGTGTCAGCATTAAGTTATTATAACCCCAGTGAGCGGAGTAGCGGATTAGCAGACCTACAGATATTACAATGTAAGATAAGGGCATCAGATCATTGGCAGAAATGGGCAGGAGGATTTGTAGGTGATTTGTTCCCTCCCTCTCCCCTTCTCCCCTTCTCCCCCTGTCCCCCTCGCCTCTCTCCCTCCCTCCATCTCTCCATCCCTTCCATCCCTCTCTCCATCCTTTCCATCCCTCTCTCCATCCTTTCCATCCCTCTCTCCATCCCTTCCATCCCTCTCTCCATCCCTTCCATCCCTCTCTCCATCCCTTCCATCCCTCTCTCCATCCCTTTCCCTCTCCCTCTCTCCCCTGCCTCCTTCTCGCCCTCAGACAGTGAATCAACCACTACAGTCATCAGTGACTACAACTAGAGCATCCTCGGATGGACTAATGATGGATCCAAACAGCGCCTGCAGATGCAAAGGTGCATGTGTGCAACGCTCGATGATGAATACTCTTGACACCGATACAGTTTACGACTAACTATTATCCCGGGTGCTGCCAGTGACTTTAAGCGATAACATTTTGACCGAAATGTTTGTGTCTCAAGTGCCTTGAGTTGACATTTGTGACCCCATTTCCCCCTGCGGGGTGTGGGTGGTTGGGGATCGCAGCAGCACCTGTGTTGTGATCTGGACTTTGGTTTATTGCTTATCTTGGAGACGTGGTCAGGGTGGACCGGTTTGTGGGTGAGTGGACAGTGACATCTTGTACTGCTGTAATATACCTCAGTCAATACTACTGCTGCCTGGCTACAGATATCACCCATTACTCAACTCGCCAGCACGCACTAGACAATCCACCAACACCAAGTTATATGGAGGAACAGCTACACGTACCCCCCCCCCCCCCCCCCCCCCCCCCCCCCCCACACACACACACACACATACACAAGTGTGTGTATACATACATACATGAATGTATGTATACATGCATACATACATGTACACACACTTATGTATGCATGCACACATGTGCATACATGCATGTGTGTCCGTACATGTATGCATATGTACATACATACATACATACATACATACATACATACATACATACATACATACATACATACATACATACATACATACATACATACATACATAACATACATATACACACACACACACTAATTAACATGACTGGGTGAGCTTGGAGGTACTGGGAGGACTAGTGTGGACCTACACTTGATGTTCTGTTCATATGGCATGCAACCCCCCCCCCCCCTCCTCCACACATACACACACACACCCCGGTCATCTTTGGGTTGTCTTTCGTGTAACTTCCCCCTCACACCTTTGGCCCAGCTCACCTCCCTGGTGTTGCGTGCAGTGAGTAGCATGGGCAGAACAAACTAGCGCAGCGTCAATGACATGTTTGCGGTTGTAACAGGAACGCCGTGCTAGCGTTTGTCGTCGCGCCGACCTGGCCATGACCACCAACCATGTGCTTCTTCCCCTGCGTTGGATTGCTCTAAATTGTCGCAAGCTCCTTTCATTGGTTGAAATGGGACGCGGGGTAGGTTGGTGGGTGGGGTGGGGTTTCTCATTGCTGGCTGGGCGTTGTTCAGACGCGCGCCGCTTGGTGACGCCATCCGTCCTAACGCCACCTAGTGGATAGAGTGGCATCTAACAGTTGTTCAGTCACCTGGCCGCGCTGGTAGAGCGGGGACATCGCGCACTGTCAATTCTTAGGCCGTTATGCGCCGGTAAACTCCCCCTGCCCCCCCCCCCCCTGCCCCCCTCGTGTTGTTGTTACCATGCCAACGCTGTCGTTGTGATGTGAGTATTGCACAAAAACGCGAAAGCAGAATTCAACTAAAGCGGTTTTGCGATGGAATAGCCCCACCACCCCTTGAGGCTCCAAACTTGCAGAAGAAAGGATATCATTGTAACTTTTACTCTTTGTATAAAACTTGCAGATGATTCCATACGATTCTTTTGGAATTGAAAACGGAACGCATACATACATACGTACGTACATACATACATACATACATACATACATACATACATACATACATACATACATACATACATACATACACATACATACATACATACATACATACATACAACATACATACATACATACATACATACCAACATAACATACATACATACATACATACATACATACATACATACATACATACACACATACACACATACACACATACACACATATACACACACACATACATACATGTATACACACACACACACAGGAGGGGGGAATTGTTTACACCCAAGAGTCCCATGTTACCTTTTAGGGTATGGTGTTTCTCGGGGGGGGGGGGTATCAATCAAACACGAGTTTCTTATGAATTCCGGATAGATTACAGACGTTAGGGAGGATTTAATGTCATCAATACTCCTTTTGATAGCTTTATAAGTTCAAAACAGAATTTGAAGGGGGAAAAAACTAAGAAAAACAAGAGATAGAGAGAAAGTAAGAGAGAAAGAAGGTGGACTTGTATATGGTTAGATTGCTTATGAGATTTTACCAGGGCAAGCAAGGTATAACACACAAACCAGGGAAGTCCGTGGTTTACAGAGGAATTCTCACAAGGCTTGTCCCTGTACTGTCAGACAGCGATAGATACCAATCTGCAAGCTCCACCCGCGTCTTCAAAATCACCTATTAACACCCCCACCCCCCATCCAAAGTTAACCCGAGATTTGGGTACACATTTTTCGGTTAACAGTAGTTTCTACTCGTAGATACTCTCAACAAAAGCTCCATGTGGTTCACACATTGTAACGATGTAAGCGAAGAGTCCCGTGGTTTTGTAGGACAAGAGTATTTTTGCAAAGACACAACTATTTTTTAAGAAATGAAACCCTATCAGCTGAATGGAGACACGTGGCATACACCCCCTATCACCACGTCCCCCCCCCCCCCCCCGCCCCCTCATGTGTATTCTTGCTACACCTCCACCCACTCACCCTGAATCGGGAGTTTACTGCAAGAACCTTAACGGCACTCTCATGCATACATGTTTCATCAGGCATAAATGATAGGAATGTTAACTAGAAATCTAATGATTGTCATCCTTGGAGAACACCCAAGGTTAACTGTGTGTATGGTTTATAGGTATAGTGTCTGCATGTGTTTAGTCATGTGGAGAAACGACCGAGTCATCAAGTATTTTATCATGGCGAATATCCCTTGTTAATTTCAGTGTTATTTTTTTTGTGCGTGTAATTTTTTAAATATATATATATTATTATTATAATTATTATTATTATACGTACATACAGATAAGTGATGATTTAGTTACTGGTTGTTTACATGCACTTCCATCTTCATTATTTAAGTGGTTCTGTTCACTTGTTAGTATGGAAGGTAATGAAGCCCATGTCTTGTGGACGTAGATTGTGTTTGAAGTGCGGGCGGTTATGGGATGGAGAACCCAGCTCCCTCCACCTTACCCCCAGGTCATATGCTCAACAGTGACTTTAATATAACAAAAATAATAATAAAAATAATAATAATAAGAGAGAGAGCGAGAAAAAAAGAAGGGCCCTCTCCCCGGTCATTTCTAAGTGGTACCCGATGGTGCTTCAGTGTTTGAAATACGCCGCCCGTGTTGCCGCCACACCGCACTGTCAATAGCCGCCGCGCACTTTCACTGTCACTGTCACTGCAGGGTAGGACAGTAACTTCGTTTCCCACTTGCCCAAACGGGCAAGTGACGGAATTTTCTACTTACCCGAGTGGCAAAACTACTTGCCCAAGGCCAAGTCAGCCAATTGAAACTGAAATCTGCTACTGCAGATCAGAAAAATAACGACTTGCCCGTTCGGGCAGGCAGGTCACCCGACCGAGTAAACCATGCGCTCCGGGGCAACCAGGCAGTCCTTATTGTCCTACCCCGCGTAGTGACTATCATGCGGGTATGGCGGCACAAGTGCTATCGCGTGCTGTCAACTGTCACTGAGGCCGTCAGTGTCTGGGCGGCGCCATCTTGTATTTGTGAAGCTGATGCTCCTATGTGTTGTATAAGCGAGGTTTTTGTTGAGAATCGCCGGCCGCCAAGCACCACATACATGCGCAATGTGGTCCATCCTCTATATATGTGTACATACTTGTATAGGAGTTGCTCAGACGGACATGGTCTTAGATGTAGATATCGATGTGACATTGTTTACTCCGATGCTTGCTGTACATTTCTATGGCCAGGTGTTCTGTTGGTGTTATCGTCCCGGGAGCCGCTATCATCCCCCCTGTACAGTTTCATTGACCGCCTTCTCAGCCCCTCCCTCATGTGAGGACAAGTCCACACAGCCGTATGTCATAAATCATGTTACGTAAAGCAGAGCGCAATTAGCCACATGTGTATGATCATGTGTGTGTTTGTAAATACACATGTACAAACACGCCTACATACATGCAACAAATAGATACATACATACATATATACATACATACATACATACATACATACATACATACATACATACATACATACATACATACATACATACATACATACATACATACATACATACATACATACATACATATGTAGTAGTCTGCACTGACCTCAGGCAAGTAACCACATAGACAGGTAGGTGTGGGTAGTATGGTGATATCAGGGAGCCTAGGTGGTGTAATGGTTAGCACACTGGCCCGGAATGCAAAGAGATGTGGGTTCGAGACCCGCTCTAGGCATAATATTTCCAATTTTCATCCCCCCCACCCCATGACACTGGTTGCCGTGACCATGATCCTATACAAGCTATGCGCTGTATGGTTGTTGAACCTACCCTGTGTATGTATGTGTTAGTGCATTGCCTGTATGTATGTAATTGTAAGCATTACAAGACTTACAATTCCAGGGGGACGAGTGTAGTGGTCTGCACTGACCTCTCAGGCAAGTAACCACATAGACAGGTAGGCGTGGGGAGTGTGTTGATATCAGGGAGCCTAGGTGGTGTAATGGTTAGCACACTGGCCCGGAATGCAAAGAGATGTGGGTTCGAGTCCCGCTCTAGGCGCAATATTTCCCATTTTCATCACCCCCATGACATGTATATGTACATACATACATACATACATACATACATACATACATACATACATACATACATACATACATACATACATACATACATACATACATACATACATACATGCATGCATGCATGCATGCATGCATGCATGCATGCATGCATGCATACATACATACATACATACATACATACATACATACATACATACATACAAACAAACCATAAACATACCTATAAACACATGCACACCTGTGTACACAAAGGTGCATGCATATACATACATGCCTCTCATACACACATATATGTACATCATATATATACATGAGCAAGTAAACAGATAAACATATCTACACTCACATGCATGCCTACACACTCACAAACATACACATGTAAATACACATATGTACATGCATACACTCAAGTGCAAGCAAACTCGCATGCACAACACCTACACAGAAACACACACATGATTAATTAAAGACCATTTTGTATGAGGCGTGAAAAAGTGACTTGTCCTTCCATACTCATTAATTACCATCAAACCACCCCACCACCCGCCACCATCCTCCCCATTGCATATCGTTTCAGCAACCAAGCTCTTCATCATCAATCCCCCCACATCAGCTCATACATGCATCATAGGTTAACGTTAGTTGGTATCAGTTGTATTTAGCGTTGTCGGGTATGTGAATACTAGTGTTTGCCCGTTATTCTCTACTCGGCTGTGTGATCCACAGCGGGTGGCATGGCGATGGCATGTCAGCTTTTCTACCAGCATTTTGAGCGTGTATACTCTGATATCACCCCCAGAATGCTGACTTGGAGGGTGGGGGGTGGAGGGGGGGGGGGGTCAGTGCATATATTACTTGTGATGGTCATGAAGTGAGTGAAAGAAAACTGAGCGGGTTGTCAATTGTCAAATGTCAAATGTCACTGATGTCAGAGGTGGTGTTGTTATTAAAAGCAAATGTCGGGTAGTTCCACGCCCTTAATAAGTCACTGGCAGAGGCGGTTTACCAAAATGGCGCCCCAACATTTCTGTTGTAACCAAGAGTCGATGATATTGAGGTTTTACATTTAAAATAAAATTCTCTGGTTTAGAAAAAAAAATGGAGAAAAAAATGTTAAAAGCTAAATTTGAACAAGTAAATCCCCGAGCTTAACGCGGAGATGAATGGCTCGGTCATTCCCCAGTTGCTCTCAGTGTATGGGAGAGGTGCCAGGGCACAATTATCCATCTCATGCACAGTGTCTGCTTGGCGTAAGGGTGGTCACTTCGTGTACTTAACATGCTAGTTTCAGTAATTACACAAAACGAAGACAAAAGTGCTAATTCTGTGATTCCGGTCGGACCTCGTATATATTATATATAAATATGTACATATGACAAAGCATGTCCGCAGTTGAACTATTGGTAGTGATGTAATCCACGTTTACCTGATGTTACTGTACTTGTTATTTGATTCGGAAACAGTCCGCCAGAGGGCGAGACGGAGGTAGGGAGGGAGGGAGGGTGAGTATGGGGTGGCTGGCGTGTGTGGGTGTGTATATGTGGGTGGGTGGATGTATATGTATTTGGGTGGGTGTCTGTGTGTGTGTGTATATGTGGCTGGGTGTTACACAGGGTAGGACAGTAACTATTTTTCCAATTGGGCAAGTGACTCAATTTTACACTTGCCTGAGTGGCAAAACTACTTGCCCAAGCCCAAGCCTAAGTAAAAAAAAACTGGCGATGCATTCGAAAAACGGACTTTGAAGGACATAAATTGTCATAAGCAATTAAGAATAGACAGTGCTGTGTCGTTAATGGAATTGAAACTGAAATATGCTACGGCAGATGAAAAAAATAACGACTTGCCTGTTCGGGCCGGTCACTGAGAACTTCACCTGCCCGATCGAGTAAACTAGGTGCACGGCCAACCAGGCAATCCTTATAGTCCTTACCCTGTGTATGTGGTAGTGTGTGGGTGGCTGTTTGTGGGTCTATACCTATGTGGGTGGGGTGTATGTGTGTGCATATGTTTATGTGTGGGTTTGCTTTTTACTAGGCGTATACAGTGTGAAGGGAGTCAGGTATACACACCAACATAATGTTGACCCCTCTCCCCCTTACCCCCACCCACTCATCCCTGGGGTAGTTAAATTAGCAGATAGGTGTTGATCTCCACTTGTCCGACCGGACCGTGGAGGCGGCCTGCCGAGCAGTGCTGAGCAGTGCGGGCTGCGACCAGAGACATTACAAGCACTGCGCTGACGACCCATGCGCGCCAACCAGTCGTTTTCCCTCCGTTGTCGTCCTTGCATCAAAGGCGAAAACCACGCAGGCCAGTGTCTGGTGTTACTTGTTCAGATGGACTATGGTTTGCCACATTCCACTATATTTTTTGACTGACCGCTGCGTGCTCATGCTGATGCTGATACCGCCTGTCGCCGCGCGGTTCCCCGTGTGTGTGTGTGTGTGCCAATCTGTCGTGGTTAGTTTAGTCGTGGTGGCAGGAGAAAGGACTCTCCACACACCTCACCCCCACCCCCCTCCTAACCTCACCAACCAACCAACCACTCAGCCACTCAACCGTGCACGGGACTACTCAGGCCGTCACGCTGTGCTGCGTCGTGACGTCACTGGACGCCGTGCCCCAACAACGCAGTCCGAGGATGAGGATGGAGGATTTCCATGTGCCGCAATTTCACCCACATGAGTCTGAGGATGTGTGTGTGTGGTGGGGGCGTGTGGATAGAATGTCAGGACTTTTGTTGGTGGTGCAAGTTTTATTTTTATACCGCTCAAGGCCCGTGGAGGGGGATGGGGGAAGAGGAGGAGATGGGGCACTGCCAGTTGCTGCTACCAGAGACAGCTCCCTGCTGCAACCCGCTTATAGTGTACATAGTGTAAAGCTGAGAGTGACGTGGGTGTTGTTGGTTGGGGAGGAGCGACATAATATTGCGGTGTTTGTAGACTCCTCGGATCAGATCAAATTTAGCACGAGTAATGTCCGCTCATGAAGTTTCTAGTCTAATTTACGATGATAAAGTTTGAACACAAACTGTATTATATGATGATGATGCTGGTGACGATGATGATAATGAAGGTGATGATAGTGTACAGTAGCCGGGTAGTAGTAGTAGGCGGATGATGATGAGGTGAGCGTCATGTTTAACTGTGGGCAGGCGGGTCTGCGTTCTGGTGATATATATAGACCTCGATGTTGGCCCGACGTTGGCTCGATATTGGCCCCCGACTTTGGCCTCCGATGTTGGCTCGATGTTGGCCCCCAGATGGCTCGATGTTGGCCTCCGATGTTGGCCCCCGAAGTTGATCCAATGTTGGCCAGATGTTGGCCCCAGCTGACTGCGTTCACCACGTTGAGGACACATGTGGGTAGCGTTAGACATTATTACTGATAAGTTGTGGCTTGCAGCCAGCCAGCAAGCCAATGTGGCGACAAATCTCAAACCGGTCCTGGTGTGTTTAGTATTTACAATGGGGCTCTCCGCAGGGAGGGGCGCAAACACTTGTGTTTTGGCATTATTGGCGGACCCATAACGCTGCGATAAAATCGTGAACCCTGCAAGGTGGCCGCGTGTCAACATGTAAGCGTTGTAATTGTAGCACACGCCCTTCTCAGGCCTATTATAGAACCCGCTTGGCGATATGGTCTGGACAGAACCTTATGACGGAAATGTGATTCAGAAAAAAGACTTCAAAACCATGTTTCTTTTTGTGTGTATCTTTTTTTTTAAATCTTTATTTTTTTATATGTATGTATATTCATTATTATTGGTGTATCATCTACACGTGGATCCCCAGATTGATGACCGACTACTAGTCTGGCTGTGACGAACCAACTTGATGTAGGCCCCCCCCCCCCCTCCCATCCGCCCCCTACACCCACACCCACAACTCAACATACACACCTCTGCCCACAGTACTTGACACTGGGTGTGCAAAATGTTCTGAAACCATCCATGATGTTATTCACTATCTATTATTCAGGGATGAAAGATCTCCGCGATTTCGCGTGTTTCCACGATTTTTTTTGGTTTGTAATTTTGTTATTTCTATATATTTTTTTTTAATTAATTTTTTTTTTTAAATGTGTTTAACTATTGCTTAGATACCACAAATTGTCATGGATTATTTGAAACAGTCAACCATGTCCCTGTCTGTATTGAGTGGGATTCAAAAACCGTGAAAACGCGTAGTCTCTTCTAGATCTAGTATTGTCAAGGAATCGCGGGTGGGGGGGTAGGGGGAGGGGAAGCCGGAAGTCAGGTTACACCCATAACCCCCCCCCCCCCCCCACGCAGTGTTCACACTGTGCCTATGTCCAATCTTTACAAAACTACACTTGGAGAGCACTCATTCATCGTTTTGAGTATATTATCGCCCACCACTCCGTCAATTTCCGTTTTTTTTTGGTGTATTTTGTTTGTTCATCCATTGTTATTTGATCACCCGGTTCTGTCATTTAAAACATTTGTTTTTTTTTGGTCTGCGTTCTGTGTCATGACAATTCGACTGTGCCCGTGGTTGTCAGGGCTGGGGAGGAAGAGGCTGGCTGATTTTTGTTGTTGCTGCATTGTTTTGGGCTTAAACAGCTTATATCTGCTTCATCGCTTCTTTGAGGCGGCCATGTTCACGTGTGGGCTGCAACTACTCCGACCCCCCAACCCCCACCCTCCACTTTTACGCCCCATCCCCCAGTGTGACCATATGTTGGGTGCATGAAAATTTAAAAACAAAAAAAAGCCAAGCCAAAAAAAAGAGCAAAAAACAACAACAAAAAAGCAACAAAAAAAAGCAGAACAAAATGAACAACTGAGGGAGCGCGATAAGGTTGTTGGATTTTGCATTAATTACCAACCTTTTATTGAGTGCTTTAATTGGCCCGTGAATGCAACACACGGGAATGTGTTCTATTTAAGAATGATTGGTTGAGATATGCTCAGTCTGTTCAATGATGGGTACTAGTGTTTAAACAAAAACAAAACAAAAATGTCGATGGGAAGAGCGCCGTTTTGTTACCGCGTGCTTTAAATATTGGTTATTGATACTTAATTAAGTATGATGATTACTGCGCTGTTTTGAAGTGCGGACAGCCGAGCTGTGAGTGAGGGCGGGGGGTACTCACTGCCCGTCCTGCGCTGTGCTGGGTTTGTCTATGCACATTGGGCTGAAACAAACAATTTTGTTTGTTTAGCGACCCCCCCAGCACAAAAAGTAAACATCGGTTATTGGCCGGGCGTGAACAAAACCCAGAGACAAATAATACCCGGCGAAATGTATTTGAATGCAAATTTAAAATTGAAGATTTCCCAGACCTGGTCCCTTAATGTGGAATGTGGGTCAAACCGTCACGTTGCACACTATTAATGCAACACCAGGAACAACTTGAATGCTTTCGATATTTAAAGTCACTCTGTGAGCCATTTAAATTTGTTAAAACAAATATTATTTAACCAAAAGAAGCAAGCGTCACCGTTTTAATGTATTCCCCGCCCCCCCTCCTTTTAAAGTATGAAAAGGAGTCCTACTGTTGAGTGGTGGTTAGTTGTGAAAAAACAGTACAGTGTATTTTTGTAAGAAAACGAAAACAAAGTAGGGTGCTGTATGGTACTGATGGTAAAAAGCCTCCCACCCTCCCAGTGTCAGGGCATGCTCAGCTCCCATCCGTGCTGTACTGTTTCAGTGCTCTTTACAACTCTGTTCAGTTCAAGTAGCTCTAATTTAATTTACAGTGTCGACTTTTGGGGACATTCTACTAATTTGCCAGCCATTTCCCAACAAGATTAAACTTTTAATTAAAAAATTTTTTAAAACATTTAATTCTTGACAAAATTGTGTTTATATATAAATATATACATATGTTCATTTCCTCTGGGCTAATTAATTATTTCACATGACTAATGAATGTTAATCTATTTAATTTCGTGAAAATGGTTGAACATTTTGTGGAGCTAGCTGCTTGTGAATTAGTGGCTGGCGTAGCCCGCTTGAATGAACTCTATAAGGAAGCATCCCACTTATGCTTGAGCAATTTGTTATAAGAAGTGGTGAAACCACCACAGCAGAGTACAAGATCACCTCTGCCCCCTCATAACCCCCCCCCCCCCTCGCACCCCGAAAATAAAACCACATAAAATAATACAACACGCACTTACACACACAACGATATTCGCAAATATGCACACGCAGTACTCTGTTATTATTTTGTCTTTTTTAATTTTAATTAAACAAACAAATTTATTGTGAAACTGTGTCAAGTCTCAAATGAAATTATGGGCAGAGCCAGGATGATTTGTTTCTGCATATTTGCACACTGGGCCACGCCCTCATTGTATGGTAGCCACGCCTCCCACACACTGCTTGATGCTTCTGTCAACTAATACCAGCCGCCTCCCTGAGGCGCCTTGAGGCAGCGCTTAAACCGAGTGTACTGAAGTAATACATTACACGCTGTGTTGATAGTGCATACGTGCTGGCTCAGCAGTTTAATAAAGAAAGTAACTGGTATGCCGACTCTGACTTTGACTTGTTTGTAATAATTGGCAAATTCTGTATCTGAATGAATTCTATTCATGCTTTCCTAAGTTTGTTCCGATTCTTTTTCTTTAACAAAAACAAAGGTATTGGGAGGGAGCAAATTTGAGAAACATCTAGAAATTATTGTCTTTAAAAAGAAAGTATGTAAGAGATGTATTTCAGTCTTATTTGTAAACCACGTTATTTAGAGTATGTGATATCAGTTTATATTCCCCTTGAAATGACTAATTTTTTAAACCAGTAACTTTTCCAAGGGTTAAATCAAATGAACTCATCTGTGAGGGTTAGTGCACCTATTTCGATGTAAGGAAGTCACCCAATAGAGGGGTTGTAATGACGTCATGAGACAACTTCTGGTGGCCATATTGGATTACATATGAAAGGCTTGGAAGTGCTTAGATTGTGTTTATTTACCAATTTGTTGGTTTATTTGCCACTGTTTTGAGCAGTTTGGTCTTAAAAGTTGGTGGGAATGGTTTTTTGAATCATGTAGCCTCATATCGTTGCAAAAGCACAGTATTTTGACACTGAATGCTATTTCAAAGAATTAGAAAGGTTTGGGCAGTACCCACTAAGTGGCGCCACATACTTCGGCGGCCATGACTATAGGTAGGCCCAGTGGTGGCTGTAGTGTTCTTGGTATAAGACAGGGGGCACCATAGGTGTAATCCAAGATGGCTAACCGCTGAGTGATGACGTCACATGCACTCCCTCTATGGATTATGCCAGTCCTGTGGACTGCGCGTGACTTCAGCTATCAGCCATCTTGAATTACATTTGAAAGCCACCCATGGCACCCCCTGTTGTATACCACGACCAACACTGGGTCTACCCAGTTGGCGGCCACCAAAGTATGGTGGTGCCACCTAGCGGGTACTACCCGAACCTGTCTAATTCTTTGCCAGCGTATCCAATGTGTCAACATATGGCACTTTAACAACGATGCGAGCGGTTCGGAGCAGTTTACATCCAATGTGTTTACTCATAGCACTTTACCAACAACTTCTGAGGTCAAACTGTTCAAAACAGTGGTAAATAAGCACAATGTAGACAGTTTGTGACCGTACTGTATAAAGGTTCTATCTAACAAAGTGACCGAATTGGTGTTATGGATGTAAAAATGTTCGATCTACAAAAGGCTATCATGTAGTTACACAACTGTTTCTCAACTGATATTTTTCACCGAGATATTAAAAATAATATTGTTCTATCTGCTTTGCTATCATGCAGTTACACAGCTTCAGTCCTCAATATCTCGAAAGCACCATTTTGTCAGATAGAACCTTTTTATAGTAAGGTCGCGAGTTGCAAGCCTTTCATATGTAATCCAATATGGCCACCGGGAGTTGTCTCGTGACGTCAATACACCCCTCTATTGGGGCCGTGGGTAGTATCAAATACCCTATAACACTGTTATAGGGTCTTTGGTAGTATGTTAAGTTTGAATTAAAAGAGACTGTTGCATGTAATAGTAAATGGGGGGGGGGGGGGGTGGCTGGTGGGGTGAACAAAAAACACTGCCAGCCCCCACAATTATTTCTGGAACAGCCTTCATAAATAAAGTTAAAGAAAGTATAGAATGGCTAACAGCAAGAATAAGAAAATGGAAAAGTACAATATGACTATCAGACCTTTAACCACAAATGTTTGCAAGGGAATAGCTAGATATATGGTTCTAATGTTTCTTTATCATGACCCACTATTTTTTGGAGTGAAGGATTTACGAAATTATGTACATTGAAGCTACATAGTCTGATGAAAATATCAAATTTTCAAAACCTAAATGATTATCCAGATTTCGTTCTAGGCATCTAACTTAAGTCGTGTTTACACGGGCGATTTAAAACGTTTCATATGAAACGACTTGCCTAGATCGACTCACATTTCCCGTGTAAACGCGACGCTGTGGCGTTTTAGGGCTGAATCGCTTCATATGAAACGGTTCATCTATACCACCTAGCTAGGTGGTTTATTTGAAGCGATTCAGCTGGTTCCCGGTCGGCGATAGTATAAAATAGTAGTGCGTGCCGGCAACAGGGGGAGCAGTATCTAATCGCTTGTGCCCGGCAGTGTTAGGGCCCGATTAAGCCGAAATCTAGTGAATACGATCATATTTAACAGAATTACAGACTCAAATAATTAAATTTAATTAAATTAACCTTAAATTCCAAGCGATATTAACGTAGCAGCTACATCGGCATCGAATCACCAAGTGTAAACAAAACAAATAGCAGTGCTAGCCTGCTACAGGCGCCTGCACACTTTTCAACTCCGCCGTGTAAACATCTCTCTAAAACGCTTCATATAAATCGCCTTGTCTAGAACGGTTCACAATTCCCCGTGTAAACACGGCTTTTGATATCGGTGCACTTATTAACATTTTTAGCCATATCGAATGGGATACTGAATCAAATTAATAGACCTGTTACAGGAGAAGCTTATAGTGTCAGAGTTTTGGCGTGCTTGCCAAAATTAATTTAGCATGTTTACGCTTCAAATATCTCAAAAGTTAGCCATTTAAGTTACTTCAAGTGAAAGTAAGGTGGATTGTAATGATCAACCTAATATATTTATCTCAGAAAATGACAGAAAATTAAGACCATCGGACTATGCAACTTTAATCAACTTTAATCGAATCTAGTGACCACCAGTTTTTTGTTGTGGTTTGCATTCTCTTTCATTTCATCATCTATAGGTAAACATCAATATAGGTAAACATTGGCTGATTGAAAACAGGAGGTCGATCTCTTATTTACACTTGATTCATCATACCAGAAAAGTTTTTGCTCGAATTTAGACTTAAGCCGTGTTCACACACACAACTTTAGGCCAAATTAGATAAGGCGAACTAGATGAGGCGAACTAGTGTCGTGTCCACACACGGAGCGGTTTAAGGCGGAAATCGATATCTGCGCATGAGCAAGTCCATACTAACCAGCGCCACTTTCAGTTAGTCGACGTCACCATGAGAGAGTGTGGGTTTGACCTAGATATGTATGGACTGAATCGTATTGGTTTGGAACGGTCAAAACTTCTGCTGGACAGTGAAAACCTTAAAATAAATCATGAACAAAATATCTGTGCACCTCTAGCAGGGTCATAGAGCAAATTTACCGGAAAGTCAACAAACTCAGGTCTCGACTGTGATGTCCTTAATCCGGCTCATCTAAGCCGCTACCGTTCACACTGGTAACTTGGGCCGACTTAAGCTAGTTCGGTTCATCTGGACTACCTCGCGACGTGGTTTACTTGGAGCGAACTAGATGATGCGAACTAGCCCTAATTCGCTTCAGCGTAGCGTCCACATGGCGAATGTGAGCCAAACTAGACAAGGCGAACTAGTTGAGGCGACTTAACGCCCGTGTGTGAACATGGCTATAGTTGTCAGTAGGCCTATACTGTGGAAAGGGGTACATATTTGATCTATACTAAGCCTACATTATGCTCAGCATCTTATCAACAAAACAGACACCATCATTATGTACTTATACTTATCTGAAACGTTCTAAGCCATTTAAAATAAGTGACTTCAAGTAAGGTAGAACATAACGATCAACCTAATATATTTATATCAGAAAATGACAGAAACTCAAAAGCATCGGATTATACGACTTTAAATTCTAGTTTATTATGTACATGTCATAATGTGAAATAAAAGTTATTGAATGCAAATATACCACTTGTTTGATTGATTGATTGGCGATGGCCTAACTTAACGCCGTGTCAGCAACAAAGGTCATATTCACAGCGGGACCATAATACGTTAAAGCATGCAAGTGCGCGTTCTCGCCGTTCGGCGGCGCCACCTGTCTCGCGCCGCCCCCAAGTGGCAGGGACGGGAAGCTCGACGTTTCCCCGCAGAAACCCGGTGCACCGCTTCAGATTGACTGGGCACCGCCCAGCCGCAGCAGACGAACAGTTTCAAAATATTATATACCACCCTTCTCTCTCCCTCTTCTTTTTAATGTGCATTCAACTACATACACCGGCTCGGCTGCATTACTTTCAGGACGGATTACACACATGCCAACATGTCAAACGCCACTTGGAGTTTACAAATTGTAAGTAAGTAGAATCTAGGCTTACCTCGCTAGTAGGCTAGTCTAGATTTGTTTTTGTTCAAAGAAAAGAAAATGTCTCCGATACCAGACTCTTTCTTAGATACCGGACTGAGATAACAGCACTTGAAGCATTTAATGTAATA
The DNA here is from genome assembly GCA_030323885.1 of Branchipolynoe longqiensis. Classification (NCBI taxonomy): domain Eukaryota; kingdom Metazoa; phylum Annelida; class Polychaeta; order Phyllodocida; family Polynoidae; genus Branchipolynoe; species Branchipolynoe longqiensis. The sequence goes on from CM059195.1 coordinate 41,925,662, forward strand.
GATATTATGCATGGAGATTATTACATGTTTCTATAACATATTAGTGCATTGTCGTGCCTGTGGACACCGCCTGATAGTTGATAGGTCTACTAATCAGTTTGGTAATCACAATGGCAGTGGAAATGGTGCACATGCCGCATGTCTATGTATACTACACAAAGTATTGAGAATCTGACAACCTATACCAGCCAGGTGTGGACGAATGAATTGAGCGTCCATCTCTCGTTTTCGTAGATCATGGGATTCGAACCACACTGCCACCCAAAAATACACAGGTTCGAATCCAGGTCGAGTCAAACCAATTACTTAAAAATTGATACTTGTCGTTTCCTAGCCAGGCGCTCGGCATTAATAGGATAGGGCCAGGACTGGTTGGCTCAGGGTCAGGATAATGTGACTGAGTGGGATATCAGGTCAATGTGCTGGTGGCATGATTTCCCGGTGGGGCAGCACTATAACGTCACCATGAGTGTGCACTGTCACAAGTCAGTACCCGTCCTTATATGACCTTAGATGTTGCCAGGATGTAAAACTCCAACCAACCAACTAATCAGTTTGGTAATGGCAGTGGAAATGCCGCATGTCTATGTGTAGACAAAGTATTGAGAATCTGACAAACTTACTCTCTCTGTGTATGCCTACACAGAACAGAGACAGAGACCTAATATTAAAGTTGCATAATCCGATGGTTTTGAGTTTCTGAAATTTTCTGAGATAAATACATTAGGTTGATCGTTAAAATGTACATTACTTTAGCTTGAAGTAACTTGTATTTTAAATGTCTAACTTTTGAGATATTTGAAGTGGAACCATGCAACATTAATTTTGGCAAGCACGCCAAAACTCTGACCCCATAGGCTTCTACAATAACATGTTCTATTCAATTGCCTCGGTATTCCATTCTGTGTGGTGACAAATGTTTAATAAGTGCACCAGTATCTAAGTTAAATATGTAGAATCACATTTAAATAATTGTTTTGGTTTTGAAAATTTGATATTTTCATTGGACTATGCAGTTTTAAGGGGCTGTTACACTATGACGTATGGCGTTAGCGTATGCCGATGTATGCGATTTACGGCCAACACATCGGCATATGAGTTATGACATCATAGGTTACGCATAGTTTGGGCATACGTCGAATACACTCAACATACGGCGGCATAGGTCGGCGTAGGTCGAGCCGCAAAATAATTTTTGTGCATGTTCAAAATTTTCAACCTATGCCGGTGTTCGCTCATATGTTTCTCATACGCTCGATGTATGCTGGGAATACGTCGGTGTATGTTATGCACACGTTAGGGTCTGTCGGGATAGGTTGGAACACGTTAGCCGTACGTTCAGCAGTGCAGTCCGCGTACAACCAATGGATGTATAACATACTCCTAACATACTTCAAACGTATGCCTGCCGTATCTCCAGCATACTTAAAGTGTATGGCATACTTCTAGCGATGAAATAGCGTATGTAACATTGGTCAGCATACCGTGAGCGTATGCGATAGGTCAGAGATACGTTCTTCATACGTTACGTACATTGTGTGTATGTTGTGTGTATGCCCATTTTTATCCCCCGCCCCTGCAAAGTTCGACAAATGCCGACGTACTGGCAAATTGTCATACGTTGGGTACACGCTAACGCCATACGCCGTAGTGTGACAGGGCCTTTAACGCAACAATATTCGCAGGCCTCTCAATGGTGTCAGACATCTATGAAAACGATCTGGATTAGTCATGGACGACCACATCCACAAAGTAATGCCCCTCTCATCCCCGCTTTCACCCACACTCTGCCCACACTCACCGTTGGAGTGTGAACTGAAAGGCGTAAAGGCATACGCTGAGTACAATGGAGTTTAATCTGACAACATTAAGCTGGTAGATTATGTCAATGACTTTCAGGTTACACAAATACCCGAGCGAAAGGGTAGGAGGGCCTACTATGCATTTGGATAATTGTTCCAGATTTCTGCACATTGAGGCACGGTTTGTGTTATATATATACATGTGTGTATATATATATGATATAGTTTTGTTAATTACATAATATGTATAGGTGTGTGTATACATATATATATATATATAAAATATATATAATATATATATATATATATGTATATATAAAGTTTTGTTCCTTTACATACCTATTGTTATATATATATATATATATATATATATATATGTATATATAACAACTATACATATATGGCTTTGTTGATTACCTAGACATGTCATTGTTTACGTAGAGCTGTTGTTGGTTACTTTGGGCTGTCGTTGGTTACAGAGAGCTGTTTGCTTGTTGGGATTTTGTATTTTAGGAACATCTAAGGTCATATCAGGACAGGTACCGACTGATGACAGCGTGCATTCTTAGCGATTTATAGTGCTGCCCCACTGGGAGATCAGGCCACCCGCGCCATGACTCGATATCTCATTTGGTGACATTATCCTGATACTGAACAAACCAGTCTTTGCCCAATCCTAGCAATTTTGGATCTCCCAGGTTAGGTAGCAACATATATCAATTTAGTAAGTCATTGGCTAGACTTGATGGGATTCTAACACACGACTTACCATATTATTTCTAAATAAATTCAGACAGAACATTTAGTACTTAATTTATTACATGACAAGGGTTTAGATACTTGAGATGTAGCTATTGCCGAGATGAAAATTCACAAGCTTGTTCTGATATCGGCATGACTACGCAGTACATGTGCTTAAAACCCATATCGTGAATAAAACTTAGTCTATGTACATATATACATATATGTGTATATATACATGCATATATATATGTATACATGGATATTGTCCACGCAGTAATATAATAATTATATAATAATAACATAATTAACATAATTTGCTGTTTATTGAATCTTCCCAAAAATGTGAAAATATTTATGTACATTTAAACAGTTCAATGGGGGTATAAAATTGACTAGACCTATAACAAAGACCCTATAATACTAAGACGGCTCACTCAGCCTGTACTGTGTAATCAAAATGATCAAACCCACCACTTGGTGTGCTGGCTGTTCTCTTGGTTAAACAGGTGCTATATTATATGTATAAATGTATATATGAATGTGAAAGATGTGTGATGATGGCGATGATGATGATGATGCTGATGATGATGTGTATTTGTTCATAGCAATTTCATATTGATGTGTCTTCATACTTAACTATCTCATGTATAATATAATTGTATGTGTTTACATGTGAAACACCAACCAGCAGCCGGGCTGATCAAACCCACCACAAGGTGGCACTGCAAAATTTACATTACCATGGGAGAGATAGGGAGTGAGCCGTCTTAGTATTATAGGGTCTTTGCCTATAATTAACCAGGCTGCTATTCCCCATACAAATAGAGTACAATGCACCTTTGCTACTGACTTTGATTCAGGACACATGATGGCCCATTTCAATATCCCACGACATGCAGTCAATCATAAACTTTAAAGGTGCACATTAATGTTTTGGTGCTACCTTAGTGTGTGGTCTACCGCAGTATCCGTAGTCTACACTTTGAAATGACCTGATCTGTCTACCGAGACCTCAGCTGGTTTTGTGACCAGTATCCTCCTCAAATTGAAGGTTAGAGTTAGGGTTGAGTAAATTTATAGACTGCATGCTGAAGTGTAAAAGTGTGGATAGACCATATGCTAAAGTGTAAATGACCAGGTAGACTCATGCTTATTTATTTATTTTTTTGTTCAAGTGTTTTTATTCCTCTGAATAACATGTTGTCAGTGCTAATGCACTGGTCTTCCAACCCTAATCACAATTGCCGCTACACAGTAAACAAATCTACAACAATATACAGTTACAGGGAAATAGCAAAACATTGGTACATGAATGATAGGTGAAGAATAAGATAAGAGAAAAAAGAAACATATACAGGGAGGTAACTATGTTAGACTAGTATGGTAAGCATTAGTAGGGGATGGGGCATAACTGATTATCTTTCTAGTGGTAACATACTCATTGAAAGGGTGATGGGGGATGTAGGGTGGGCCTTTGTGATTGAACTTGTGTTCATGGTAATCTCAGGCACGGCCTATTGAGTTAGTAAATAGGTTAATATTGATTAATCATGTACCTCAGTAGGATCCAACTAGAATCATTTCCAGGCTCATTCTGTTTGTAGATGGGTTTTTTGGGCTAGTTGGCCACTACTGGTTGAGTTTACAGTGTATGTTTGTTTGTTTGTTTGGGGGGGACGCAAGGGACAGGGAAAGGAATGGCAACACCGACCCCAGTGTGGCATTGATCTGCTTTGGTCTAGGCTGGTTGATTTAAATGTGCATGGAAGTTTATCTTGAAACTTTTGTGACAATCACTGTTCCTGACACATGCTGGTAGTTGGTTCGAGAGTGCTTCTCCCAGAACAACGGGTGACTTTTTCATTTGATTAGTTTTAACATGTGGCACTTTCAGGAGGGTGGCTTGTGCGGCTTGTGTAGATGTGTCTATGTAATATGGGTCTTTCGTGTGGTGCTACATTAGGCCTATTACGTACTTGTCTCTGTAAATATTTAAGGCATCTAGCACTGAAGTGTAAATGGCCAGGTAGACTCCTGCTAAAGTGGCACCAATGTTTTATCGTCACTAATTTTAAAATGAATATTTGCTATATTTTAACAAAACACTGAAATTCTATGAATAGTAACAGTGGCATTGTACTTAGAACTACTAAGCATAGCTCCAACCACTTAGAAGGGCCATAAAGGGCCGAATGACATCAATGGGTACAGCTTGACTGCAGTGACCCTCAGCTTTAATTGAGTCCTAAATAATTTGCACTGAATAGGTGTTTTCAAAATATACCATCCAGGAAACATCATATTTGATCATGATAATTACAGGCTCCGTCAGGGGCCTGGAAAGTCTTGAAAAGACTTCAACTTCATTTGCCCCATTAGCTATTTTGGGTGATTAGTCTTGAAAAGCCTTGAATTCCATTGAATTGTCCTCAATGATCTAAATTAGTCCAAAATCACCATTCGCTATTGTTTTTTCCCTGACATCCAAATGAAAATAGTCTTGACTTCCTCTCAAAAACAGCCTTGAAAAGTCTTGAAATAGCCTTGAATTCCATATCATCACATGTGTATGGACCCTGTAATCCTGATTGAATAAAGTTGGGTTAGTTTAAAGCTTTTCACACACTGCCACCCAGATATGCAATTCACAATATAAAATATGCACAAACCATTACAAGTGCAGAGAATTTTCCTTTGACAAGGATAACTGTTTGACAGCATATTTAATAATTGGAAGTTATTCAGCTAGTCATGGTTGATTGATTCCATCTGTGTTTTTACCCCAGGAGCCATCACGCACACACATCAAATGCGGTTGTAACTACAATCAAACTCCAATAACCAGACCACCTTAATTTACTCCGCACACAATCAGGACAAAATTAACTAAAATATCCACAGTTACTCATGCGTTCTTACACACCGGTGTAGTTAGTTCAAAACACTACTCCACAACAACACTATGATAGTGTTTTTAACCTAGGTTCAAAACACTATGGTAGTATTTTCAACTTAGCTAAAGGTAGGTTCAAAACACTACGGTGGCCACACTCACTCCTTAAGTTCAAAACACTCCATTTAAGTTCAAGACACTACTCTTATGGTGCTGGCAGTCTGGTCTCCCAGTGGGGCAGCACTATAAATATCGCCTTGAGTGTGCACTGTCACAAGTCAGTACCCGTTCTGAGATTACGATATATGTTGCTAGGACGTAAAACAACAACAAACAAGCAATCAAACACCGCAGCACCATCAGCATAGTCTAATAAGTGGTACAGTTGCCGCAGCACCATCACCGTATACTAATACCTGGTGCAGATGTTGGAGTGCTATCAGCGTGTAAAATATTCCGATATTCGGCAAGGGGGGAATGCAAATGTTCTATTACTGATCGGTGTAAGTGACCAGGTGCATATATATATATGTATATATGTGGGTGATGGTGCCTGAGTGGGATGTAAATTTGTCTGTATTGTTTTCCTCATAGCCTAAGTACACAGCCACAGATCTGAGCATTAGACTCTACAAGCATATACTACTAATACGTGCCAAAATCGCCCCAGCACAATCAGCATATACTGATACGTGGTGCAGATGCCGCCCTGCTATCAGCGTCTACTACTAGTATGTGTGTCTTGATATGACCTTAGATGTTCCCAGGATGTAAAACTCCCAATAACCAAACTAGGTTACAGTTTGCGACATTTCACTTACAGCCCCCACTGCCATGTTATGATAGTGTTTTGAACTTGGGTAGTGTTTTGGACATACATATGGGTAGTGTTTTGAACTTAACAGTAGTGTTTTGAACTTAAGTTGAAAACACTACCGTAGTGTTTTGAACTTAGGTTGAAAACACTACCGTAGTGTTTTGAACGGGGTAGTGTTTTGAAGCCCTACACCGGGTTAGAACTCACCACGATGTGAACTTCTTATTTTCAACATCCAATTATGGATAATTGGAAGTGAATAAAACATGGCGTTACCTAAATACAAAAAAAAGTGGGAAAGTTTTGAACCAGCCTCTTAGTATACACGGCGCCCGCCCTCTGGTTGCGTGATGCGTACAACCACTCAACGTGCCAGGTGGCGTGTCACAGAGAAATCAATTCGCAAATCCACAACACACCCTTCAAAATGAAATAACTCGAACGATTCCCTCACCTGTCTTCATTATGAGCGCACTTGGGTTATATTTGAGCCACAGTAGACAGCTCGGCATGCTTTTCATATTTATGCAACCTTTCAAGTCATTTGATGATGTTTACCTCAAACCTTCTTTGCGTTATGTTAATTTGGCGGACATGGTTGGTGTGCTGTTCAGTAGGAACAGACCGAGGAGGAAGCAACATGACCACGCCATCTGGACAGATGAATTGTGGCACCTGGGGTTGGAGGTGGGAGTGGGGGTTGGGGTTGGGGGTGGGGGGTGATGATGATGGTGGGCGTAGGGTAGATACATTCTTTGAGTACTGTACACTGTGCCCGAATCAGTAGAGCATAGGATTCCGTGCGGAAGGTCTGGAGTTTGAATCCCAGTCGAGTGAAACCAATGACTTATAAAAATGGATACTTGTCGCTACCTAGCCTGACACTCGGTATTATTAGGAGGGCAAGGATTGGTTAGCACAGTATCAGGATAATGTGACTGTGTGGGATATTAGGGCCATGGTGCTGACAGCCTGCATGCCAGAAGCCCATATTGAACCGTATATGAGCCTGTCTCAAAAGGACATTTGCTTCAAATCAATATGTATTCTATTGGGATTATGAAACACCATGTAAAAAACAAATCAGTTTATCCTGAGCAAATGCATAAGCAGATAGTATGTTGATTGTTACAATGGACAAAGTTTTGTCCCATGTTGCTTAGCACCTTTTGAGACAGTCTCATATACATGTATATATATTGTGATATAAGGAGGGCTGTCAAAGTTCTGTAGATTCACAGACGGTGCTCCTATCAGTATCACTGGTTACGTCAGATATAAACATTTGAAATGACCAATTGAGCAAGGCCAGTAAAAGGGGGTGGTAGCGCTGTGAACCAGAGGTACATAGTGTCAGTGGTACAAGGTCTGTTGCTAGGCTGTATGGTGTAAATGAGAGAGAGAGAGAGGAGGCATGTAGTAGTCCGGAGCGTCGAAAACTCAAGTCTAAAATGTGTAAAATCTGCCAGCTTAAGCTTAAGCGGCCCCCTAAACCCCCTGCCGAAATTAGGAGTACACATCGTTAAAGGTCTAGCTACGCCCCTGCCAGTGTTACAAAGTGTTGCCCAGCTACATGACACTAGTGGTACATGGTATGTTGCTAGCCTACATCGCATGTGTGGTACAGGGTGTGTTGCTAGGATACATGACACATGTGGTACAGGGACTGTTGCTAGGCACCATGGCACAAGTGGTATAAGATATGTTGCTAGGCCACATGGCACCAGTGGTACAGAGTGTTGCCAGGCTTCATGGCATCAGTGGTACAGCATTTGTTGCTATGCCACATGACACCATTGGTACAGGGTTGTTGCTAGGCCACATGGCATCTGTGGTACAGGGTTTGTTGCTCGGCTACATGACACCATTGGTACATGATCTGTTGTTAGGCCACTTGGTGTCCGTGGTACAATTATCAAATATTCTAAAAACTATGGGAAATATACATGCAGGATAACTGAATTAAAAATAATAAATGCGTAATTAACTTTGCCGACCCCTTGGCATCGATGTACATTGACGTATACCAACGAGCGCCTAACGCACGCATAACACATAACCACGGATCCCGACGTAGCGGCAAAAAATCACATACGTCGACGTACATTTGCGTGATGCACCGTAATGTGACAGCACCATTTGATGCAACTTTGAAGTGGTTCATTTTGTATTAAATGATAGCAAAATCTAACTCACAAAACATAGCTAAAATTACAAATGGCGATTCAGTCCAGTTGTTCTTAGGAACTCCAAAATATGTTTGCACTTAATCTTGGTAATGAGATCTCGCAGGCTATTTACATTAAAACATTGTTGGCGCAAGGCCATGAAATCTACTCATTCAAGCAGAATGTGTCTGAGGATCAGTGGACACAGACACTCAGACAGCTGATAGATGGTCTTTGGCGATTTGGTAGCAGCTTGAGAGAATGCCACCTTCCCATTTTGTCCACACACAAAAAAGAGTTGTTTTATTTAATGATGCCTCTAGAGCGCATGGATGTTCATCATCGACTATTGGACGTCAAACACATGGTCATTTTGACATATTTCTTTGTAGGAAACCTGCTGCTGCCACATAGGTTACTCTTTCTGATACTCAGCAAGGGCTCTTTTATAGGCACTTTCCCACAGATAGGAGAGCACATACCACAGCCTTTGATGAACCAGTTGTGGACCACTGGTTCATTTTGTCCACACATGCCTTATCTTCGCCATTGTCCTACCGTCATCACAACTTAAATACCACCATGTCATCCAGGCCAGAGAACCCTTGCTTGAAGTTGCATAATCAAATGCTTTTGAAAAAAAAAGCAATATTTCTGAGTTGCTAAATATAACCTGCTCTACCTTCTTTCGGAGCGATTCCTATCATATTTGGCTAAATTTAGATATATTTGAACTGGATGGATGCAAATAGATTTTTTGTTTGTGCACCCCAGACGGCGCTAGGCACAATTCACCATTGCTGCATTTTCTATGTCACATCATCGCTCGTTGAATTTTGGACATTTCTAAGACTAGTAAGAGGGGAATCCCCCAACAAATTACTAATCGGTATCACTCGTCTTTGGCAAACTGCCTCCCGGGCTTTCGGGCCATCAAGGAATTCCAAGAGCGAAAGCTCTTGGACTTTTCTTCCGATGGCGAGGAGCACTACAACTCCCCATTCAGTATGGGTGAATTGAGGTGTTCTTTGGAAAGCTCACATGACACAGCAGTTGGACCTTATGGAATTCATTATCAATTTTTGAAACATCTCCCTGAACATGCACTGAGACTGTTGCTTCAACTCTTCAACAACATCTGGGAGTCGGGTGTCGTCCCCGCCTCTTGGCGGGAGGCGACAGTAATACCGATTCCCAAAGCTGGTAAAGACCAGAGTGAAGCCCACAACTATCGTCCCATGGCCCTCACAAGCTGCATCTGTAAAACCATGGAGCGCATGGTAAACAACCGCCTCGTCTGGCTACTGGAGTCAGGACACCACCTGTCCAACCTTCAATGTGAATTCAGACGGGCCACAGCACCCTCGACCATTTGGTGCACATGGAGACCTTCATAAGAGATGCTTTCCTTAAGAAGGAGCACATTGTGGCTGTCTTTTTCGACCTCGAAAAAGCCTATGACACAACGTGGCAGCATGGCATCATGGAGGATCTTCATGCGATTGGCCTTCGTGGCCACTTGCCAATTTTCATCAGGAACTTTCTAGCCTTCAGGCATTTCCGCGTCCGTGTCAAGACTACCTATTCCAGCCTACACTCACAGGAACTAGGAGTACCTCAAGGCAGCATACTGGCCGTGACCCTTTTCGGGGTCAAGGTCAATGGTATTGCTGCTGCTGTAAAGCGGGGGGTCTCCTGTAGTCTTTTCGTGGACGACTTTGTTTTATATTACAGCGGTGCTAACATGAATGTCATAGAGAGACAGCTACAACCAAGCATAAATGGGATCCATCGATGGTCAGTTCTGAACGGTTTCAAATTTTCCAAGACCAAAACAGTCTGCATGCACTTCTGCCTACTGCGTAGAATACATGCGGAACCGGAGCTGACCCTGGATGGGGATCCCATTAAAGTCGTTGAGAAAAAATATTACTGGGCCTCATTCTCGACGCAAAACTGTCTTTTGTGCCACATATAAAGTACCTGAAAACAAGATGCCTGAAAGCGCTGGATATTCTGAGGGTGCTGTCCAGCTCAGAGTGGGGAGCGGACAGAGATGTTCTGCTCTCCGTGTACAGAACCTTGGTTCGGTCACGAGTGGATTACGGCAGCATAGTATACGGTTCCACAAGGAAATCATTTTTGGGCTGCTAGACACGATCCACCACCAGGGACTGCGCCTGGCCCTTGGGGCCTTCCGCACCTCACCGGTTCAGAGCCTTTACGTCGAAGCCAATGAACCATCACTTAACAACAGGAGAATCAAACTGGCCATGCAATATGTAGTGAAGATAAAAACTAATGCATTGAATCCTGCACACAATTGTCTATTCGAGCAACATGATGAATACATGTATGAAGCCAAGCCAAATTACATCCGCCACTGAGGCTCCGAATGAAACCTCATTTGGAGGCCTTGGGCGTGGATTTGGACGTGTTGGAGGATGCCAAAGTCCCAGAACATCCCCCATGGTCGTTGAGAAAGCCATCGGTTATCCTCCGACTCACGGAACTGAGGAAGTCTGGGACACATCCACTCGAGTACCAAGGACTGCATGCAGAGATTCAAGGCCAGTTTTCAGACCACCTCTCCATATACACTGATAGTTCAAAAGACCAAAGCCAGGTAGCTGCTGTGGCAGTCTGCCGACGGGAAAAATTTGGTGTACGTTTGCCCGATCAGAGCTCGACTTTCACTGCAGAAGCCCGAGCACTCCTTCTCGCGTTTGAGTGTATCGAGGTATCCAACCACACTAACTATGTTATATACAGTGATTCGTTCTCTTGCCTCCTGGCTGTTGCTGGACTGAAAATGAATCACCCTATTCTAGCAACGGTCATTTATAAAATGAACCAACTGACAACGGATGGGTATGACATCCGCCTGTGCTGGGTGCCTGGCCATGCCGGCATACAAGGAAACGAACGAGCTGATCGGGCTGCGAAGAAGGCCCTGAACTGTGATCTTGAACCGTGTCTGATCCCTCACTCTGATCTGAAACCACTAATAGCCACCCACATAAAATCCAAATGGCAACATGAGTGGGATGAAAACATTAATAAACTTAAAGAAATTGAACCATCTGTGGGAAAGCCACCACAGACTCATGCGGGAGGTCGGCGGGACCAAGTGGTCCTTAGCCGCTGCCGTATTGGCCACTCGTGGCTTACACATGCTTTTCTGCTCAAGGGGGAACCTCCCCCTGAATGTATTGGGTGTCAGTCCCCGCTGACACTCAAACACATTTGACTAAGTTGCGTTGATTTTTTGGCCCTGCGCCAACAGTTCTACACTGCAGACAGTATGCATGACCTTTTTACTAAGGTAAAACAGGAAAACATTTTAGCCTTTTTGAGGGCAGCTGGACTGTACCACCTCATATAGTTTACTAAATAGATTCTATCAATTATTAATAAAACTTTTTTTTTCTATTGGAATTTGTTTCCCTTGACCACAAATATATGATTGTGAGCTTTCTAATTTAATGAGTGTCTATTGGCAAATAATTGATTGTCTGCTTTCACATGTAAAAGCGATGGTTTGAACAAAAAACAAACATTTCTCGCCGTGAATATGGCCTATGCTGCCGACACGGCGTAAAACAACCACCAATCAATCAATCAATCAAACTAATCGCTATCCCAGTAGCCTACATGCAGGAGCAAATCTGCGTAAATGTTTTGGTTTTGAAAAAGTCTGGTTCCATCTGATAATGTAACTAATCGGTAGAGCGCAGGCTTCCTATGTGGAAGGTAGTGCTTTCGAATCCCTGCCAAGTCAGACCAATAACTTATAAAATTGATACTTGTCGCTACCTAGCCTGATGTTTGGCATTAATAGGATAGGACAAGGACTGGTTAGCACAGTATCAGGATAATGCGACTGTGTGGGCTATTGGGTAATGCTGCTGGCAGCATGGTCTCCCAATGGGGCAGCACTATAATGTCACATAAGTGTGTACTGTCAAAAGTCGGTAGGGCCTACCCATCCTGATATGACCATGGATGTTGCTAGGAGGTAAAAGAACAAACAAACTATAACTTTAAAGATTTGCTACTTCACAGCAAGTTTGATGCAACCTGATGCTGCCAACTTCTTTATATTTGTTTAGTATATGCAAAGTGTCTCTTTCGCATGCATGGAATTGTTAATAACAATTCCATGCATGCGAAAGAGACACTTTGCATATACATAGTGTTTACAACAAGTGGCAATTATGTATTGAATTAATATATATCTCTATATTGAAAAAGAATCATATGTCTGTGTAGATATGCCAAGATTGTCAAAGTTCCCCTAGTGGAGTATCCGATAACCCCCTCCCCCTCCTCATAACCTCGTTCTCAGATCCAAGCTATTATCCTTCATTCCAGGGGGGACTGGCTGGTGCAGTCCTGAGTGACTGTGTGTAAAGAAATGAAGCACTCGCTCGTTGCTATGCTTGGTACAGGCTATCAACAGGTATCATTTATTATTTATTTGTATGGTTTATTTTGTATATTGTTTATGTTATAGATTACGTATATAATTTATATTACTTACATTACTGGCTATTCCTGGCACAGGCTATCAACATGTATCATTTATTATTGATTTGTCTGGTTTATTTTGTATATTGTTTATGTTATTGATTACTTATATAATTTATATTACTTACATTTCTTACATTCCTTACATCCCTTTCATTATTCACATTTCTTACATTTAATTCCCCATGCCATTACCTCTGCCAATTTGGATTTCCCCTGTGTGTATAACTTACAGAGTCATCAAAGGCCAGTTGCTCTCATACCATGTCTATGTGGTGTGGGAGGTTAAAAGTCCCTTGGGTCGGTAAATATGTAGGCTCCAACTTTCTAGTGACCAACTAAACTATTCAGAATATATTTTTTTGTTTTTCGGATTTAGTCATTTTTCTGAGATAAATATATCAAATTGATTGTTATGTTCTACCTTATTTTACTTTGAAGTAATTTTTTATTTTAAATGGCTAACTTTTGAGGTATTTGAAGTGCAAACATGCACACTTAATTTTGGCAAGCATTAGGCTTATGCAGTAACCGGTTCTGTTAAATTGATTCAGTACGCTCTTCTAATAGAAGGGCGTACTGAATTAGTACAGTAATTGAGGGGCGTACTGAATCAGTGTTTTTGCCACATGTACAATCAAATCTAGGAGAGTGTTTTGGTTTTGAAAGTTTAATGCTTCATTGGACTACGCATCTTTAAGGCTAAATATAAAAAAAAGTTGGTGATCGTCCTTTTGAAATTAAAATCTTGGTTGAGCGGGGCTGTTTTTATTTAATTTTTTATTTTCATTTTTCAGTCATTCATGTACAAATCACAATGTTTTCAGTCAAACAATGAACACTGTATTCTCATTTCAAAAGTTATTATATCATACAGTTCCAATTTCGGAACATATTATGTGCTTGGAACATATTGTGTGCTTACGAAAGTTGAATTGCTGCCAGCCCAGTGCATTTTTTATCAGTTAAAAAAAAAAGAATTCAGGGATGGGCCATTTTTCAGGGATGGGCTGGGACGATCACCATTTAACATTTTTTATTTTGATTTAAATAGTGTTATTTTCTCTCAGAAATCAGCGGGTGAACCTTTAGTAAGATGGGCGCATGAATTGGCTCGGGACCTGATAGTGCTTTTATTGTAAGTGGCCAGCCAGCTTAGCGGCCAGTTCGGAGATCGAAGCACATTGGGGGGGTCATCGTGGACGTCGATATGTTACAAAGATGTCGGCATAAAGGTTTGCAAATTGATCTGTCTGCGGGTGCACTTTGCACAGATGGCTGAATAATCTTAATTAAGTCTCATAATATATATAATATATATGTAAATATAGTGGGACGTGGGAGTGTTTTTGCTAACGAAAAGAAAACATTTCGCATAGAGTGGGATTCGAACCCATCCTTGGCATGGTGCTGGTGGCCTGGTCTCCCAGTGGGGCAGCACTGTAAAGTCGCCTTGAGTGCGGACTATCACAAATCGGTATCTGTCCTGATATGACCTTTAGATGTTGCTAGGATGTAAAACTCCAACAATCCACACGGTGCAGGTATAACATGCTGAACGGTCTTGTCCTGGGGCGTTGTAGTTTTAGGAGGAACAGGAACTCAACACAGTTGTGGTCTCAGCATGCAGGTGTAGGAATACTTTACTAGTTTGACTTCTGGGGTGTTTGTAACCTTACGATGGTTACTGGCTGCAGAACTGCAGCAATATAGAGAGGCGCCGATAAATTGGTCCAATCTTTGGTTGAAGATTAATCTTCTGGTGGGACGGTTGTAGAAGCTGGGGGATGTCTTTACAACAATTAAATGATGAGTCGTTGGGGCAGCCCCGAATCACTCCGGTCCCGGCGGTAGCACAGCACTTGTATCCAGCAGACTTCAGTAGGGTTTAGGAGGAAGGGAAGGTGGGTCCAGTGGTTCCAGCAACAAGAACAAAGCGAGAGAAACGATAATGTAAAGGGCCCCACCCAAGCAAACAACTCCCTTGATATGGGGGAGAAGTAAGCCTGCGAGAAAAAAGGGAAAAGATAAATGAGGAGAGTTGAGTCAAAGGATCGTGTCTATTTGCTCTATGGTGACCAGCCGGCGAGCCAAAGACACAGACAGAGTAAGAGTAGAAAGTGAAATGTGGGTGGGCTCCCCCTCCTGGAACTCTTTTCAAACAATATCAAGCAGACGCATGGCCAGCAGAGAGGAGATAGAGAGAGGTGTGGACGAAGTGCGGTCCGGATAGCAAGTGACTTTACTAGCATCAAGTAGGGGCCTTATATACTCCCTCAGCTACCCCATTCTATAGACAGGTAGCAACAGGCTCCTTCATTCCACAGCCCAAAGTTAATCCCCCAGCTTTCATAATCCTTCAGCTTTTTTCAGGAACATAAAGTTAATATCACAGAATAAGTAGCTTTCTCCCCCAGTAGCTCTAACCCTCCTGCAGCCTGGGTAAGTTGTACTATAACAGACTTTATAATTAACTGTTGTACTATAACATACTTCACTTTTGATCATTTGTACTATAATAGACTTTACAATGGGTAACCTACTACTTGTACTAGTCTACTCATCTGCTCATGGTTTTCATCTTTTCTTGCAGGAACAGAAGGCACACACACAGCGCCTTCAAAGGACGCAGATTCTGAACTTGGAGGAGATTCTGGATGCACCCGGAATAGACTCTGAGTGGACTCTGAGTGACTGAGTGGACTCTAAATGACCAGGTGATTCTAAGTGAATTTTAATTTGACTTTAAGTGGACTCTAAGTGACTAACTGGACTATATGTGGACTCTAAGTGACTGTAAGTGGAGTCTAAGTGACTGTAAGTAAACTCTAACTGAGTCTAAGTGACTCTATGTGACTCTAAGTGGAATCTAAGTGACTCTTAAGTGACTCTTACTGACTCTAAGTCGACTCTCATTTCTCAATGAACCCCAGTGTGCAGTAACTCCCCCCTCCCCTCCACATACATACACACACCCAATGCCTCTGTGTTTCGGTCTGCCCTCGTTCTCGTGTGGACCGACTGAGTGCTTTTACCAGCGGACCCGGACATGACGGACGGCGACGGCGGAGATGCGGCGACCGGGCCCGGCACCCAACATGCACCGCGGCACGGACTGGCCTTGACCTACGAGTCCGCCACGGGCATGCGCACCGCTGTCAAGAAAGATACCACACAGAATGACGCCATTAATAAGGACGCCCCACATAATGACATCCCCGGAAATGACGCTCCCAAGAGGGACGCTCAGAAGAATGACGCCACACAGAATGACACCCCCAGTAGATACGCCCCCTTGCGAGACGCCCGGCAGAATGACGTCACACAGAATGATGCTCAGAAGAATGATGTCACACATAATGACACCCCCAATAGATACGCCCCCTTGCGGGACGCCCGACAGAATGACGTCACACAGAATGATGTTACACAAAATGATGCCCCCAGTAGATATGCTCCCTTGCAGGACGCCCGGCAGAATGACGTAGCACAGAATGATGCTCTCGAGAATGACGCCTCTAAGAATGACGCCTCTCATATTGACACCTCTCATATTGACGCCTCTCGGAATGACGCCCCAGAAAATGACACTCCTCAAAATGACTCTCCTCACGAAGAAGCTCCTCAAGATGACTTGCCGCAGAACGACGGCCTGCAGAGTGACTCCTTTTGGAATAGTGCTAACGGGAAGTGGAACGAGGCTGCGACCGGAAGGAGCGCGGGAGTACCGGAAGTGGATCATTTGACCCGCATCCCAAGGGGTCATCGGATGACTAATGTGGCGCCGGTGACGGCGGATATTGGGTGGTCGGTGGCCAGACGACGTCTCAGCAGATACGCATCGTGAGTAGAACTTGTTTTATTATTAAAAAAAACTAAAACATCCCTAGACGGGATGGGTTAATGAGTTAGAGCGTCTGTCTCCCATGTTGGTAGATCATGGGATCATGGGTTCGAACCCTGGTCGAGTCAAACCAATGACTTAAAAATTGATACTTGTCACTTCCTAGCCTGGCGCTCAAGATTCTTAGGATAGGGCAAGGAGCAGTGGAATGAGGAAGACCAATCGTCCGCGATTGAATTGTCCTCTGCTTAATCAACTAATGTATCAACAAAAAGAGAAAATAAAGACCCCCACAATAACAGGAATAGAGTGGTTAAAGCTGCGTAATCCAATGAAACATCAACTTTTCAAAACCAAAAGAATTATTTAGATTTGATTCTACACATTTAAGTTAGATACTGATGCACTTATTAAGCATTTTGTTACCACACAGAAGAAACACTGAGTCACTGCAGAAGCCTATGGTGTTAGAGTTTTGGCATGCCTGCCAACATTAATTTAGCATGTTTGCACTTCAAATACCTCAAAAGTTAGCATTTAAAATAAAAGTTACTTCAAATTAAAGTAAGGTAGATTATAACAATCAGTTAAATATATTTATCTAAAAGAAGTGCGAGAAACTCAAAACCATCGGACTATGCAGCTTTAATAAAGGGTTCAGAAGGTTGTTTATTTCTGTAGTTTTACAGGTGGGACAACGCAGAATGTTGTCTTTTATTTGACTGTTTATTCCTGCTGGCCTGTATACAACCCCCCAAAAAGAAACAATTTCCTCTATCTGTTACCTAATATCATCACAAACTTCCAGAAAGACTTTAACCTTGTCCCAGGTTCTCACAAACTAACTGCTGGTGTTGGGTCAGGTGCTTGTCAGTGTTGGGCCTCCTCCCCTGTACTGACTGAGGGTTGGTTGTTGGAGTTTTACGTCCTGGTAACATCTAAGGTCATATCAGGACGGGTACCGACTTGTGACAGTCCGCATTCGTGGCGACTTTATAGTGCTGCCTCACTGGGAAACCAGGCCACCAGCATCATGGCCTGATATCCCACTCAATCACATTATCCTGACACTGAGCCAACCAGTCCCTGCCCTATCCTAATAATGCCTGGCTAGGAAGCGACAAGTATGCATTTTTAAGTCATTGGTTTGACTCAACTAAGGTTCGAATCGGTGGGTTCGAATTCCACGATCTACCAAAACGGGAGATGGACGCTCAACTTATGGTGGTCAGGGTGGATTTCCGTACAAACTCAGAAATTCTATCATACTCATAGGCTCAGGACTGACAGAGAATTATGGGGTAAATAAAATAGCATATGTTGGATTTCATCCAGTACTCTCCAAGCACTATTCTGGCTCCATTCCACTCATCAGTCAGGAGAGCATTCTGCTATTGTGACCCATTTACCGCCCAATAATTAAAGCTGCATAGTCCGATCTAAACAACAAATTTCCTAGACCAAAACAATTATCTAGATTTGATTCTCCATAATTAATTCAGATACTGGTACACTTATTAAACATTTGTCGCCACAGAAGGGAATAGTGAGGCAATTTATTAGAACCTGTTACTGCAAAAGCCTATGGTGTCAGATTGTTGGCATGCTTGCCAAAATTAATTTGGCATGTTTGCACTTTGAATATCTCAAAAGTTAGCCATTTAAAATAAGAATTGTTTCAAACTAAAGTAAGGTAGATTAGGGATCACCCTAACATATATATCTCACCCCGTCCTGATATGACCTTAGATGTTGCTAGGACGTAAAGTAACAAACAAGCACAAGCAAGTATTTATCTCAGAAAATGACAGAAACACAAAATCATCAGACTATGCAACTTTAAACTACACCTCCACACAGTTGAAGGTCATTGTATTCGAACCCCTGGGTTCGAACACTGGCTGAGTCAAACCAATAATTACAAAAATTATACTTATTGCTACCTAGCCAGGCATTCGGCATTAGGAGGCCATGGAAAGGATCAGTGGAATGAGGAATTCCAATTGTCCACGATTGACATTCCTCCACCCCCCCCTGCATAATCAACTAATGTACCCAGATCGAAAAAAAAAAATCCATGTGAGGAAATTGTGCTGAAAAAGCCTTCAGCGGCTCTTTAACTTTAAGGCGGGGTTCGTGAGAAGGCACACTGCGCACTGCCTCCAGATTGACAATGCCTGTTAGTTCAGGGGCCCTTTGCATGAGCTGCTGCAGTTTGGACATATTCTGCATGTTTGAGCCATCACAAGCTGTAATTGCATGCACAGGCAGTAATGAATTTTCCGATGAACTATATTTGCAAAGAAAGCCATGCATTATATATAGACAGGCTTGCTTCGGTTTATTGGGGAGGGTATTACGTCCTAGCAACCTCTAAGGTCATATTAGGACAGGTATAGACTTGCAGCACTGCGCACTTAGGACGACTTCATAGGGCTACCTTTCTGGAATGCCGTATTAGTACCCTGACCCGATACCTACTCAGTCACATTATCCTGAGTCTGTGTCAACCAGGTCTTATTCTATCCTTGTAATGTGGAGTGTCTGGCAAGGTTGCGATAGTTATCAATTTAGTAAGTCTGCGGGTTAATTTAACTCGGCCAGGGAGTGATCGCATGACAGTCTCTTGTGCATGGAGCGGTGTCCTACCTAGTCGGTCAGCTTCTGCATAATTTGTAGTGTGTGGATATGTAGAAATATATAAATATGGAAATATATACGTATATAAATATATAAATATATGAATATATGAATATATGAATATATGAGTATATGAGTATATGAACATATGAGCATAGTAATATAGGAATATAGAATATTAGAAATACAGAAATATAGAAATATAGAAATATAGAAAAATAGAAATATAGAAACAGAAAATTAGAAATATATATATATATATATATGTAGAAATATAGATATATAGGCATATATTATAGGTACATTGGTATGTAGACATATAGACATATAGACATATGGACATATGGACATATAGACATATACAATATATTGATATAGACATATGGTATAGACAGATACAGTAGATATGTAAGTCGGCATATATGCATATAGGAATATTGTCATATAGAAATATACAGAGATATGCATAGATATGTAGATATACATAGACAGGTAGACCCGTATGTACGCAAATATGCAGTACAGGTACCAAGGTACATAGATTAGATATAAGATTATAGATATATATATAGCTATACAGGTGGTATATATAAGCATACATGTACATATGTACATATATTACATATGTAATGTATAACGTACTATGCGAGTATACAAATATGAAAGGGAATATTACTTATTATTATTGTTATACTCCGAAAGGCGCAACATTGTACCAGTGGCGCCATCTCAGCCCACCTCGCCCCCACCGGATGTTGACCAGTGTCAGTCGCACCAGAGGATTTTATATGTATATATAGATTGTTTGTTTGTTGTTGTTTTAAGTCCTATCAACATCTAAGGTCATATCTGGATGGGTACCGACTTGTGACAATGCGCACTCATGGCAACTTTATAGTGCTGCCCCACTGGGAGACCAGGCCGCCAACACCATGACCTGATATCCCACTCAGTCACATTATCCTGACACTGAGCCAACCAGTCCTTACCCTATCCTAATAATGCCGAGCACCCGACCAGGAAGCGACAAGTATACATGTTTAAGTCATTGGTTTGACTCGATCAGGGTTCGAACCGACGATCCCACGGTGTACCAACACGGGAGACGGACGCTGTAACTCATTCGGCCATCCCGTCTGGTCAGTATATGTACATAAAGATGCATATATATATAATATGTGGATATTCTTTACTAGGCTACTGGGTACTGCAGTGCACAGCAGCCATTACCCTGTTCCACTAACATAATAATGATAACAACAGCGTGACTGCAGAAACAAGGACTTGCGTGTTTTGTGTTCGGAGTAGAACAGCGGATACCCTGCATATTTAAAAGCTTAATTCAAGCCGCCGTTTGTAGATTGGGTTCTGCCAGGGTTTGAGTGTTCTGCACGCACTGTGTATGCCCGTCTACCGCCTCAAAGAATTGATAACTCACCCCACAACCATTCACCGCCTTTCATTTTATATTTATTTTTTTGGGCTACATTAGTTGTGTAGTGGTTTGTACTGACCTCTCAGGCAAGGAGCCGCATAGACAGGTAGGTGTGGGTAGTGTGTTGATATCAGGGAGCCTAGGTGGTCTAATGGTTAGCACACTGGCCCGGAATGCAAAGAGATGTGGGTTCGAGTCCTGCTCTAGGCACAATATTTCCCATTTTCATCACCCCCACGACACTGGTGCCGTGACCAGGATCCTGTACAAGCTATGCGCTGTATGGTTGTTGAACCTACCCTGTGTATGTATGTGTTAGTGCATTGCCTGTATGTATGTAATTGTAAGCATTACAAGACTTACAATTCCAGGGGGACGAGTGTAGTGGTCTGCACTGACCTCTCAGGCAAGTAACCACATAGACAGGTAGGCGTGGGTAGTGTGTTGATATCAGGGAGCCTAGGTGGTGTAATGGTTAGCACACTGGCCCGGAATGCAAAGAGTTGTGGGTTCGAGTCCTGCTCTAGGCACAATATTTCCCATTTTCATCACCCCCACGACAGTTGATTAAAGCTACATAGTCCGATGAAAGCGTAAGCTTTTCTAAATCAAAACACTTACCTAGATTTGATCCCACACATCAGATTTAGATACCGGTGCCCTTATTAAACATTTGTCGCCACATAGAAGGGAATACTGAGTCAATTTAACAGAACCTGTTTCTGCGGAAGCCTATGGTGTCAGCGTTTTGGCATGCTTGCCAACATTAATTTTCCATCTTTGCACTTCAAATATCTCAAAAGCTAGCCATTTAAAATAAAAGTTACTCCAAACTTAAAGTAAGGTAGATTATAATGATCAATCTCAGAAAATGACAGAAACTCAAAACCATCGGACTATGCAACTCTAAGTATTCCACTGTTCTTGCCCTATCCTAGTAATGCCAAATGCCAGGCTAGGTAGCAATAAGTATAAGTTTTAAAGTTATTGGATTAATCTTTGGTGCCAACTGGTTAGTTGGTTGGTTGGTTATTGGAGTTTTACGTACTGACAACATCTAAGGTCATATCAGGATGAGTACTGGCTTGTGACAGTGTGCACTCATGGCAATTTTATAGTGCTGCCCCACTGGGAAATCAGACCACCAGCACCATGACCGAATATCCCACTCAGTGACATTATCCAGACACTGAACCAACCAGTCCTTACCATATCCTATTAATGCCGAACACCAAGCTAGGATGTGACAAGTATCAATTTTGTAAGTCGTTGGTTTGACTCGACCAGGAATTGAACTCCCGATTTCCCCCACGCGAGGCCTTCACTGTACCGATTCGGTCACCACGCCCAGTTAACTGGTTAGTGGTTTGGGTGTTAGATTTGTGGTGGTGGTCAATTGTGATAGGGGTCAATGTCCCGATGTTGCTGGGAAAAATAGATGTTGGGGGTAATCAGGGTAGAGAAGGTACAATAATTGTTGGGTTTGACAGACCACTCACTGTTTGGGTGTTTACTCAACACAACTTTAAAATATATTAGATTTTAACTTAATGTTGCATAGTCCGATGGTTTTGAGTTTCAGAAATTTTCTGAGATAAATACATTAGGTTGATCGTTATAATGTACCTTACTTTAGCTTGAAGTAACTTTCATTTTAAGTGGCTAACTTTTGAGATATTTGAAGTGCAACCATGCAAAATTCTGACACCATAGCATTATGCAGTAACATGATCTATTCAATTGCCTCACTATTCCCTTCTGTGTGGCGACAAATGCTTAATAAGTGCATCAGTATCTAAGCTAGATATGTAGAATCAAATTTAGATCATTGTTTTGGTTTTGAAAATTGGATGATTTCATCGGACTATGTGGCTTTAAGGCTTCACTGTCTTTTACTGACTCTTGTGGCCACTTTCCCTGACATTCTGCATTACTTGAATAAAGTCTGTTTGGCTCAGTGTTGAGCTAATATGACTGAATGAGATATTGGGTAATGCTGCTCACAGCATGGTATCGCAGCGAGGCAGCACTATAAAATTGTCATGAGTGTGAATTGTCACAAGATGGTACCCGTCATGACGTGACCTTGAACTTACCCAGGACGTAAAACCCCAGCCGCACGAATCAACCATTAGGTTTATGACTATATATAGTTCTTAGGCATTTAGTCTTGGATACTCAAAGGAACATAGGTTTGAAATCCACTACAAAAAGAATCCAGTGCCCATTTCCACAAGTTAACTGTCCCAAGACTTTAAAGCCAAGTGATTAAGATTTGTTATCTGGACTTACCAACCGCAAACGCCAACTTAGATATGGGACTGGTTAGCTCAGTGTCAGGATAAAGTGACTGGGTGGGAAATCAGGTCATGGTGCTGGTGGCCTAACTTTCCAATGCAGCAGCACTATAAAGTCGCAATGGGTGCGCACTGTTACAATTCGTCATGAGTGCGCATTGTTACCTGTATTGATATGATCTTAAATGTTGCCAGGACGTAAAATTCCAACAACCAACCAACTTAGATATGTGTCAATTCTTATCGAGACCAGGGTACAGTCTTTGAAACACCACGTCCCTGACTATGGGCTTTGTTATTGACATCGTCTGTATGTTGAACAACTTGATCTAGGGCATTTTCATTAATAAACCAACTCCTCCGTGGGTTCATGTGAGCTAAGGCCATAAATACTGTTTTCAGCGATGCATGTTTATACCGTAAAACCTTTTATTTGTATACACGGACTCTGGTAGCACCAGTGTGCTCTACTATTATATATAGCATATACATACGTATGTACATAACATATAATACATGGATACATAATACATACATAATATAGTATATACATACACATACATAGGTACACATAGACACACGCACATACTTACACACATATATAAATTCATACACACATATATATATATATATATATATATATATATATATGCTCTTAATCCATTATGGAATATACAAGGACACTACCGATCTTCAGTTCCCTATGTAATAGTTAGCACTTATCCTATCTAGCTGACCCTGTTATTATGACATAGACCACGGTGGCGCCCCCTGTGAGCGGCCCTGTGCACTGTATGCCAGCTGCGCCTGGCCTTAACGCATTCAATTTTTAACTCTGTTTATATATACATACATATATGGATAGTGATAAACCCGTTATCGCGTGTAATATTACTAATAAGCTCTGGGGGGATGGGGGAGAAGGGCTTGACACTCCACTCGCTTGGAATTTATTTTTTCCATAATTTACAACGCGGACAACGGGCTATGATATGCAACTTTATTTCAGGAATCACATTAAGCTATAAGGTTAGCAGGTTGACAGTTCGGAATCAGGGACTCAGGCGTTTAACCCTGTTAATTCAATTGTCAGTTGATTGTAGGGTCGGGTGGGCGGCTAAGAAAGCTGGGTGGTTGTCGGTGTTCGGCGTCATGTGGCGAAGTGGCTGGTGGCTACGGTGGCTGGAGGAGTCCGGCGTGACGTCACGACTTCTCGTTGGCGCGAGATTTGGGGCCGCCCAGAGCCCAGCAGGGGTGAGAGACGGGGCGGGGGGGGGGGGAGTTCCGGGAGTTGAACCCAGGCAGCAGCACCGTAGCCCTTTGCCGCGCGCAAATTACCCATGTTGTCAACCAACATGCACAATACATCCATCCACGGAGATACGCATACACATACATTCACACATACAGACACACATATATACACATATACATATGTAGACACGTACATGCATACATACATATGTACATATATATACACACATATATAGTATATATAATATATATAATATATATATAGTATATATATAGTATATAGAGTATGGTATCGTATCACATACCGACAACAAAACACAATCTGTATGGCATACAGAATATACATATATGTAAATAATGTTAATGATCTCCCAAACTAGGCCACTGATCAGACGAGTTCAGTTAGAACTGGCCTGAAGTGAAAGTAGTCCTGGTCAAATGGTACTAGTACCGTTAACAGTGAAAGATGGAATACACCTCATAATTGACAAAAAAACACCTCGTTTTGACATCAGCGGTGAAAGAAATTAGTAAAAGTGCACTTGTGCCCTGAAGACCTACTCACAACTTTGTTTAATTCAGGGGTGAAAGATATCCGCGATTTCGCCGATTTCCACGATTGTTGATATTCACAGATTAACATTCGCAAAATATCAATATATTATACATAATATATATACTATATATGGCAGCAATCGATGAACTCAAATCCCGTTCTTATATGACCTTAGATGTTGCTAGAAAATATAATGTAAACAAGAAAGTGTTGGGTATGGGCGATAATATAGTCACAACAAGGTCAGTTGAAACCTGACTTCCGTTTTCCCGCGATTCAATGAGAGTGCTAATCATATGGGGGGAAATCCACGTTTTCGAGGAAATTCTGTGTCGGTGCCAAGGTCTCGGTTTGAATTCCCCGTTTTTGTTGGAGACCACTTCCATCCCTTGTTGATGGTTATTAGACGGGATGGCTGAATGAATTGAGCATCCGCCTCCTGCATGGCAGGTCATTGGGAATTTGAACCCTGGTCGAGTCAAGCCATCAACTTAAAACTTGTCGTTACTTATTGATTGTTATAATCTACATTACTTTAAATTGAAGTAAGCTTTATTTTAAATGGCCAGCTTTTGAGATATTTGAAGTGCAAGCTTGTCAAATTAATTTAGGCAAGTAATGTATATGTCCCAATAGACGCGCACTGTGCGAATGCAGACACATGGATGCGCTTCTATTCAAAGTTAAAGAATTTCCTGGATTTGTTTTGTCGTGCCTCTGAAATAAAGTGGGATTGTCTTATTTTATGTGTACTCAGTCTGAATATGATCATACATTTTTATTTGTTTTTGTTGTGCCTCTGAAATAAGGTGGGATTGTCATATTTTATGTACATTCAGTCTGAATATGATCGTAAATTTGTGCATGCTTTCAATCTTGAAATGGGGGCATGTGCTTCTATTGGGTAATGTGCTTCTATTGGGACATATACAGTATGCCAAAACTCCGACACCGTACCGGGTAGGCTTTTGCAGTAACAGAATCTATTAAATTGACTCAGTATTCCCTGAAACTGAAGAAGTGGTACTC
The DNA here is from genome assembly GCA_030323885.1 of Branchipolynoe longqiensis. Classification (NCBI taxonomy): domain Eukaryota; kingdom Metazoa; phylum Annelida; class Polychaeta; order Phyllodocida; family Polynoidae; genus Branchipolynoe; species Branchipolynoe longqiensis. Next base: position 41,951,671 of record CM059195.1, read on the forward strand.
CAGGCTGGACTATGACACAACCTTTTCGTCTTTAGGGTGGTTGACTTGTGGAATGACTTGCCGGAGAGTGTCATAGCAGCAGAGACAGTGAACTGTTTCAAGTCTCGACTGGATGCATTACTGGTCAAGCATTACATACATTACATACATACGACTGGTCAAGCATTACATACATCTTGGAGCCAGTGATAGTTGCTACAATCCACCACATATTGAAGAACTGTCTCGAATTCTATTAATTAAGAGTGGCTAACAGGTCCAAGGCCTATTATAGCTGTATCCTATTGATTGATTGATTGATGTGGCAACACATGCTTACTTAATAAGTGCATCAGTATCTAAGTTAGATACGTGGAATCAAACCTAGATCGTTGTCTTGGCTTTTTAAAAGTTGATGCTTTCATCGGACTGTGCAGCTTTAATAAAGGAATGTAAACACAATAACAACAACGACGATGACTAGTTTGTATCACAGTACTGATTCATAATTTATAAGTGAGCCTTTAGTCAAACCGCCTGTAATCAGTCCCAAGATGGAGATTTTATCAGCAGGACGCGCAGAAGCACCCGCCCTACACCACAGATGTTGTGGTATAAAGGGGCAGCCAATCGATAAGGCCACGCATGCGCATGCGCAGAGGCAGCCGACAGTCGTCAATCTGATAACCCCCAATTCCGGATCCGGTGAAGGTAAACTTTTATGCAAGATAAAGAGAAGTAATTCCTCATTCATATAATAATTTATTAGAGCACACGTGTAGGTATACCCCTCACCAGACGGGATGGCCGAATGAGTTGAGCGTCTCCCGTTTAGGTAGGACCGTCGGTTTCGAATGCACGGAATTGAAACCCGGTCGAGTCAAACCAATGACGTAAAAATTGATACTTGTAACTTCCTGGCCAGCTGCTCAGCATTATTAAGATTGGGCAAGGTTAGCTCAGTGTCAGGATAATGCGACTGAGTGGGACATTATGTCATGGTTCTGGTGGCCTGGTCTCCCAGTTGGGCGGCACAATAAAGTCGCCATGAGTGTGCACTGTCACAAGTCGGTACCTGTCCTGATATGACCTTAGATGTTGCCAGGACGCAAGAATCCAATAACCAACCAACCATGCACCCCTCACCTTCTTTCTAAGGCGCTGTGCAGTGAAGCCATGATGTGACATCGTTGCAACTTGGTTAAAGTTGCATAGTCTGATATGTTTTTAGTTTCTACCATTTACTGAGATAAATACAGTAGATTGATCATTAGAGCCTACCTTACTTTGGTTTGAAGTGCCTTCTATTTTAAATGGCTGAATCTTTAGATATTTGAAGTGTGACATGCCAAAATTAATTTGGGAAAGCACATAGAAATGCTGACACCGTAGCCTTCAGCAGTATTAGGTTCTATTACATTTACTTAGTATTCCCTTCTATGCGGTAACACATGCTTAATAAGTGCACCAGTATTTAAGTTAGATAAGCAGGAACAAATCTAGCTAAGTGCTTTGGTTTTGAAAATTTGACGCTTTCAGCGCCCTATGCAGTTTTAAGGTAATAAACGGTAGGTTATTTTAAGAGGGCCAGCCGGTTCTGTTCTTGACCTATCAATTGCTTATTGTCTTGTTTCTACAGGAGCTAAATAAAAAGCTTGTTTTATTTAACAACGCCTCTAAAGCGCATTGATTTTTATCATGTTAAACATATGGTCATTCTGACATATTTCTTTTGGAGGAAACCTACTGCCGCCATATAGGCTACTCTTTCCGATAAGCAATGAGGGGTCTTTTATATGCACTTTCCCACAGACAGCACATCACATATCACAGCCTTTGATGAACCAGTTGTGAACCACTGGTTGGAACGGAAAATAACCCAAACTGCAAATGTGTTCACTGAGCAGGATTGATAGGATGACCGACACCTTCACATGTGGATATGCTACCGCCTCAGCTCCTAATCTGAAGGTCGCTGGGTCGATTCCACATGCCCCCCACCTTTGGATTTCCACTGCTGTGTATAACTTTCAGCGTCATAAAAGGCCGGTTGCTCTCATACCATGTCTATGTGGTGTGGGATGTTAAAAATCCCTTGGGTCGGTAAAAGTGGAGGCTCGAGCTTTCTAACGACAAATGGTCTAATGGTGAAAACAAGTCTATTCAGACTTATCCATGATAGGCAGTATAAATCTTCAAGAAACCGCCCCCCCCCACAAAAAAACACATCCCACTCCCCAACAGTAGCTAAATAATATTATAGCTAAAATAGCTACTTGTAAGAAAATAAATAATTTTAAACCTTTCACCGGCTCAGGAGGTAATCAACTGCCAAAAGTAAGTCCTTTCAAAGATCAGACTCCTTTATTTATTATTTCTTTTGGTCTTAATCGCTTTTTGTTTAACTTACTTACAGATTAACTTACAGATCCTCTTCTGGCTGACCTAGTCCCTATTGGGCCTCTAATGCTAGCTTGTTATGGTAAAAAAGAACTATTTTTGCGCCTAGAGCAGGATTCGAACCCACAGTTCTTGCATTCTGGGCTAGTGTACTAACCATTACACCACCAAGGCTCCCTGATTTCATCACCCTATACACGCCTACCTGCGTATGTGGTTCCTTGCTTGAGAGGTCAGTGCAGGCTACTACACTCGTCTCCCTGGAATTGTAAGTCAGTTAATGCTTGCAATTACATACAGACACACAGTGCAGCTACTTATATATATATATTTTACCTCGGTACTAAGCCTCTGGCTGCTCGTGGTCGAGGGAGAAGGAAGCAACATCCGGGTTCAGCAATTAGCATATTCCGCTCATAACTGGAGGAACGTTACGAGCAGCTCAGCAGTTTTTACCACGGATTACTCAGTTTCTACTGTAAGTACCGGAACATAAACTGTCATACTTGTTTATGAATGCTTATACCACATGCTTATTGACTTTTCAATATGAGTGTTACTTGCAATAAGTAATTATTACAAGCATTGTGTTTCTCCGGTGCCGTAGATTTGAGGCATCCATTTTGTTTTTGCCGCCCATTGCCGAACGGAGAGACATGTTGACATGGGTCATTTCGTCGCTTAGATAGGATTTATTTTTGCCGCCCGTTGCCGAACGGAGAGACATGTTGGCTGGAGCCATTTCGTCGTCATGATAGTTTTTTCTGAGGCGTACCTCCGAGTGTCATAATATTTTCTCCAACTTGTCGGCGTTGAAGCCACAGGAGGGAGAAGTGTATGATACAGAGAGTGTGGGCGGGAAAAGTACACTGGTCCCGACCCCTCAATTGGTTTCGGTTCGGTCCTCCGACCGTTACACTTTCGATATACCTTAGCTTACTCACGCCTGGTGTAAAACTGGTGTAAATACAGTTTTATTACCCTATTATGGCCATACGCCCCCTTGATACTGTTCCACTGGTTCAGTTACAACTTGAGTTCGTACTAAACACGCCTTTCGGTTGTTTTCAGACGACTCGAGATGGCCGCGAAGCGGGGTAGCAAGGGTGTACCACACACCCTAAGCGAGCGAGATGCGACCCCTGGCCGCCTATCAGGCACGTCACGTGACCGCTCCCCGGAGGCAGGGCCTTCCCAACCGGACGCCAATGAGCAGATGGTGCGGCTCATTCGTGAGCAGCTGCAACAGCTGCTCCCAACACCGCCGCCTAAAATGCCCACCAAACAGGCCTCTCCGTCCGACCAGTCTGACTGGGAGGACCTGTCCGAACCCCAAACTACCGATTCAGAGATCGTCATTGGGAAAAAGCGGCGATGCAAGAAGTTTTCGTCCGAAGGGGATGACTACTACCAAGCCCGCAACAAGACAAGGAAAGTCAAGAGGACTAAGAAGAAATCAAAGTCCAAGAAGAAGAAGAAGAAGAAGAAGGCTAAATCTTCCTCTTCAGACTCCTCGAATGACTCCACAACGACGGATTCGGAGTCTGACGACCCGCACCCAGGCACTTTCGCGGCCATAACCAAGAAAGTGGTCAAAAAGATCAGGGCGGACAAGAAAAAGCGCATTAACACCTGTTCCTTGATGCGCAAAAACTTGAGGGGCCACTTTGACACCTTCAAGCCCGCAGAGGGTATATATATATATATATACACACACGGTAGGTTCAACAACCATATGGTGTGTATCTTGTACATGACCAAGGTCACAGCAACCAGTGTCGTGGGGTTGATGAAAATGGGAAATATTGCATCTAGAGCAGTCTCCAAACCCACAACTCTTGCATTCCAGGCTAGTGTACTAACCATTATACAACGTAGGCTCCTTGATGCTATCAACACCCTATCCACACCCACCTGTCTATGTTGCTTCTTGCGTGGTGCCATATATATATATATATATATATATATATATATATGTTTAACCGTCGGGCTATTCCACCCCCGCTTAAGGCGAGCCTAACGTGTTAATATAATTAATTGTTTCCATGTGAATTTCCTTGGCCCGCCGCCGCCGTCGTAGCCTTACCGCCCGCCTGCGCGTATTCCGTCGTCGGTGTCCGTCCCGTACTGTAGGCGCCAGCCAGTGTATCGTCTAAATACTAGATTTGCCACCGTGCGCATTTATCGGCCTAAAGTGTATTTATATTAGGTTATTTCAACTACTGGCTGCCCCCTTCGTCGTTAGAGATATTATGAATGTTACTAAATGAATCCAAATATGCGCAGTCCAGCATGAGTTGCTGCCGCTGTCACTACTGTTTAATTTACCTTATGTGTCGTGGTTCTAGCCTAAAAGTAACACTACGTTAATTCTGTAAATGCGTCAGTTATTAGATTCCCGCAGAGGGGTGCATTACTTGCAGAAGGCCGACTTAGGCTTAAGGCCTCTCAGTTCATAGAAAGCAATCGAATATCAAGGTTCCATAGCGGTTAATCTACAATAAGACTGGAGGATAGTAAAGAATGCAAGGAACGTCCTGATTCACCTTCTCAAGAGCTCACGGTTTATTCTTAACCAAAGACTAACATGGATACCAACATAAATAGCGATAAAGGTCTCCCGTTCCCTCCCGTGTGGTTTCTATAATTTAGTTTAGAATTTTGACCCTAAAAAGCCTAAATATCGGTGGAAAACGACGGAGCGTGTAGAAACACGTCCGCCGGGTCTGGCCCCGAACGCCCGACCGCCCATCGTTGTTTAGCTAGTCGCTAAGCAACGCTTTACCACCGAGAACCCTCGTGTGCACAAGTGTTAGCAATTTGCGCGCGCGCAATTTGCGCGCGCGCAATTTGCGCGCGCGCAAATGGCTTAGGCGAGTAGGCACGCCCACTTGATATATATATATATATACTGTATATATATACATTCAGGACTTCTGACTGCGCACCGATGGCGACTTTATAGTGCTGCCCCACTGGAATACCACGCCTCCGGCACCATGACGCGGAATCCCACTCTGACACATTATTCCGAGACTGGACCAACCAAGCGACAAGTATAAATTTTATGCTGTCACGTGACATCTCAATGCCCAATGGCAACACACCAATTACCAAAAACCGCTTAGTCTCCACCGTCAATGCCACGCCATACCCAGCCCCACTCCGCCCCACCCCAGCCCGTCCCGCCTCCCCCTCCCCGACTGCACCCCCACTCCGCCCCGCCCTGCTCCGCCCCGCTCCGCCTCGCCCCTTGCTCGCCCCGCCAGGCCCCGCCCCGCCCCACCCTGCCCCACCCCGCCTCGCCCCGCTCAGGTCGTCTCCGCCCCCGCCTCGGCCAGCCCCGCCCCGCCCCGCCCCGCCCGCTCCGCTCCGCACCGCCCGCCCCGCCCCGCCCCGCCCCGCCCCGCCCCGCCCCGCCCCGCACAGCCCCTCCGCTTCCGTCCCATCTCCTCCCCTTCCCTCCCCTCGACTCCCCGCCCGGCCCCCGTCCCATCACATCCCGTCTCTCCTCACTCAGCCACTCCCCCCCGCCCCGCCCCGCCCAGCCCCGCCCCCCCTTCCCCGCCCCGCCCCGCCACGCCCCACGCCACGCCCCGCCACGCCCACCACCACACCCCCTCCGCCCTCCCTTCCCCGCCCCGCCCTGTCCCATCACTCCCGCCTCTCCCCGCCCCACTCCGCCCCGGACAACCCTCGCCCCGCCCAGCCCCGGCTCACCCTTTCCTACTCGCGCCTGACGATCAATTTGCCAGCCGAATTATCTCAAATCACTAACAAAGTTAACAAAGAAAAAAAACCCGTAATCCAAACCGGAAAACCCCCATTTTCATAAACAAGAGGAAAGAGACCGAACTAATATAGAGAAGACATCATACCGTCTCAAGCCTTGCTTATATGTACATAATTATATAATCCTCCCATCAACACAACCCCCCCCCCCCCCCCCTTCAATAAAATATGAAGTGCAAGGAAAGCAAACATTAAAAAAACACAAGAAAACCACTTCATGGGGACGGGGCCTTGATGGGAGGATGTATATAGATGATTCCTCCTCAACCCCCCCCCCCCCCCCCCCGCCCCCAACTAATTATTAGCGTAAAGTATGAAGTTGTTGGTGTTTCAATTATTTCTTTCTGGTTTCCTTGCAATTAATTGTAAAGGAAAGAACAAATGATGGGTGAACTGTGTTGTGCAAGGGGCCCTGTGTGATTGTAGGCGGTGGTTCGATGTGGACCCGGCCCCTTGGCAGTGCACCTGCGCACAGCCCCGGAGGTAGCCAAGTGTCTGATCAATGCCGCACACTGGGCCAGCTCTGCTTCTCCAGTTTGCTTAGGGGTCATCCAAAGTTTTCAACATTTTCTTGGTCTTAGGTAGATTACTCTGAACTGACTGATTCGTTCGTGAGAGAGGGACGTAACCAAAGACCCTATAATACTAAGACGGCTCACTCCCTATCTCTCCCATGGTAATGTCAATTTCGCAGCGCCACCTTGTGGTGGGTTTGATCAGACCAGCTGCTGGTTGGTGTTTCACATGTAAACACATACAATTATATTATACATGAGATAGGTAAGTATGAATACACATCAATATGAAATTGCTATGAACAAATACACATCACCATCAGCATCATCATCAGCATCACCATCATCACACATCTTTCACATTCATATGTACATTTATGCATATAATATAGCACCTGTTTAACCAAGAGAACAGTCAGCTCACCAAGTGGTGGGTTTAATCATTTTGATTACACAGTATATGCTGAGTGAGCCGTCTTAGTATTATAGGCTCTTTGACGTAACTCAGGCGATATCTTGTCCAGCTTTGAAGGTGTCGGTCATCCTATCGATCCTGCTCAGTGGACCTATTTGCAGTTTGAGCTATCTTCCGTTCCAACCAGTGGTCCACAACAGGTTCATCAAAGGCTCTGGTATGTGCTGTCTTGTCTGTGGGAAAGTGCATATAGAAGACCCCTTGCTGCTTATCGGAAAAAGTAGCCGATGTGGTGGCAGTGGGTTTCCTCTGAAGAAGTATGTCAGTATGACCGTATGTTTGACGTCCAATAGCCGATAATACGAAAATCAATGTGCTCCAGAGGCATTGTTAAACAAAATAAAAACAAAAAAGGTTTGTTTATAACCTGTTCAGTTACAGGCTGCAAATCTGTAGCATTGAATCGGCACCGATAAATCGGTCCGATTTTGGTCGAAGTATAAACTTCTAGGGGTAATGCAGTCAAAGCACTTGAGTCCAGTCGCTGAAGGGTTGGAGAGGCAGGAAGGGAAAAGACGGGATCCGTAGCAAAAGAGCACAGAGCAGCAGTGAAAAGGAAAAGGGCCCCACATTACAACCTTTCCACCCCACACCACCCATCTCCACAGTGGTGGGGAGGGACGAATGGCATTTATTTAGTTAATAAATTCTGCATAATCCGACGATGTCATCATTGTGGAAATTCAAGCGCTTAGCTAGATTTGAGTCTGCATCTTGAATGTAGATATTCTTTGTTTGTTTGTTTAACAGCCCCCCCCCCCAGCACAACAAATAAGCATTGTATATTGTGGGGTGGGGGCGGGGTCATACAGTTGTTAAATAGAGTAAACCACTAATTTAGCAAAATAACTGTGTAAACAGCTGATTTATATTTCACATACTCAAAAAGCTGCATTAGAAGTACGATAAGAGTAAGAATAAATTAGTTAAAATTAATTATGGAAAACGATTTTATGGTAAAGAGTTTATCAATGTAGACACTGATGCACTTATTAAATATTTTTCAAATGCTTATTCATCATAACCAGCTATTTCTGGTGTAAATAGTTGATTAAATCATGTCGATTAATAAACATTTAAAAGTTGAATTGAGAGCTTTCTGGGGCTGCCATTTTGGTGGTTCCAATTGATTCCCTTGTTGGTATGGAACCCCTCTAGGTCCTGTGATGAGGGAATCGCACCCATAATGTCATTTGTACATTACATACCATAGCACTCTCTCCCCCCCCCCCCCCCCCCCCCCCCCCACATGTTTGGTTGCATGAACTGAAAAACTAAGCAACGGTTTGCTTGGATAGCTTTTGATCCCGGATTCATATACATACTTACTTATCCTCTTCTGTTTATAGATTTAGGCATAATACCATGTTAACAGATTCAGCCTGTTTATATATGACCTGTCATAATTATAGTAGTCATGTGACGAGGACTAACTATTTCAGGTGGAAGCCTATTCCACGTTTGTTTCTGGGTGAGGTATACCGGGCGACTTTAATCTATTGACACCCAACAACACTGTTCCCACTGCAGCCATGGACACATACAAACTGACTGGCTCACCTTCCAATCCGATCCCCCTGGTGGTGTATGAAGGAGTTAATATTTCACACAATGACTGGAGGCTGGGATAGTGGTAGTCACACCACAATATCTCCGCCGCCCCTCACCCCTTTCCCCAGGAGTAAGGGTGAAGATCGGTGGGGGGAGAGTGAGGTGAATCAGGTGTGAACAGGTGAACAACAATGTATGACTAACTCTCTTCTAATCAAACGCGGTGGCCGAATCGGTAGAGTGTAGGCCTCACATGCGGGAGATTAGGAGTTCGGTTCCCGGTCGAGGCAAACCAATGACTTATAAAATTGGTACGTGTCACTTCCTAGCCTGGCGCTCGGCATTAATGGGATAGGGCAAAGACTGGTGTCAGGATAATGTGACTGAGTGGGATATCGGGTCATGGTCCTGGTGGCCTGATTTCCCAGTGGGGTAGCACTATAAAGTCGCCATGGCCGCCACAAGTCGGTACCCATCCTGATATGACATTAGATGTTGCCAGGGCGTACAACTCTAACAACCAACCAGCCTAATGCGGCCATTGGATCTTGAACCCGACTTACCCATAAACTATGACGACATGTGAATTTGATTGACAAGACTGACTGAATAGATACCACTAGCTTTTCATATGGCTCTTGCTGCTGACACCAGCATTAAACCATCATCAATCAATTAATCAATAAATCAAGGTTATAAGGGACAGTAGATCTAACACAGTAATTGCGCACTAACTAGCCGAGATGCCAGAACCAATGATATACACACCGCTTGGGGGCAGGGTTAACAACCTTAAAGTAACACTTTACTGGAGATACACATATTTATGATGCACTATAGATATATAGAACATGTGCTATATATTTATATATCGTGGGCAGCTAACCCATTAATTGTGTGCTGATTCTGAAGTACTTTTTCTTTAAGTAGGTTTTTAGTGGACATATTTACTCAAGTAAAACCTTTGAAGCATATTTTTATTTCATTGGATTCTTTAGCGGGTTACTTTTACTTTTATTTAGGTAGATTTTTAGAGGGTTACTTTAACTTTTATTTCAGTAGATTATTAGAGGGTTACTTTGATGTTTTTGGGAGATCTTTAGAGGGTTACATTACTTTTATTTAAAATTATTTTAGAGGGTTACTTCCCTGTATTTTATAAACTTTTAGAGGATTACTTTTTTCTTTATTTATAAGTATATTTTTAGAAGGTTACTTTTATTTTTTATTTAACTAGCTTTTTAGAGGGTTCCTTTTACTTTTATTTAAGTTGATTTGAGAGGTTTGCTTTTATTTGTATTTAGGTTGATATTTAGATCCTTACTTTTACTTCGTTTCTTCTGAATACTGCCTCCTCCACAACACGCATCAAGGTTTTATCAGAGAACATAACAGCGAGTTATGTCATAGTAAAAGTTTATTAAACCATTAAAATTGTACCCCATCCTCGTAGTGTTCATTTTACGACCATTACCATATTGAAAACTGTGGATGATCCCTGAGAGATTACATGTGTCTTCTGAGTTACTAGATAGGGACTGAAGCTGGAACTCGGCGTGTTTACACACCCGGAAGTAGGGCAGTTTCCATCCCAGCGCTGTACTTTACCCTCACTTTGCTATTATTAAATTCGTTGATTAAGCAGGACAATTTCAATCACAGGTCTTCTCCATTTCACTGACACTGGCCATATCTGTAATGCAGAGTGCCAGGCTACATTGTGACAGGCATACATTTTTAATTAATTGACATAGCGAGGCTTTTTTCTTTTTTCTTTCTTTTTAGGGGGAGATGGTTTATTTACCCTGTCCATAATGAGTAAGTCGCATTGCGACTTGTTTTCATCACTGAACAGCAATAGTCTAAATTTGGTAGCAGCCTTGTCATCTTAGCTGTTAGTTGTTATGTTAGTGTTTGTGGGTTTTTTTTTTGTGTGTGTGTGGGGTTCCCATGTTTTTATTTCTTTTGGTGCCGCATTTGCAACATTTTGGTATATACCTACCCCATCCACTAGCATTGGTAGGGATACTCAGTTTACACCGTGACTTTGTGAGGTCGGGGTATGAAATCATTTGAAGAATTGTTAGGAGTTAGGTCTTCAATGATGGTTGTGAGTGCGCACATACTACATCAGATGACCTCGCAGCATTTGTTCATAGTCAGTGGAGTTTGAACTCAAATTTGAGGGAATCATGCACTAATTCCCTTTTTAGGCCCCATAGCCATGAGTACTCATTCAGTGACCTTGCTTTGTGTTTCTAATGCCTAGTACACACCTACCGTATACGATTCGCGCACTAAAACCCGCGACTCGACCCGACCAGCTTAAAACTGAAAACGGGCCGATTCATTTTTCGAATCGCGAATCGCAATCGTAATCGGCCCGTTTTAGCCATAAAAACTGAGTTTTATACGCGAATCGCAATCGCTAGGTGTGCGCGGGGAGCGCACACCTAGCGATTTTTGTGGGCGAAACGGGCCGTTTTCGATCGTATACGGGAGGTGTGTGCGCACAAACGGTAGGTGTGTACCAGGCATAATTAGACTTTGAGATCAGGGTGAATTGGAGCTTGATCTTGAATGCGTGTAATGCAAGTGCACTAACTACCCAGATGGTCATGCAGCTAAAGCCCCAGTCATACTACAGCTTGCGACCACTTTGCGACCACCTTAGTCCTAAGAACCCACTGTCACCAGTGACGTCTTTGCGACCAAAACAATGGTTGCTGACATCTAGGTGTCACGGGTGACTGTGGGTTCTTTGGTCTAAAGTGGTCGCAAAGTGGTCGCAAGCTGTAGTGTGACTAGGGCTTAAGCCTCTTCCTTCGTCATCTGTTTTTGCAGTTGTAGCAATTTGATTGATTTCGTAGGTGAGTACTGTATTTAAAAAATGTTTTCTGTGTTTCTGACGGAAACTTTTGCCCGTTTCAAGCTTTGAAGCTTGGGTTCGAACCCCATGCCCTGCCACATGGGAAGTAGGCGTTCACCTAATTCGGCCAGTCCTGATATGACCTTAGATGTTGCCAGGACGTAAAACTCTAACAACCAACCAACCTAATTCGGCCATTGCATCTTGAATCCCACTTCCCCATAAACCATGACGACAAACCTTGGTAGGGTTATTTATTTATTTATTTATTTATTTATTTATTTATTTACATTTGTCTCCGGTGGGAATCGCAGTGAAATTATGCCAGCAACTATTCTACATCAGATAAAATACCACTTCATGTATGCATTATATAGCAGTGTGCAATGATGCTTCACTCCCTGACTACACGTGTCACGGATGAGAAATTTCCTAATTTCTGTGGCGGGGATTTCAGCTTTTCCCCCCCTTCGTTATATCGGTAATTCACAACACGTCAATGAACTGTACAAGTATAGGAATTTTATTTATCAATGATCAGTTAAGAATGTCATTCAAGTCAATGAGTCAGTGTATCGGCAGGTTCTTGATTCTAATCCTAAGACCCATGCACTCAACCCTACCACTTGAAAGTTGGGTGAGTGTAGGGCTTGGTGGGCGGCCAAAAAAAGGCAGGAGGTGTCGATGGTTGGGCGTCTGGATGTGAAGTGCTGGAGGTGGTGGTAACGCTACCGAAAGTGACATCAGTGGAGTTCATTGAGTTCACACCAGAAAACTTCCGCTTTTTTTGTGGTGGGGATCTAAAATAATTGTTCTTTGTCATATGGGTCATTTCCCCCTCATATCCTTAGCACTGATATAATAAAAAAGTAAAATTTCCTATTTGTTGTTGTTGTTGTTGTCTGAGGCATATGTCATTCATAGCTATGACTATGGTATGTGTGTGCAGCAACTTTGGTATCTCTGAAGTGGTGTATTATGTTACACAATGCTGCAAATTGTGTATTCAACAGCTATTGTATACCTTACCCTATATACCATTATTTGTGTAAATAATCCTGAATTGAAAAATGGCTGGAAGACCAGTGCTTCGGCACTGACAAAAGACTTATTCAACAGAATAAACATATCTGCAAAAACAAAAAGCAAAAAAAGCTGGGCCTCTCTCGGCCATCATCATCATCATGCTGTCGGTCACAATGCGACAAAGACTGCTTTCATTACTTGTCTGCCACTCTCCATTTAGCTCTCTGCTGTGAGAGTGATGTCCAGGAGTCGGTCTTAATGTATCTCAGCTTCAGGTTTCTCTTGATGGTATCCTTGAACCGGAGATGAGGGCGCCCTCTCTTTCTGTAACCAGAAGACAGTTGAGAATAGAGGATTTGCTTTGACATCCTCATGAGGTGTCCAGTCCACCGGAGATTCTTTTTGATCTGAAGATATTCCATAGAGGGCAGCCCCGTCCGTTCGACTATTTCCTTGTTTGTCAATTTGTCCTTCCAGGTTAGCCTCATGATTTAAGTAGTGGGCATCAAACCTGCCTCAACTAGCATCATATTTAAATTCAGCTTACATTTAACAAAGCGAACAGTACTCTGGTGACACAAACATTGCTAAATGCTACACATTGATTGGTTCTTTGAGTGATGTTTGCATCCTGGCTTGATTGAGTTTATATATTTAACAATGTGCTTGTACCATCTGAGTTACAGTCCATACCTGTCGCGGATTGATATCAAACTAGACGGGACCACATAGTGGCCGAGTCCAGTTTGATATCAATCCACGATAGGTAAGTCCTGTTTTTTTCTCGCTGATTTATACTGTCTATCATGGATAAGTCTGAATAGACTTGTTTACACCGTTAGATAGTTGGTCTATAGAAAGCCCGTGATTACACTTTTACTGCCCCAAGGGATTTTTAACCTCCCACACCACATAGACATGGTATGAGAGCAAGTGACCTGTGATGACGCTGTAAGTTATACACAGCGGTGGAAATCCAAATTGGCAGAGGTGATGGCCTGTAACCCTAAGGTGGAAGTACTTTGTTGAATATTTATATTAGCTCCACCATATTTGGGTTTAAATTTCTTAATTCTTTTTTTTTTGTATTTAGAAATGTGAAATTCATTGAGTTGAGTTCTATTTAACCACAAGCTTGTAGTAAGCTAATTATCTAACTGAATGGCTTCGTCAAGGGGTGATCTTCCAGCTGAGATACCAGTGTTGCATTAAATTAAAGTTCGTACTTATAGTTATACAAGTTTCATTGCTACAACAAATCAGCAATTGACATTTCTTTACATAGAATCCTTATAATTTATTTTAGATTGGTTAATTTAATTGACTTTACTTTATCCTCTTCCGTCATATCAGTAAGGGTACCGACTTGTGACAGTGCACACTCGTGGCAAATTTATAGTGCTGCCCCACTGGAAGATCAGGCCGCCGGCACCATGATCCGATATCCTACTCAGTCACATTATCCTGATACTGAGGGAACCAGTCCTTGCCCTATCCTATCAGTGTATGCTAATACGTTGTTGAAGGCCACAACACTATCAGCGTATGTTAATAAATATTAAACTCCGCAGCACTATCAGCGTGTACTAATGTGTTGTTAAACACCACAACACGATCAGCGTATACTAATATGTTGTTAAACGACACAGCGCTATCATCATATACTATAATACGCGGCGCAAAAGCCGCAGCTCTATCAGCGTACACTACTAATACATTGTTAAACGCTGCAGCACTCCCTGCTTATACTAATACGTTGTTACTATCTATATTATCAGGTACCCATCCTGAGCGCACTATCAGCGTATACTAATACGTTGTTAAACGCCGCAGCACTATCAGTGTATACTAACATGTGATGCAGAAGCAGCAGCTCTATCAGCGTATATTACTAATACGGTGGTAAACGCTGCAGCACTATCAGTGTATACTAATACTTAAGTTCAAAACACTACCGTAGTTTTTTGAACGGGGTTGTGTTTTGAACGTCCTACAGCGGCCTGTTTAGTTCGCAGCGGCGGCATATCGGAAAATTCGTCCTAAATGCACTCTGCAGCCCAAACAAAGGGATACTGCTTGATGTTTGCACCCCTCCCACCCGCCCACCCACAACAGACCGACGCCCTAGAGAAATTAAAAACAGCGCAGCGCGTCCCCTTCACCATGACGACCCACACAGGTGCGCCGGGTGTGCGCGCGCAACGGTGGACGCGCGCCCAATCACAGAGCAATATGGAGGCCAATATGGTAGTTGGGCACGAGTGAAAGTCTGAGCACTGGGACCAGACGGGATGGCCGAATGAGTTGAGCGTCCGTCTCCTGTTTTGGAAGATCGTGGGATTCGATGGTCGAGTCAAACCAATGCCTTAAGGGGTTGTCACACTACGACGTATGGACTTAGTGTATGCCGATGTATGCGATTTTCGACCAACACGTCGGCATACGGCGTCATACGTTACGTATACATTGGGCATACGTCGAGTATGCTCAGGATACGGCATCATAGGTCAGCATAGGTCGGCATAGGTCGAGGCGCTAAAAAATGTTGTGCATGTTCAAAATTTTCAACGTATGTCGCCGTATGGCTCATATGTTTCTCATACGCCTAGTGTACGCTCGGCATATGTCGGCGTACATTATGCACATGTTGGGGGTAGGTCGGGATAGGTTGGAACATGTTAGCCATATGTTCAGGCTGTTGAGAATGTGCAGTCCGCGTACAGCCAACGGATGCATGACATACTCCAAACGTACTTCAAACGTATACCTGCCATACCTCCAGCATACTTAATGTATGCGCCGTACTTCTAGTGATGGAGTAACATATGTAGCATTGGTTAGCGTACCGTCAGCATATTCGAACGTTTTGCGAACGTTTTGTGAGGCACATGAACGCTCTCAATAGGTCAGAGATACGTTCTGCATATGTTATGTACGTTGTGTGTGTGTTGTGTGTATGTTGTGTGTACGCCATTTTTACCCCTCACAGCACAAAAAGTTTGGCGTATGCCGACCTATTTTGATTTGAAATTTATTTCAACACATTATGCAAACACCGGCGTGATACGTCGTAGTGTGACAGGGACTTTAACAATTTATACTTGTTGCTTCCGAGCCAGGCACTCGGCATTATTAGGATATGGCAAGGATTGGTTGGCTCAGTGTCAGGATAATGTGACTGAGTGGGATATCTGGTCATGGTACTGGCAGCCTGGTCTCCTAGTGGGGCAGCACTGTAAAGTCACCATGAGTGTGTACTGCCACAAGTTGGTACCTGTCCTGATATGACCGTAGATGGTACCAGGACGTAAAACTCCAACAACCATCCAACTGAATACCGGTTGGTATATATGGAACACTCACGCAGATTATTTACCGGAATAAACCCAAATGTACATGTGTGTGGTGTACACACATATATGCCTTCACGTGTGTGGTGTACATACATCAGCTTGTTTGTTTGGGCTTTATGCCCTGGCAACATTTAAGGTCATATCAGCACGGTTACCGACTTGTGACCTGTGCGCACTCATGTCGACTTTATAGCGCTACCTCAATGGAAGACCGTTGCAGCAGGAAATCACAAACCCCTGGACATCGCACAGCCCGGGGTTATCGATTTCCTAGGAAATTACAACCCCCCTGGAAATCGCAAACCCCCATGCTTTGTAGCATTTATCACCCCAAGCATGACAGATATATGTTTGATTTTTAACTTCTACCAGATCTGGGGGCATAAAATGGATTCAAGGAGGATCAAGATGGATTAATCCTAATGAAAACATCTTTGACATAGTCCAGTTCATAATTTCGACCGCGCTGAAAATGGTAGCCTGGTCCCCTGGCCTTTATTCTCGTCAGTGTCATGTAGGAAATGATACAGATAGTTGTACTGGCTTTTCTTAATGGTATAGTCTAATATCTTTGACAGAAATTGACATGTTCCCCTATCCTTCTTGTGAGTGATCACAGTGAATATGGTGGACCTTGCTGTGACAGGCATGAAATTAAAAATAACCAATTAATCCATCTTGTGAGGGATCCCCCTTGTATAAAAATAAATGTGGCTTAATCATGCTTACATAAATACAATTTTTAAAATAGACCAGTTTGTACTTCCAGTGTCACGGTGCATTGTGGGAATTTTCAAAGCAAAACTAACCTGCACAAAGCACATGTGCTTGCTTTAAGACTGCCAAACATGGGGGGCTTGCGATGTCCAGGGGGGATATGTGATTTCCTAGGAAATCGCAAACCCCCCATGCCCATATATGGTATGGGGCTTTGCGATTTACTAGGAAATCACAAGTGGGGGTTTTTGATTTACAGGGTTTGCGATTTCCTGCTACACCGGGCTGTTGCCACGAGGGCCCGATATCGCACTGAGTCACATCATACTGATTTTGCACAAACCAGTCATTGTCCTATTCTATTAATGTCGAGTGCCAGGCTAGGCAGCGACAATTGTCATTGGTTTGACTCGGCCTGAGTTCGAACTCATGACTTGCATTGGAAGGTAGCCAGCGCTCTCACCGATTCGACCATAGTGTCCCGTGTACACATAACCCTACACACATGCACATACATAGATACACATACATGCACACATACATAATACATGCATTCGTACGTTACGTACATACCTATGTACATACGTACATGCACCAGGGGGCTGGCTTGGGATTTTCAGGTGGTACACAAATGGAATAAAACAACATACATTTTGATTTAAAAAAGTGATAATCTCAGATGGTACCCAGCTGCTTACCTGCATATATGGAAGGTAGACCCTGTACAGACATACTTTTTTTCTTTCTTGAAGATTTATACTGCCAATTATGGATAAGTCTGAATAGACTTATTTTCAGCATTAGACAGTTTGTCGATAGAAAGCCCGAGCCAACACTTTTACCGACCCAAGGGATTTTTAACCTCTCACACCACATAGACATGGGATGAGAGCAACGGGCCGTTGATGACGCTCTAAGTTATACACAGTGGTGGAAATCCAAATTGGCAGAGGTGGGGTGCATGGGGAATCAAACCACCAACCTTCAGATTAGGAGTCCGACCTAGAAAATAAGTCAGACACTCTAACCACTCTAACACAGAGAACACCACATGCATGCATGATACATAAGTATATACATACAATACATACCCACACATGCATGAATGCATACATGGTACATATATGCATTGATACATACATAACACATACATATGTACATACATACACACATACATGCATGCATGCATGCATACATACATACATACACACATACATACATACATACATACATACGTACATACATCCATCCATACATCCATACATACATACATACATACATACATACATACATACATACATACATACATACATCATCATCATCATGCTGTCGGTCGCGATGCTACAAAGACTGTTTTCATGACTTGACTGCCGCTCTCCCATACATACATACATGCATACATACAGCTGACCATTGCTTGTCTGTTAAAGGGACCAGCTATGGCTCGCTGGGACACTGCACGTACTCCGACAAATGCTCTCCAAGCACAACGTTGTTTAGTTTTTATGTTTAAATGCACCAAGTATGTGTGGGGAGAGGAGGGGACCAGGGCCATGTTAGTCTGAACTGCAAAGGTAGTTTGTTGTCTCCAAAATGGCCACCCCCATAGGCAGTGGCCATTTGCAATGGAAAAATTGCGCTGTGATTGGCTGAAATTGCGGTGCTCGCCAGCAACAGGATCAGAAGGATTTGCTGAGCCTGTTACTGGCGAGCACCGCTGTTTGACAATATCGCCGCCGCCGGATCTGTCAATATACTAGAGCCAAATCTATTCAATGCTATCATATTTAACAGAATTACATACGCAATAAGTGAACTTTCATGAAATTAACCCTAAAATCGAACCGATATTAACGCCGCCGCCGCCGCATTGGCGGCGATATTAAAGTTGCATGGTCCGATGGTATAAATATATTTTCAAAACTAAAACACTTACCTAGATTTGATCCTACATATCTAACTTAGATACTGGTGCCCACACTAATAAATTGGTGCTGTATTTATGGAATAAATCCGATTTGACAAGAATCTACATTCACACCACACATGTTCCTCAGCACTCACTTTCTAAGATGCAGGTCAATCTCGTGACCTCTCAGAGATTCTTGGTGGTCATGGCCTAGTTTCACACCATGTGACCAGCCTGAGCACTCTCCAGAAATAGATCAGGTATGTTTGCTTTGTTTATGTTCAGCAGGGGCTGTATGCACGAATCGGGGTTAGGGCCGTAACCGCGGCTAGGCTAGCTCCACACGGCTAAATGTGTGTAATTGCATACGGATTTAGCCGTGGGAGCTAGCCTAGCCGCGGTTACGGCCCTAACCCCGATTCGTGCATACGGCCCCAGAGCTTCTGTTATCTGCTTTTCTTCTCATTAGCTAGATTATAAGTTGTTATCTCACTCACTTGACAGTTAACCATATAAAGTGTTACTGATATTAAACTGAAAGCGTAGGAATCAGAGCGTTTACTCCATGCCAGTATTCTCGATGTCGGGCTGATGTCACCGTGACTCGCGAAGGGAAATTTGTGCTGCAGCAATGCTATGTCTATGGAGAGCATTTATTTTTGCAAATTAAATTAAAAAGCTGTCATTGGGTCGATTAAAAAGCTCTTAATGCGCGATTGAAGAGGAAGATCTGAAGTATTTAATTTAACCTAAAAGCAATTTTCTCTGAAAGGAATAAAAAGCAGAGATAATAGTGAAAGTTGTTATATTCTGAATGTAAGTGCCAGCAATGGTAGTCAATTGGCTGATAAAAAGGTCAGTAGACCACGTGACCATGGCGAGATTGGGAATGGTGTCACAGCCTTGGCTTCCAGCCCGAGGGTTTCGGCAAGCTTGCCGAAATTATTTTGAGTGCATTTACTTCAAATATCTTCAAAATTACTTGGCAATTATCAAAACCACTTCAGGGTAATGATAAGGAGATCATACCGATCAATTTACTATATTTATCTCAAAAAGTTTGGGAAAACTGACAACCCATCGGACTATGCAACTTTAATATTGTCGAATCGACGAATGTAAACACGGCACACGGCTGAAAACGCCACACCGGCGCATTAGGCCACCCTGTGGCACAAATCTGAACTATTCCGAGTTCGTTTGTTTTCCACACGGCGGATAGCTGGCGACTTTAAAGGATTGTTTGAATGTCGGCTGCCCAGATTTGCCGTCTTACCTATTAGGAGGCGCCATCTAACGGGAATCTCTAACAACGGTGCCTCACTCATGGTTAGTTCCTCTCCTTCACTCCAGGTGACACGACTGATGCTAAAACGTAAAAGAAAATAGGAACGAGAACCAGGGTAGTTGTCTGAAATTCTCACCAGACGGCGCCACTTGACCGGTGGCCGAACTAATGCGCTTTCTACGGCCACTGGGACCCGACTTTATAAGTAGGCCTACTCGATTAGCTAGATCAACTCTTTATGATGAATGTCTGTATTAAGGTGCACAAATGAGCTCATTTGTGTGTTATTGCCACATAATTCCGGTTGTATATGGGTAGATTCCTGTTTATGATGAGACAAAGGATGTTTGAGACAAAGACTCACTAGAGAGTTATCTGTAGAGGTGGTTCTACCTGACGACATTACTCCTTAGGACGCGTGGGTGAGGCATTTTAATTCCAGCCAGATATAGAATAAATATATATTACCCAAATTAGGACTTTTGTTTGTTTCCTCTCTAGTTCAGGCGCAAAAACCAAGTAAACGCCAATTCAAAAATTGAGGTAAAGATTAGAATCTAAACTTCAACATTTTTTATATTCATTTTTTTGTTGTTCCTTGCTCCATAATCAGTTCAGCACAAGAAATGTGGAATTAGTGAGAATTAAAATTAGTTTCAGGTCAAAATCATTTACTTAAACAATATTTTTGGATTGGTGTTTACGGGGTTTTGCGCCTGAATTCTTCATAATTATAAATATACATACACACCTAGACGGCTCCTAATCTGGTTGCAGGGATTAATCCACTTGACCCAATTCCCATTGAGACCAATGTTACAATGATCCACTGCACAGGCTAAGCCACTGCTGCATGAGTAGTTAGAGTTAGGGCGATAATACCCTCCTTGTGAACCATCTGTGGGCCCCGTCCTGATATGACCTTAGATGTTGCTAGGTCGTAAAACAACAACAAACAACAACAATCATCTGTGGGAATTGACCGAACGCGGTGGCCTAATCGGTATAGCGCAACCTTCCCATGCGGAAGGTCAGGATTTCTATAGGGCAAGGACTGATTAGCTCAGTATTAAGCTGCGAACACACTGGACGCGTATCTCGCGTGTGCGTCAAGCGTCGCGCGTGCGTAAAAAATCAAAACGTATGTAATAAAGAGAACCCGAACACACTGGCGCGTGCGTTTGTCGCGCGTGCGTCACGCGTGCGTCACGGATCGCTTTTGGAGCGATTATTTACGCTTGACGCGTGGTGACGCTTGGCTTTTGACCGAATTTGCCCAACTTTGCCTGACTTTGCCTGACTTTGCCTGACTTTGGCTGACTTTGCCCGACTTTGCCCAACTTTGCCCGACTTTGCCTGACTTTGCCCGACTTTGCCCTCTTCCATTCCCTCTTCCATTCCCTCCCCTTCCATTCCCTCCTCTTCCATTCCCCCTCTTCCAATCTCCTCTCTTTCATTCCCCCTCTTTCATTCCCCCTCTTTCATTCCCCCTCTTTCATTCCCCCTCTTTCATTCCTCCTCTTCCATTCCCCCCTCTTCCAATCTCCTCTCTTTCATTCCCCCTCTTT
This sequence comes from Branchipolynoe longqiensis, assembly GCA_030323885.1. Lineage (NCBI taxonomy): Eukaryota > Metazoa > Annelida > Polychaeta > Phyllodocida > Polynoidae > Branchipolynoe > Branchipolynoe longqiensis. Next base: position 41,973,113 of record CM059195.1, read on the forward strand.
CATTCCCCCTCTTTCATTCCCCCTCTTCCATTCCCTCCTCTTCCATTCCCTCCTCTCCCATGCCCCCTCTTCCATTCCCCCTCTTTCATTCCCCCTCTTTCATTCCCCCTCTTTCATTCCCCCTCTTCCATTCCCTCCATCCCCTCTTCCATTCCCTCCTCTCCATTCCCTCCCCTTCCATTCCCTCCTCTTTCATTCCCCCTCTTTCATTCCCCCTCTTTCATTCCCCCTCTTTCATTCCCCCTCTTCCATTCCCTCCTCTTCCATTCCCTCCTCTTCCATTCCCCCTCTTCCATTCCCCCTCTTTCATTCCCCCTCTTTCATTCCCCCTCTTTCATTCCCCCTCTTTCATTCCCCCTCTTTCATTCCCCCCTCTTCCAATCTCTCTCTTTCATTCCCCCTCTTTCATTCCCCCTCTTTCATTCCCCCTCTTTCATTCCCCCTCTTTCATTCCCCCTCTTTCATTCCCCCTCTTTCATTCCCCCTCTTCCATTCCCTCCTCTCCCATGCCCCCTCTTCATTCCCCCTCTTTCATTCCCCCTCTTTCATTCCCCCTCTTTCATTCCCCCTCTTTCATCCCCCTCTTTCATTCCCTCCTCTTTCATTCCCCCTCTTTCATTCCCCCTCTTTCATTCCCCCTCTTTCATCCCCCCTCTTTCCATTCCCTCCCTCCCATGCCCCCTCTTTCATTCCCCCTCTTTCATTCCCCCTCTTTCATTCCCCCTCTTTCATTCCCCCTCTTCCATTCCCCCTCTTCCATTCCCCCTCTTCCATTCCCTCCTCTTCCATTCCCCCTCTTCCATTCCCCCTCTTCCACCCCCCTCTTGGGGAATGAAAGAGGTGGAATGCAAGAGGAGGGGAATGCAAGAAGGGGGAATGAAAGAGGGGGAAAGCAAGAGGGGGGAACAGAAGATGGGGGAATGGAAGATGGGGAATGGAAGATGGGGAATGCAAGATGGGGAATGCAAGATGGGGAATGCAAGACGGGGAATGCAAGACGGGGAACGGAAGATGGAGAATGGGGAATGGAAGAGGAGGGACAGAAGAGGGGGAATGGAAGAGGGGGAACGCAACATGGGGGAACGCAAGAGGGGGGAACGCAAGAGGGTCTCTGTGTGTGTCTCTATGTGTGTGTCTCTATGTGTGTGTCTGTGTGTGTCTCTGTGTGTGACTCTGTGTCTCCGTGTGTGTCTCTATGTGTGTGTGTGTCTCTGTGTCTGTGTGTGTGTCTCTGTGTGTGACTCTGTGTCTCTGTGTGTGTCTCTATGTGGGTGTCTGTGTCTCCGTGTCTCTGTGTGTGTCTCTGTCTGTGTCTCTGTGTGTGTGACTCTGTGTCTCTGTGTGTGTCTCTATATGTGTGTCTGTGTCTCTGTGTGTGTCTCTGTGTCTGTCTCTGTGTGTGACTATGTGTCTCTGTGTGTGTCTCTATGTGTGTGTCTATGTCTCCGTGTCTCTGACAAAGAGACACACACAGACACATATACACACACAGACACACACACAGAGACACACACCGAGACACACACAGACACATATACACACACAGAGACACACACAGAGACACAACACAGAGACACACACAGACACACACACAGACACACACACAGACACACACACAGACACACACACACACACACAGACACACACAGAGACACAGAGACACACACACACAGAGACACACACAGAGACACACACAGAGACACACACAGAGACACACACACAGAGACACACACACAGACACAGAGACACACACAGAGACACACACACAGACACAGAGACACACACACAGACACACAGAGACACACACACAGACAGAGATACACACACAGACACACACAGCAACAAAGACACAGAGACACACAGAGACAAAACACAGAGACACAACACAGAGACACACACAGACACACACACAGACACACACGGAGACACACACACAGACACACACAGAGACACACAGACACACACACACAGACACACACACATACACAGAGACACACACACAGAGACACACACACAGAAACACAGAGACACACACATAGACACAGAGATACAGACACACACACAGCAACAGAGACACAGACACACAGAGACACAACACAGAGACACACACACACAGAGACACACACACAGAGAAACACACACAGACACAGAGACACACAGAGAGACACACACACAGACACAGAGACACACACACAGACACACACAGACACACAGAGAGAAACACAGAAATGAGAAATATGAAGAATGGGACGGTGCAAACATGAGAAATATGACGCGTGGCAGACGCGTCCAGTGTGTTCGCTATTTACGCGTGAGAACCGCATGATGCACGCTTGTACTTGACGCACGCTCGACGCACGCGTCCAGTGTGTTCGCAGCTTTAGGATAATGTCACTGGGTAGGATATGCTGGGATTCGAACTCACAACCTCACATCCACTACAATGGGCCCCCTCCCCTGCCACCACCCTTAACCATCATGAACAAACCATCAACACACCGAACATCCTACACAACTATCAACCTGTTGAAACACATTGAACATTATATAAGACAGACAAAATGTCTTGTCAACTATAAACTTACCTTGTTTTATAAGAGAAAAAATGTAACCCTTGACGATTGTTTGAGTTGCCCCATGTATACACCTACTCGGTGCTACTCCCCATTTTTGCATGAACTACAGTGACTGGTGCTGTACATTATACAACAGGAGCCACTCCCTTAATTCTATAGGATCGGTGCTGTAACTAATACAGCACTGATCAATCTTAGATTATTTAGACTGTCAATTCCAATAGTAAGATGGCCGGAAGACCAGTGCTACGGCGCTGACAAATGTCATATTCAGATGAATAAATACTTTACCAAAAAAAACCCGCTTAACTCACTTAGCCACCCCGCCTGGTTTATAAAGTTATAAAGTTACAAAGTTGTATCTATTATGAAAACGACAATCCTATTCCGATCACGTGTAGGTGTTAGTTTGTTACTATGTACAAATTACTCGGCCAAGTTTACGCGCGATCTAAATTAGTTCACCGGTTATCCACCAGGCTGCGCCACTGCTCAAACCCTGCTGTTCTAACCACGTGAACAGAGGCTGGTTGGTTGGTTGGTTGGTTGTTGGAGGTTTACATCCTGGCAACGCCTAAGGTCATATCTGGATAGGTATCGACTTGTGATAGTGCGCACTCATGGTGACTTTATAGTGCTGTCCCACTGGGAAATCAGGCAGCCAGCACCATGCCCTGATATCCCACTCAGTCACATTGTCCTGAAACTGAGCTAACCAGTCCTTGCCCTATCCTATTAATGCCGAGCACCAGGCTAGGAAGCGATAAGTCTCAATTTGATAGGTCATTGGTTTGACTCGACCGGGAACCGAAGTGCTGATCTCCCGCACGCGATGCATGCGCTCTACCGATTCGGCTACCACGCCCGGTTATGCATGCATTATAACCTAAGCCCACTCTTCCCTTCCCTGTGTGACGTCACAGAATTACTATTAATATCTGTGGGTTACTCAGGGTCTAATGGATATGGGAAGATCACTCTCCCCACCTCAAATTGCCCAATCTAAGTGTGATCTTTCATTAAGATACATAACATATTAATGTAAGGAATGCATGGTAAAATCCTGACACCAGAATGTTTTAAATATATATTCTAGTTATGGACAGACGATTCTGGAAATTGTCTGTGAAAGTCTAAATTAGTGATAATGTTGGATCTGTTCTAAAAGTCCATTAACCAGATGGAATGGGCAAATGAGTTGAGTTCTGTCTCCCATTATGCTAGATCATTTGAACCCTAGTCGAGTCAAACCAATGACGTACAAATGTATACTAGTTGCTTCCTAGCCAGGTGCTCGGCATTACTAGGCTATGGAAAGGACTGGTTGGCTCAGTGTCAGGATAATATGACTGAATGGGATATCAGGTAATGATGCTGGCAGTCTGATCTCCCAGTGGGGCAGCACTATAAGGTTACAATGAGTGCACACTGTCACAAGTCGGTACCCATCCTGATATGACCTTAGATGTTACCAGGACGTAAACTCCAACAACTAACCAACACAAGTCAATTTAAGCTGTACAATCCAATGAAATTATGAATTAACAAAACAAAACAAAGCACTTCTCTAAATTTAATTCGATGAAAAAAAATGATATCTAACTTAAACACTGATGCATCTATTCAGTATTTGTCACAACATAGAAGGGGAATACTGAGTCAATTTAATACAACCTGTCACTGCTGAAGCCTATGGTGTCAGAACTTTGACGTGCTTGCGAAAATTAATTGTGACCAATGTGTCCAAACGTTGCTATTTAAAATCAAAATTTACTTAAAACTAAAGTGAGGTAGATTATAATGACCAACATAATATATTTAGCTAAAATAATTGAGAAAAACTCAAAACCACATCGGACTATGCACTTTTTATTTCAACCAGTATTAATCAGCACGACCAATCAGATTGCTTGATATGGAATTAACAGGGATGAGTCTTTTGCTACTGGGACTAGGCTTTACTCTAGATTGACTTAATTCCCATTGAAAGCAGCGATGCAACGATCGACCAAACTGACTAATCCTCTGCATGTATGATTTAATCATGGGAATAGCTTGGTTAGTTGGTTGGTTGTTGGAGCTTTACGTCCTGGCAACATCTAAGGTCATATCAGGACGGGTGCTGACTTGTGACAGTGCACACTCATGACAACTTTGTAGTGCTGCCCCACTGGGATATCAGGCCACCAGCACAATGATCTGATATCCGTCTCAATCATATTATCCTGACACTGAGGCAACCAGTCCTTGCCCTATCCTAGTAGTGCCGAGTGCCTGGCTAGGATCAATTTTTAAGTCGACCAGGGCTCGAACCCATAGAATCGAATTCGATGATCTACCAAAGCGGGAGACGCACGCTCAACTCATTCGGCCATCCCGTCTGATGTACTATCTATATATATGTATGTACAGTTAACTCAATATCCGGATAATGTAACTGAGTGGGAAATCGGGCCATGGTGCCAGCGGCATGGTCTCCCAGTAGGAAAGCACTATAAAGTCGGCATGAGTGCGCACTGTCACAAGTCAGTAACCGTCCTGATATGACCTTAGATGTTGCCAGGACATGAAACTCCAACAAACAAACATTATCCTCATACTGAACTCACTAGTTCTTGCCCTATCCTATTAATGCCGAGCATCATTCTAGGTAGTGACAAGTATCAATTTTGTAAGTCATTGGCTTGACTCAGGTGGGATTCAAATGCCCGAAGTTCCACATGGGAAGTCACAACGGTCGCGGTCGCCTAATCGGTAGAGCGCGGGCCTCGCGTGCGGAAGGTCGGGAGTTTAGTTCCCGGTCGAGTCAAATCAATAACTTTATAATTGATACTTGTCGATTCCTAGCCTAGTGCTCGGCATTAACATGATAGGGCAAGGACTGGTTATCTCAGTTTCAGGATAATGTGACTGAGTGGGATATCTGATCATGGTGCTGGCATCCTGATTTCTAAGTGGAGCACTGATTTCTAAGTGGGGCATCACTATAAAGTCGCCATGAGTGCGCACTGTCATAAGTCGTTATCCATCCTGATATGACCATAGATGTTGCCAGGACATGAAACTCCAACAACCAATCACATGGGAAGTGAGCACTCTGACGGATTCGGGCACCACGTCTGAACCAAACAACGATTGAAGAAAAACTACAGTGGGTCGTTTATCTTTACATACCCCTCAGGATATAAACCGGTCCATCATTGCCATTACTAACTAATCAGTGCTAATTGCAGAGATGTCAACTGCTCCGATTTTCTAGGAAGAATCCGATTTTGGCTACTCTCTTCCAATATTACAATTCCATGTGCAAATCTTTCGATTTTCACTCTCCCCCACATAAAAAGACGATTCAGCTAATACGAAAGGCAAAGTCAGCTACTTACAGCAGCTTAAAGACATCACCAGCTCAAGGTGGCAAGCTGAACTTAGAAAATGACACATAGACACATGGGGGATACATGGTGGGACTTGTATGAAGAAGTATATATATATATATATGTGATGTATAACGCATTATACGAGTATAAAGGCGCGGAAGGGAATTAACTCCTTGTTATTATTGTAATGTGCTAATTATTATTAATATTACACTATATACTGTACTACCTCCTCCATGTTCGCGACGGGTGGCCCCACCCCTGTTGCTACGGGAATTTTGAATTATATATTGTATGATTATACTATGTCATGATATATATCCAATTGTCGTGCTATGTGTTTCCGCAAACAAACTTATCTTCGTAATAAAATGTGAAAATGTTCCTATATTTGGTCACACAATGTTAGCATCTGTGTAATTGTGTTCCAGTGCAGAGGCGATGTAGTGCATATCTAAGGCAGTTGTACCCTTGACAGTCTTGCAATGTTGTACATGTAATAACCTCATTACATTATAAGAAACCAACAGCAACAAATCCCCAGAACACCAAGCTGATATGAATTAATGCACTGGAGCCATGAAATCACGTGTACACACGAGTCTCACTCACTCACATCCCACTTACAAGGAAGCAATGGCAAAACAAGCAACCAAAACAAACTAATCCAGCTCCCTCCAGCCCCCCCCACATCCCCCTTACCTCCACCAAAATCTCACCATACCTCACTTTCATCAGGGATGAAAGATCTCCGCGAATTCGCGGATTTCCGCGATTGTTGATATTCACTGATTAACGTTCACAAAATGTCAATATATAATATGTGATGTATAACGCGGGTATAGATGCGCAGAAGGGAGTTAATTCCTTATTATTATTGTGTTTATTATTATTATTATTATTATTATTATTATTATTATTACACGATATACTGTACTGGCCCCTTCATGGTCATGACTGGTGGCGCCACATCCGGCGCTCCTCGGTACCTGTATACCATAAGAGCATCACTCGCGTCGGAGGATATTATATAATATATGTATTAAGGCATCAATTGATTGGTCTAAATCCCGTTCTTATTTGACCTTAAATGTTGCGATAACAGGGTTAGGTATGGGCGATTATATAGTTTGTTTCCGCTCCTCACTCCATCTTCCTTGGTCCCCCCCCCCCCCCCCGCCCCATATCCACCCACAATCTACCATGGAGGCTGCTAAAGTGAAGCTGTCGAGCACAATAACCACCTTCCTTCTCATCCACCTTTTTACCCACCCACCCTCTTACCCACTCACTTACCCACCCACGTACACACCCACCACACTCACTCAATCACTTACCTACCCACTTACCCACCCACATACACACCCACTTATACACTCACTTACCCACTCACTTACCCACCCACGTACACACCCACCACACTCACCCATCCACTTACCCACCCACATACCACCCACACACACCCCCCACCCACACACACCCACAACACCACCCACCCCCACTCACCCACCCACTTACCCACCCACAAACACCCACACCACCACCCACCCCACATTACCCACACCCACATACACACCCACTTATACACTCACCCACCCACTTACCCACCCACTTACCCACCCAGATACACACCCACTTACGCACTCACCCACCCACTTACCCATCCACTTACACACTCACTTACCGACCCACCCACTTACTCACCCACTTACCCACCAACTCATCCACTCAACCACCCATTTATTCACTTCCCCACCACTTCCCCACCCATTTACCCACTTACCCCACACTCACCCATCCACTTCCTTCACTTACCCCACCTACTTACCCACGCACATACCCACCCACTTACACCAGCCTCCTCGGCCCCGATGCAAGTGAAATCGGAATCGAGTGGATGGCTATCCCACGGGGTAAGAGTTCTAGGGGAAAAAACCCTCAAACATAACGGAAACTAATCAAGGGGAAAAAACCCTCAAACATAGCGGAAACTAATCATGTCTGCAATAGAAACCTAGCACACTAAGCGTGAGTGAACGGCTTAATTGACAGCATACATGCGCAGCCACGTTTCAACCCCCCGCCCCTCCACACACACACACACACACACAGATAGACTCCCAGAGGCAACCAACCAGTCACAAACTCCACATCATGGTGATTATGGATGTAACAGATTGGTTGGTTGATGGAGCTTTACGTCCTGGTAACATCTAATGTCATATCAGGACGGGTACCGACTTGTGACAGTGTGCACTCATGGTGACTTTATAGTGCTGCCCCACTGCAAAATCAGCCCACCGGCCCCATGACCCGATATCCCACTCAGTCACATTATCCTGATGTGGAGTCAACCAGTCCTTGCACTACCCTATTAATTAATGCCGAGCGACAAGTATTAATTTTTAAGTCATTGGTTTGACTCGACCAGGGTTCAAACCCCCACGATCTACCAAAACGGGAGACGGACGCTCAACTCATTCGGCCATCCAACCAGTCACCTACTCCACATAATGATGATTAAGGGTGTAAAAGGAGCAATAACTGGGGCGTAAAGAAAATAAAACAACATACGGGAGTAGTCGCTGGCAACAAACTATCTTGAATATTCCCAACAGGACGAACACGCCCTCACCGACCGATGATATATATATATTTGTTGTATGTGCTGTATAATCTATTATGGGAATATAAACAAGGGCACTACCATCTTCAGTTATATCTGTATTGTTAAATTGCGAACCACAGCTAGTGTATGACATTGTGTAAAGTCGACGGCTGGCATCTGTGGGTTCTGTAGGCAGGTTTGTAGGAAATCAATACAGGCAAGAAGAGAAAGGAAGAGTCTAAAGAGTGAAAGTAGAGTGAGAGCTTGCACCCTCAGGTTTAGTATTATATAGTGGTATATATATCTGATATGGCATACCACCTGACCATGATCTCCAATCAGCAACAAGCATTTCTAGTTCCACCAATGAACAGTAGGCATTCTGGGGTCACCATGGCTACTGTGATCTACCCACCACCACCATGCGGTGTGGCTGCTTGGCCTGCACCTGCCTGCTGTGTGTGTGTGGTGATCTGTGACCAACAGTTGGAGGGGGGGAGGGGGTAGTGAGTAGAGCTCTTGAGGCTCCTTACACACTATCACTAGTGCCTCATTCACACTATCTACCTAATACACAATGACTATTGACCATAAGTAAAGGATCACCAGCAACTACATAAATACATTCATGCACCTCGCCCTATACATCATTTACATTAATAGACCATTTGTACTCCTTTATAGACCATTTCGCATTCCCCACCAATGCGTTTTATCGGAATATTTCACAATTGTTTAGTTCCAGGTTTGGCCACGCGGCGCCACCTGTCAGGGACTCTGACCTCATATAAGCCAGCTGTGTCTGGCCGTTATCGCCTTCCGACCCACTCGGACGGTCAAAATTATATTAATGGCAATACTAGAATAGCCTATATATACTAATGTAATTTTATATATCTGGTCGGTCTCTACTTGCACATAATTATATACAAATGTATGATTCATTCTCTGAAACAGGGTACCACATATTTGATCTCCACATTACGATGGTGACAATTAATTCTTTCCTTTTCTTTTGGCAGCAAGTGAAGTAGTTATTGTTTCTTCTGTGTGTTAAGTATGTTAGTAATGCTACATGTATTTAATCTATTCCACAAAATGGATCAAAAGTATACTTGTACGATTATATGCCAAAATGTGAAAATGTACACATCGATACCATGCTTTTATGCAAGCTTTTTTCAACTGTTTTCTCGTAGCACAAGATCCTTTTTTTTGCTAATGGGGCTGTCACACTACGACGCTTCTCACCGGCGACCCATCAGCGTTGAAACTAACATTTTAAGTGTCGAGAAACGTTAAAGATAGTGGAAATATGGTGAAATTGGACGTTGGTGCAGCGTGTCAGTAGCGTGTTATTAGCGCGGGGCTAACATTGTGGTAACGTATATCGGCGCGTTCTCTCTGTGTCTCTGTCTGTGTCTCTGTCTGTGTCTCTGTCTGTGTCTGTGTCTGTGTCTGTGTCTCTGTATGTGTCTCTGTATGTGTCTCTGTCTGTGTCTCTCTCTGTGTCTCTGTGTATGTGTATGTGTCTGTGTCTCTGTATGTGTCTCTGTCTGTGTCTCTGTATGTGTCTCTGTCTGTGTCTCTGTGTATGTGTCTGTGTCTCTATCTGTGTCTCTGTCTGTGTCTCTGTATGTGTTTCTGTCTGTGTCTCTGTGTCTGTGTCTGTCTCTGTCTGTGTCTCTGTATGTGTATCTGTCTCTGTCTATCTCTGTGTCTCTGTCTGTGTCTCTGTGTCTGTATCTCTGTCTGTGTCTCTGTCTGTGTCTGTCTGTGTCTGTGTCTGTCTGTGTCTGTGTCTGTGCCTCTGTCTGTGTCTCTGTCTGTGTATCTGTTTCTGTCCGTGTCTGTGTCTCTGTCTGTGTCTCTGTGTCTGTTTCTGTGTCTCTGTGTATGTGTCTCTCGGTGTCTCTGTGTCTCTGTCTGTGTCTCTGTCTCTGTATGTGTCTCTGTTTGTGTCTCTGTCTCTGTCTGTGTCTATGTCTGTGTCTGTGTCTCTGTCTCTGTCTCAGTCTGTCTCTGTGTCTCTGTCTGTGTCTCTGTCTGTGTCTCCATCTGTCTGTGTCTGTCTGTGTCTGTGTCTGTGCGTCTCTCTCTCTCTGAGAAACAGAGACTCACACACACAGACACAGACACACACACAGAGACACATATACACACACAGATACACAGAGACACACACACATACACAGAGACACACACACAGACACAAATACACACACAGAGACACAGAGACACACACAGACACAGAGACACACACACCCACAGACACACACAGAGACACACACAGAGACACACACACAGACACAGACACAGATACACAGACAGAGACACATACAGAGACAGACACAGATACACTGACAGAGACACAGACACAGACACACAGACAGAGACACATACAGAGACACAGACAGACACAGACAGAGACACATACAGAGACACATACAGAGACAGACACAGAGACACAGAAACAGAGACACAGACACAGACAGAGACACAGACACAGAGACACAGACATACACAGACAGAGACACATACAGAGACACATACAAAGACAGACACAGAGACACAGAAACAGACACAGAGACACAGACAGAGACACAGACAGAGACACAGACAGAGACACAGACAGAGACACAGAGACACAGACAGAGGCACAGACAGAGACACATACAAAGACACATACAGAGACAGACCCAGAGACACAGACACAGAGAAACACACAGAGACACATACAGAGACAGACACAGAGACACAGACAGAGACATAGACACAGAGACACACACAGAGATACATACAGAGACACATACACAGAGACACAGACAGACACAGACAGAGACACATACAGAGACACATACAGAGACAGACACAGAGACACAGAAACAGACACAGAGACACAGACAGAGACACAGACAGAGACAGAGACACAGTCACAGAGACACAGACAGAGACACAGACAGAGACAGAGACAGAGACACAGACACATACACAGAGACAGAGACACAGACAGAGAGACAGACAGAGACACAGACATAGACATAGACACAGACAGACACAGAAAGAGACACAGAAAGAGACACATACAGAGACAGACAGAGAGACACTGACAGAGACACAGAGACACAGACAGAGACACATACAGAGACACAGACACAGACAGAGACACATACAGATACACAAACAGAGACAGGCACAGAGACACAGACAGAGACACAGACACAGAGACACACACACAGACACAGACACACACATATAGACACAGAGACACACACAGAGACACACATAGATACACACAGCAACATGTGAGCAACGTCCCTCCTACGCGCTTGTAACGTGTTTCGAGATTCGCCTAACGTCCTCCTAAAGTCCTTACCCATATATTTGCGCATGCCGCCGGTCGTTGTTTGACATGTTGAAAACAATCAGCGACCAATAACGCGCGCCGACGTTGTCCACCGACTGTCAACGTCAAAGATAGTGTACCGACGTGTACCGATGCGCACATAACGCGCCCCCAGCACGTACCGACGTTTCCCTTATTTTCGCCCAAAATCCGCACACGTCGACGGGTCGCCGGTGAGAAGCGTCGAGTGTGACAGCCCCATTAACTGTAATCAATAAAATCTTGGTTGAATTTGTTGTGCTTATTAAGCCAATATTCTGGATGTGTGTTTGATGTCCAAGTGACACAAGTTATTTTAACATATCGTTCAATTTATATAAGATCAAAAAAGAAAAAAAGAAAAAAATTCTTTTCAACACTGACATATATGCACAACATGTAAACTTTCATATGAACATGGATTCTGCTATTATTTGGAATATTTCAGGCTTTTATTCCGATGTGTCGATTTGACGTCAAGCCGTCTGGTTTAGTTACAACGCACTACACGAGGCAGTAACTTGGGTTTAGTTATAGACACCAATAACGTCGTCATACAACGAGTCCTTTGATCAAAGCTACTCACTCAGTTCACTGTTGACAATGCACCATAAAGGGTGCCGTACAGTACATGGCAATTCCTCTTGAATCAGACTTAATTTCCTGTCACACTATGCAGGATTGAGCAACGGACAGAATTGTCCAGTCCGGTGGTATTCGGGCGTGATAAGTATCAAAATGTATTAAAATGTGTCAAAATGATGCAATATCGTGTCAAAGGTTGCTGGAAGAACGGACATGAATGGATAGCCAACGGATGGTAAGCGGACTAAACGGACTCAAACCGGACAAGAAACGTAGATGTCAATCCGGCGGCATCCATTCCAAGTTTTGTGCATGTTCAAAACTTGTATGTCCACAAACTGAACTTTGATGGATATCAACGGACTTTGTTCGGTTTCTTTGCATTTCCCCCAATCCGGTGATGTGTGACAGGGCCTTTACCTTCATTTTCCCCATTTCAAGGCTTTGAAAAGCCTTGAATTCAACCTCTTTTGGATAATTAGTCTTGAGAAAAGCCTTGAATTCCATTAAACTGTTCCCACTGATCTAAATTAGTCCGATATCGCCATTTGCCATTGTTTCTTTTCTCCTGAAATCCAAATGAAAATAGTCTTGAATTCCTATATCAAAACGCCCTTGAAAAGCCTTGAAATAGCCTTGAATTCCATATGTTCACATGTGTACAGACCCTGTAATGGAAAATCGGCAACATTTCGCCCAAAACCTAGTACACCTCTGATGGTTTTGAAAGATTATTGTTGCATTCGTTGATTAAGAAGGGGACATTCCAGTCGCAGATAATTTGGACTTTCTCATTCCACCGCTCCTTGTCACAGTCGTAGTAATATCACACAACACGTGATTATGTAGTGACAAGTATGCATTTTAAAGCCATTGATTCGACTGGAGTTGGAATTGGGGAATATGGGGTCGGGGGGGGGGGGAGGATCACCCAGCATGCACTCTCCTCAACATTCATCAAGTCCGTGATTTTCCAATCAACAGGAATCAATACAAATGATCGTCTAATGTACATTGGCTTTTGGCCACCCCTTGTCCCATTTATATTAACTACTAACAATGAGTACGTGAAGGTCTGTTTCTGTGGGGGCGAGTTCGGGGGGATGTGTTTAGATATGCGTACATTCCTACATATTACATATTAAATCGTCGTATGGGCTAAGCTAACCAATCTTCCAGTCTCAAACTTCAAGTACATACACAGTTAGATTACACAATATATCGTCGGGCGATAGAAGTGATTCAAAACTGAAAAAAAATCCAAAGAAATCAAGTATCTGCATATAATGAAGGCAGAGGGGAATTAACAAGCATGTACAAAAGATGGAAGCTGCACTATCCTGCACTATGCTGCACTATTATGCATACTGGTCCATCTATTAAATAGTTTTACCGGACGCGGTGGCCTAATCGGTAGAGCGCGGACCTCGCGTGCGGAAGGTCGGGAGCTCGGTTCCCGGTCGAGTCAAACCAATGACTTTAAAATTGATACTTATTACTTCCTAGCCTGGTGCTCGGGATTAATAGGATAGGGCAAGGACTGGTTGACTCAGTGTCATGATAATGTGACTGAGTAGGATATCGGGTAATGATGCTGGCACCTGATTTCCCTCCAGGCCAGCACTATAAAGTCACAAGTTGGTACCCGTCCTGATATGACCTTAGATGTTGCTAGGATGTAAAACAACAACAAACAAAACAAACATTAAATATTTGTTGCTGGATAGAAGGGAATACATAGAAGTCAATTTAAATAGAACCGGGTGGATCTACTACTGAAAACTATGGTGTCTAGCATTTCGGTGTGCACACCAAAAGCGAGTTGACATTTTTCACTTAAATATCTCCAAAGTTAGCCATTTACCCGTTTGCTATGGGACGGGATGGTCGAAGCGGTAAGAGCGTTGGCTGGATTTCGGTGCAGGAGGTCATGGGTTCGAACCCTGACCGAGTCAAATCAATTGCTTACAAAATTGGTACACGTCATTACCTAGTCTGGTGCTCGGCATTACTAAGGTAGAGCAAGGACTGGTTTGCTCAGTATCAGGATAATATGACTGAGATGGATATCGGGTCATGGTGGCAGATGGCCAGTTTCCTAGTGGGGCAACACTATAAAGTCGCCACAAGGCGGTACCCATCCTAATATGACCTTTCAACTGAAGTAAGGTTGGTTGGTTGTTGGAGATTTACGTCCTGACAACATCTGAGGTCATATCAGGTGGGTACCGACTTGTGACAGTGCACGCTCATGGCAGCTTTATAGCGCTGCCCCACTGGGAACTCAGGCCACCAGCACCATGACCTGATATCCCACTCAGTCACATTATCCTGACACTGACCTAACCAGTCCTTGCCTATCCTATTAATGCCGAGTGCCAGGCTAGGATGCGACAAGTATCAATTTTATAAGTCATTGGTTTGACTCGATCAGGACCGGAACTCCCGGCCATCCACACACGAAGCCCGCGCCTAAAGTAAGGTAGATCAACCTAATACATTGATCTAAAGATATGGCAAAAATTCAAAACCATCGAGCTATGCAATTTTAATAACAGCAGGACCAAACCACACTGAGAATGCGACTGGACGAATCGGTAACAGCGCAGGCTTCCCGCGCAGAAGGTCGGGAGTTCCAGCTGAGTCAAACAAGTGATTTATAAAATTGATACTTGTCGCTATCTAGCCTGGCACTCGGCATTACTGGGATAGGGCAAGGACTGGTTTGCTCAGTATCAGGATAATGTGACTCAGTGGGAAATCGGGTGATGGTGCCGGCGGCCTAGACTCCTAATGGGACATCACTATTAAGTTGCCACGAATGCACACTGTCAAAAGCTGGCACCCGGCCTGATATGACATTAGATCTTGTCAGGACATAAAACCCCAACAAAAAACCATTGAGAATACACTCGATGACAGAGTTCATGAAAGTGGATACACTGAGCTGCTACTTAGATACACTAAGATAGTTAGTTATACTAAGCCGCAACTCATGATGCAATGTAGATAAAATAATGTACTTAGTGACTAGCGAATTGAGGGCGGGGTGATGGTAATGAAAAAGAGATACATACTTGTAATTCGGTTTGCCAGACGGGATGGCTGAATGAGTTAGAGCGTCCATCTCCCGTGTTGGGAGATCGTGGGATCACGGTGTCGAGTCAAACCAAAAACTTACAAATTTATACTTGTCGCTTCCTTGCCAGGCGCTCGGCATTATTAGGATAGTGCAAGGAGCAGTGGAATGAGGAAGACCAATCGTCAACGATTGAAATGTCCCCTGCTTAAACAACTAATGTACCAAAAAAAAAGAAGAAATTAGGTGTGTAATGCTTTATCAGCTTATTTCAAATCAATCATAATTACATCAACACACAGACAAAGGGAAATACAAACCAGGAAAACCATATAATATATAGAAAAGCAACGCACGCACACCTCAGCAAAAAGAAAACCCAACAAAAAACAATAAAGTATTAACAAAACAAAAATAATTACAAATCTAGACATAGTGCAAAGTGGCTTTGATTGTTGCCCTGTAATAAATATCACAGTTAATATAGATAATGGGCGAGTGTCTACGTATACACATTCTCTCTCTCTCTCTCTCTCTATATATATATATATATATATATATATATATATATATATACTAGGGCCATTCTCTAAAACTGCGAACCATATATTTGGTTTCCACGTTTCGATGGCGATAATTAATTTTTTTTTAAATATTTGTAGCAACTCAAATAATTATTATTGGTTCTATGTGTTAAGTATGTTAACGATATTACACGTATTTAATCTATCCCACGAAAGTTATAAAAAGTATGTTTGTATGAAATTTTTTTGAGAAAGTAATAAAGATATGATCACGTGATTCTACCATGAATATATCTATATAACCTATGTAATCTTAATGAAAGATCCCACTTTGGATGGGCTATTTGAGCTCGAACCCAGCACACTCAAACCTTCAGATTTACTTTAAGTGATAGTCAGATTTGTACTACTTTCCAAGTATGTAGTATGCCCTAGTCTACGTCACTAAGGACAGACATCAGGGCTAGATGACACTAATAGTCACCGATTGGCCACAAGGACCATCAGACCATGGGTGTACTCTATAACTCAAAGCTATTATGTTGGTTGGTTGGTGTTTTACGTCCTCGCAACATCTAAGGTCATATCATAACGGATAGCAACTTGTCACAGTGCGCACTCATGGTGACTTTATAGTGGTTCCCCACTGGGAGATAATGCCGCCAGTACCATGACCCGATATCCCACTCAGTCACATTACCCCGACACTGAGCCAACCAGTCCTTGCCCTATATTAATAATGCCGAGTGCCTGGCTAGGAAGTGACAAGTATCAATTTTTAAGTCAGTGGTTTGACTCGACCAGGGTTTGAACCTGTGGTTTGAATCCCACGATTTACCAAAACGGGAGATGAACGCTCAACGCATTCGGCCATCCTGTCTGGTAGATATTTTGTTGTTTCAATGGTCATATTTGATCATAAGAATTATGAAGAAGTAATGTTCTCTTGGTCATGTTGCTGCCTCTTTAAATGACGACAAAGTATTAATTAACCCATACCCTGCCCTAAAACCAATTTAGGTCTATTAGTTAAGTTTAATTATGTTAATTGTACAGTATTACCTCTCTTCTGTGACCTTTGTGATCGGCGAACACCTGCCGTGTTCGAAAATTTTTCCAATATTCAAACAGTTTTTGTCTCATTTGACTATCCCACCGATGACAGGACACCTGTTATGTCAGGACAACATAGGTCTGGAAACAGAGTTGTTCTTTGAAAGACATATTACTATGTCCAATTTCAGATACTATTTCATGCGCTATACATTATCTTGTTCAATGATGGGATGTGGAGGCTTAATTAAATAACTGTATTTGGGATTTAAAAAAAAGAAAGAATTGAGTAGGCTATTAAGTGTAAATACTGAGGTTCTTGACCTTCACCCAGAGAGAACCCTAATTATTAAACCCTGTGAGGATTAGAGCTGAACGATCTCAGGAATCTAAAGCTGCACCTGGAATCTCCTGATTATCCAACTTACAGCATACGGCTGGGGAACACCCCACATGTTGTTGGGCTGGGAAACACCCCACAGGTTGTTGGGCTGGGAAACACTCCACATGTTGTTGGGCTGGGAAACACCCCACAGGTTGTTGGGCTGGGAAACACCCCACAGGTTGTTAGACTGGGAAACACCCCACATGTTGTTGGGCTGGGAAACACCCCACAGGTTGTTGGGCTGGGAAACACCCCACAGGTTGTTGGGCTGGGAAACACCCCCACAGGTTGTTGGGCTGGGGAAACACCCCACAGGTTGTTGGGCTGGGAAACACCGCACAGGTTGTTGGGCTGGGAAACACCCCACAGGTTGTTGGGCTGGGAAACACCCCACAGGTTGTTGGGCTGGGAAACACCCCACAGGTTGTTGGGCTGGGAAACACCCCACAGGTTGTTGGGCTGGGAAACACCCCACAGGTTGTTGGGGTGGGAAACACCCCACAGGTTGTTGGGCTGGGAAACACCGCACAGGTTGTTGGGCTGAGAAACACCCCACAGGTTGTTGGGCTGGGAAACACCCCACAGGTTGTTGGGCTGGGAACACCCCACAGGTTGTTGGGCTGGGAAACACCCCACCGGTTGTTGGGCTGGGAAACACACCACAGGTTGTTGGTCTGGGAAACACCCCAGATGTTGTTGGGCTGGGAAAACACCCCCCATGTTGTTGGGCTGGGAAACACCCCACAGGTTGTTGGGCTGGGAAATACCCCATAGGTTGTTGGGCTGGGAAACACCCCACATGTTGTTGGGCTGGGAAACACCCCACAGGTTTTTCGGCTGGGAAACACCGCACAGGTTGTTGGGCTGGGAAACACCACAAGGTTGTTGGGCTGGGAAAACACCCCACAGGTTGTTGGGCTTGGAAACACCCCACAGGTTGTTGGGCTGAGAAACACCCTACAAGTTGTTGGGCTGGGAAACACCCCACAAGTTGTTGCGAATCCCTGTTTACAGCCAAGTTAAATACAGCAGTGCAAGCTATGTATCGTTGTGGTATTTGAAGGGTTTGTTATGTTTTAAAATATGAATATTGTAGTGGTCTGCACTGACCTCTCAAAGAAGGTGCCACATACACAGGTGGGCGTGGATAGGGCGATAACATGAAGGAACCTAGATTAAAATTGATTTTTCACCGATTAACGTGAAACAAAATGCTATGGAATATGGATGTATAGTAACACCTCTCTAATCGACCACCCCCACAGATGGACCACTCCCCTATATCAACAGCTTTACTTGGGTCCAAACAATATTCTAACTCCCTAAACCGACCACCTCCCTAAATGGACCACTTAGAGTCGGTCCCAAGGTCGGTCGATTTAGAGAGGTTTTACTGTATATCACTAGATGGCAACTATTGGTTTGTTCGAATCTTATATGAACTTGAATGTTACTGAGACATAAAACCCAAACAAGAGAGTATTAGGTATGGGCGATAATGCAGTCACAACAAGGAGAGTTGAAACCTGATTTTCAGCGGTTTCCCGCGATTCCCCGCCACAAACGGGAACTTGCCTGTGGCATGGTAATGTGGCTATTTATAACTAATAATTTCACAGTCCCTGCCCAACAGTCAGTCTTAGTCAGCATATCCGTATTTTCGCGGATATTAGCCGTTGGTGTAATAACCTCAGGTTGATTTCCGCGATTTTTTCCCGGAGACCACCTTCATCCATTGATGGTTCTAATGTATCCTCTTTTAGTTTGAAGTGACTTTTTCCTAAATGTCCAAGTTTTGAGATATTTGAAATGCAACCATGACAAATTAATTTTGGCAAGCATAGCAAAAAATCTGACACCATACACTTCAGCAGTAACAAGTCCTATTAAAATGCATTGGTGTTCCCTACTATTTCGCAAAAAATGCTTAATAAACGCATCAGTATCGAAGATAGCAGGTATTGCAGGTATTGCAATACCTCAAGGAGTTTGACGCCCCTGCCCTGCAGAGTTGTAAACCACTGCCTTGTGGTACAGGTTCTTGACAGAACCGAAGGCTAAGGGAGCAAACCCTAAACAGAAAACCATGTCACTGTGGCAGCATTAAGGGCAGTTGATATATGGAACTCCGAACATCTCCCAACCAGCCACTGCAGGGACAAATAGTTTTGCGCCTATCTGGACATGTTTGTGCCGGTGTGAAACCTCTATTTGCTCCCCGAGAGAGTGCCGCTGGTAACTTGCAAAAGTCAGCAGCACTTCAACACTTTTGCAGGCAGCTTTCATGAAATTTAGAGAGCTAAATGGAGAGCGGCAGTCAAGTAATGAAAGCAGTCTTTGTCGCATCGCGACCGACAGCATGATGATGATGATGATCTAAGATAGATATGTTGAATCAAATCTAGATAATTGTTTTGGTTTTGACAATTTGATGCTTCATTGGACTATGCAGCTTTAAGTAATACTACACTGGCCATGTTTCTGTGCAAGGGAAGATGCTACAATTTTACGCACACTTGACGAAAACGGACGTGTGTTTTGAGACGGGAGCACCGCTCTCCACACCCAACCTCCTCCTCTACAATTACTTGGTTGCTGGTTGGATGTTGGGGTTTTACCTCCTAGCAAAATCTAAGGTAATACTAGGATGAATACCGACTTCTGACAGTGCGCACTCATGGCGACTTTATAGTGCTGCCCCACTGGGAGACCAGGCCACCAGCACCATGACCTGATATCACACTGAGTCACATTATCCTGACACCGAACCAACCAGTCCCTGCCCTATCCTAATAATGCGGAGCGCCAGGCTAGGAAATGACAAGTATCAATCTTTATGTCATTGGTTTGACTCGACCAGGGTTGGAACCTGTGGGTTCGAATCGCACGATCTACCAAAACGGGAGACGGACGCTCAACTCATTCGGCCATCTCGTCTGGTCCGTCCACAGTTAGGAATATGGTTAAGGGCTGCATAGTTACTGAACAACACACGTACACTGGAAGAGTGGGTATAGGCTGGGGTTGGAGGGTGGAGATGGGGAGGTGTAGCGTGGGAGGCTGGTGTGTGTGTGTGGAGGGGAGTAGGGGGGCGTGGGTTTGTGTGTGGGAGGGGGGGGGTGCTGGAGGGAAGTGAGAGAGGCTGGGGAGGAGGAAGTAGTAGAGTGAGAGGGTGGTGATGTCTGTGAGTGTGGAAGAGATTGCTGTAGTGATATGGGTGTGTTGGGGGGGGGTGGCGTGGGAGGGTGGTGTGTTTGGAGCGGGTAAGGTAGGGGAGGGGAGTAGACAATGGAGGTATGTGGGGTGTGGGTTCGTGGGGAGCGTGGGGGGGTGTGAGGGTGGGAGATCGAGGGTACGGGGGAGCGGGTGTGTGGGGGAGAGGTGGTTTGGGCGAGGGAGAGTAGGGTGTGGGTGAGTGGGGGAATGGGGTAGTGGGGTATGGGGAAGTGGAGGTGTGGGGGTTGGGGTGAGTGGGGGTGTGGAAGTGTTGGGTGAAGTGTGGGGACCTGGGGGGTGTTGAGGGAGGTGTGGGGGTGTCGTGTGGAGGTGTGGGGGTGTGGACGCAGCCTGGAGGAAGGATCATTGCACATTAAACAGCCGAAGTCGCTGTTGATTCAGTAATGAGGCAGTGTCCACACAGGGGTGATGGGACCATTAACTCCAATACGTGTACCTCTGTGGAGTTATCTACTCACTCCGTTGCCTCCTCCATCCTGGGCGGCGAGCACAACGTAAGGCATACGCGCATTTGCTCTGCGCAGTGCCTCAGCAACGCCCACTTCCGGTCCCACCCCCGCTGCCATCCCCAATCCTCCATCCCAATCACCCCACCCCACCACACCAAACACCGCCCCACACCACACCGGACCGCACCACACCGCACCGCATCTGACCACACCACACCACACCACACCACACCTCACCGCACCGCACCGCACCCCACCACACTGCACCGCACCGCACCACACCGCACCCCACCCCACCGCACCACACCACACCTCACCGCACCGCACCGCACCGCACTGCACCACACTACACCACACCACACCACACCACACCTCACCGCACTGCACCGCACCGCACCGCACCGCACCACACCCCACCGCACTGCACCGCACCGCACCCCACTGCACCGCACACCACTGCACCACACCACACCTCACCGCACCGCAGCCCACTACACCACACCACACCAGACCACACCACACCACACCACACCTCACCGCACTGCACCGCACCGCACCACACCACACCTCACTGCACCACACCTCACCGCGCCACGCCATGGCACGCCTCGCCGCACCGCTCCGCACCGCACCACACCTCACCTCACTGCACCACACCGCACCCCACCGCACCACACCTCACCAGACCTCACCGCACCGCACCGCACCGCACCGCACCGCACCGCACCTCACCTCACCGCACCGCACCACACCTCAACACACCTCACCACACCTCATCACACCACACCTCACCGCACCGCAGCGCACCGCACCACACCTCACCACACCACACCTCACCGCACCGCACCACACCTCACCAGACCTCACCGCACCGCACCGCACCTCACCGCACCGCACCGCACCGCACCGCACCACACCTCACCACACCTCACCACACCTCATCACACCTCACCGCACTGCAGCGCACCGCACCGCACCGCACCATACCTCACCACACCTCACCTCACCGCACCGCACCACACCTCAACACACCTCACCACACCTCATCACACCACACCGCACCGCAGCGCAGCGCACCGCACCACACCGCACCGCACCACACCTCATCACACCACACCACACTGCACCACACCACACCTCAACACACCACACCACACCTCATCACACCACACCTCACCGCACTGCAGGACACCACACCACACCGCACCGCACTGCACCTCCCACACCTCACCACACCACACCTCACCACACCACACCTCACCGCACCACACCGCACCACACCACACCATACCCCACTACACCACACCATGAGTGGTGGTCAGAATCGGATCTCGGGTTATATACGTCCATATATATATGTTGGTTGTTGGAGCTTTACGTCCTGCCAACATCTATGGTCAAATCAGGGCGGCATCTATCTCCATGATATATGTATATATATATTCCCATTGTATATGTTATATATATCCGGGAGATTTATATACATACAATATATGCACACATATATACAAATATTTATATATATGTATATAATATGCATATGATATGTATGTGTATATATCTCCCACACATAAGTATATATATACCCCTCTCACCCCCTTACAAGTGGGAAGGACGTACGTGTCTGTCTGAAGGAAGGGAGGGAGGAAGGGAGGTGGGTTGCCGGGAGGGGGGATGGTAGTGGCCGTGGAGCAGTGGCAGCGATCAGATCCCGAAATAAGTCTCAGTCTTGGAAGGGGAGATTCGACGGACTGGAACGGATAAACCCCTCCCTGCCTGGCAACACCAACACCAACACCAACCCAACCCGGAAGCAGCTAAGTAGTCGGAACCAGCGCGCGGGTAACAACCGAGACGCGCGCGTTCACTCCAACTGGCGTCACACTGCGCGCGCACACTGTCACCTCGCCCTGTGTACATACCCCTCAATGGGTGGTGTGGACGGACTCTTGAGTCTTGGTCTTTTAAACCAGCTTTAAGAAGAGACACTAACTCCAACACGCCCTAGTCGGCGCCGGACTAATCGTGTGTTTGGCGACTGTGGATATTCTCCAGGTGTTTCGCTTGTTGCCCGTGCAACTCGGAAATGGGTTGTGTGGGCGGTGAGGATTGAGCTTCGCTTGGATGGTTGGTTGTGTGTGCTATCAAGGGTCCATACCTGGGATGGAAAGTCTTGAAAAATCTTGGAACTTCATTTGCCCCGTTTCAACGCATTGAAAAGCTCTGTGTTTAATCTATTTTGGGGTAATTAGTCTTGAAAAGCCTTTAATTCCACACTGATCTAAATTAGTCTGAAATCGTCATTCGCCATTGTTGTTTTTTCCCCCTGAAATCCAAATGAAAATAGTCTTGAATTCCGATAAAAAAAAAAGAGCCTTGAAAAGCCTTGAAATCGCCTTGAATTTCATATCTTCACGTGTATATGGACCCTGGGGTACCTGATGGTGTCATTGGAGGACATAATGAGGCTTTCCGAAAGCTCTCCTGGAACCCTACACTGGAGGAGTCACGCCCCCTGGAGGATGTGGAGTGGAGTTTTTGTTCGTTTCTTTGTTGGAGTTTTACGTCCTGGCCACATCTAAGGTCCTATCAAGACGGGGAGTGGAGTGAGGGGGTGGTGGTTGTCTAATTAGACTGTTACAATCCGTGCCTTTCTCCGCATCTCCTAGGTACACCCTGGAAGGATTTCCATGGTTGGTTGGTTGTTGGAGTTTTACGTCCTGGCAACATCTATAGTTATATCAGGACGGGTACCGACTTGTGACAGTGCACATTCATGGCGACTTTATAGTGCTGCCCCACTGGGAGACCAGCCCGCTATCACCATGACCTGATATCCCACTCCTCAGTCACATTATCCTGACACCGAGCCAACCAGTCCTCACCCTATCCTATTAATGCCGACCACCTGGCTAGGAAGTGACAAGTATTAATTTTGTAAGTCATTGGTTTGACTCGACAGGGATTTAACTATTGGTCTAGATGTAGAGGCGACCTTTGAAGGCAGGTACTATGTTATGGATATACTACATAAGGCGGGCCTGCTTACGGATGTTACTCCCACTACCAGAGAAGATGTTCAATCGGTGCGGATTTTAAGTTGAGTGTCAGGAGTCTCCAATATCAACAGCGTCCAATGGGTTCAGTCAACCGTATCATGGACTGTGCGGTAATCAATTGAAGGAGAGATGAAAGATCTCCGCGATT
This sequence comes from Branchipolynoe longqiensis, assembly GCA_030323885.1. Lineage (NCBI taxonomy): Eukaryota > Metazoa > Annelida > Polychaeta > Phyllodocida > Polynoidae > Branchipolynoe > Branchipolynoe longqiensis. The sequence continues at coordinate 41,997,578 of CM059195.1, forward strand.
TAGCAGATTTCCGGGATTTGGCAATTCCGCAGCACGATACCTTGTTTTACGCTGCAGCACCGTCAGCGTACACTAATATCCGGTGCAGATGCCGCAGCACTATCAGTGCACACTACTAACAAATGCGTCAAACGCCACAGCACTATCAGCGTATACTACTAATACGTGCTTCAAACGCCCCAGCACTATCAGCATATACCAATATATATGAAACCCGACTTCCGGGAATTGTCTGCGATTCCCTGACAATGCTAAACCTATGGGAGAATATCAGTATTTCCGCTTTTTTCCCCGGAGACCACTTTCCTCCATGTTCAAGGCATAGATCTTTCAAGTGGAGCTGAACCTGCCTGCCTGACACGGATCGATTTTCTGTCAGCATGTGTGTCTCTGAACGCACTTAGAGGATTACAGAAATCAAGGGAAATATAAATAATTGCAAGACAAGTTACTTCAACACCTGACTGACACTGAGCACACAAGACACAAGACAAATGACAATTTGTGGAATTTAGCCCGAAGCATTTCCAACGGAATATTAAATTTGGACAAGTTGTATATATTATATAGTTGGATTTAATCCTTTATATTATATATATATATAAACCTTTAATTATATATCCTAGATATATATATATATATATATATATATATATATATATAAATCACCACAGACAACATTGTGTGTGGGAAACAAACGGGAAATTGCCTGTGGCATGGTAATGTGGTTATTTATAACTAATAATTTCACAGTCCCTGCCCAACAATCAGTCTTAGTCAGCATATCAGGTATCTGTCCACCTCTTGGCCTGTACTCAGCCACAGCGTGTATTGTCTGACGTGGGGGGTAGATGGTTGGATGTTGGAGTTTTACGTCCTGGCAACATATAATGTCATGTCAGGACGGGTACCGACTTGTGACAGTGTGCACTCATGGTGACTTCATAGTGCTGTCCCACTGGAAGATCAGGTCACCAGCACCATGACCCAGTATCCCACTCAGTCACATTATCCTGACACCGAGCTAACCAGTCCTTGCCCTATCCTATTAATGCCAAGTACCTGCCTAGGAAGCGACAAGTATCAATTTTATAAGTCATTGGTTTGATTCGACTGGGAACCAAACTCCCAATCTCCCGTGAGGGGGTGGGGGGAGTGAGTGTGTCTCTGTGTGTTATGGTACACAAGTCTGACAGGTGCAGATTACAGTAAACCAAGACTGACAGGTAGATACGTTAATGCAATAATTCAGCGCGCCGACCGGCATTGTTCCCAACTGGAAAAACGCGTTGAGACCTAACATAACTTCTGGTGTGCGATAATTCCCGCCAGGTGTCTCTGCTTTAAAAAAAAAGAAGAAGAAAAAAACTGAGAAAAAGGGTCAACACATAAAGACGTCCTCCCAATACCAGTTACCCCCCCCCCCCCCACGGCAAGCACATGGTAATTCACACATAAGCACATACACATATATACACACGCATACAATCCAACGTCGTCACGCACAGCTCGGCGGTAGCTCATCAGGAGTATCGTAGATTCAGGAATGGGTGAAGCATAACGGCCATTTTGGCAACTTTATTGAGATCGCAGAATATTGCCAACATCGCCAACACGGTCACGACACTGCCTATTATCGCCACACCCGGGAGGTAGGTGTCTAGCAGGCATTGTCTCATTCGGGAGGTGTCTAGTGGGCACATTGCCTCACACAAGAGGTTTATAGCAGGCATTGTTTCACTCGGGAGGTGTCTCGCAGGCATTGTTTCACTCGGGAGGTGTATAGCAGGCATTGTTTTACTCGGGAGGTGTCTCGCAGGCATTGTTTCAATCGGGAGGTGTCTAGCAGGCATTGTTTCACTCGACAGGTGTCTTCCTGGCATGATCTCACTTGTGAGTTGTCTAGAAGGCATTGTTTCATGAACAGGTGTCTAGTGGGCAGTATCTCAGTCGGACGTTGTCTTACCATCATTGCCACACTCAGGAGGTGTCTAGCAGTCATTTCTACACTCAGGAGGTGTTTTTGAGGCATTGCCTTACTTTAGAGTTGTCTGTCGGGCATTCTATCACTCGACAGGTGTTTTGCAGACATTGCCTCACACAGGTGTCCAGCAGGGATTACCTGACTGGAGAGGTGTCTAACAGGCATTGTTTCAGTCATAAGGTGCCTAACCAGCATAGTCACATTCAGAAGGTGTCTAGCAGGCATTACTATCCCTGAGAGGTGTCTAATAGGCATTGTCTCAGTTAGAAAGTAACTAACCAGCACTGCCATACTCAGGAAGTGTCCAACAGGCATTAACTAACCTCAGAGGTGTCTATTTGACATTGTTTCGGTCAGGAGGTGTCTAACAGGTATTGCCTCGTTTTAAAGGTGTCCAGCAGGCATTGTCTCTGTTGGGAGGTGTCTGGCAGACATTGCCACACTCGGCAGGTATCTAGTGAGCACTAAACTTGGGTTGATGGTTTTCATCGTGGCTGCCCAAGCACACGCAAACAGACACACAGACAGACACACACTCAGACGCACACACTGAATAACTCAGCGAGGGTGGAATGTGGTGGTGATTCGATTACCCTTTCCCGCATTGTGTGTGTGTTGGGGGGGGGGGGCGCAACTGCTTCTATGTACACACCTCGCGAGTTCGTTCGTTTATGTTACTCATAGGCTGGTAGGAACACTCTGCTTACAAACCAGCGAAGCAACCAACCAACTATTCACCCAACCAACTAGCTGACGCACGCATTACAGAGGGCTCACACACAAGCGCGATGCCCGGCGGACCACCTAGTGGCCGAATTGCGAACTAACGGGATCAATAGGAAGGCGAGTACGATGTTGCCCGACTGACGCTGTTATAATTACCCCCCGGGTACCAGCTTCGTTAGCACCACTAGGAACTGTCATGGCCGACGGGCCGCCCATGTCAGCGTCCGAAGGCGCCGGGAATGACGAGGGCTGCGCCGCCTTGCGGGGCGACGAGGAACCAGAGGAGGAGCCGGAGGCGCAGCGAGGGCCGGACAGGGCGGCGGGAGGGCGCGCCGGGAGCGGCCGACCGAGGGAGGGGGGTGAGGACGGGGCGGGAGCGGGGGAAGTGACCGGGGAAAGGGCGGGAGAGAGCCGGCCGCGGAGCGCCGTCCGGAGTCCGACGGGCCGGGCCGGGACGGCAGGTACTGCTGCAACTCACGATGATCAGGAGGCAGGAGGCTATGACGGCGACTGTGAACTTGAGGAGGCAAATGCGCCTCCGAGTGGAGATAACGATGCTGGTCACGTGACCCCGACGCCGGACACCCTGCAGGGAGACGACGGTGGCGACGAGGTGCGCGATGGCGCGCCGCCACTTCCGCCGATGCCACCCGATTCCGCCAACAACCGGAAGCAGCTGACGACGCTCTCGGAAGAGGGCCCTGATGGCGGAGTTCCGGCGAGCGAACTTGAAACAGAACCGGAAGTGGAGCCTGAGAGACAGGAACGGGCCGAGCTGGGACCGGAAGTAGTAGTGGTGGTGTCCGCACGGGGAGGTTCGGCCAGGGAGCCGAGTGACGTCACGCTACCGGAGCAGGTGCAGGTGCAGGTGCACCGCGAGTCCGATTCCGGGATGGGATCTGTGGGTGAGGAGACCGGAAGTAGGGCGCACTCCCCCCGGCCGCCGCCCGCTGGGGACGCTGTCTACTCGCCGCGCCCTGTCGGCATCGTTCCCCATGGGGGACCGAACACGCTGCAGGTCGAGACACCGGGCAAGGTGAAGGCCTTTTCCGGCAAGTCGACGCTTAGCACCAGGTATTTAACAAGGTTCCCTAGGATCCTTAAACAGTGTTTAAGAATCTTAAATCGATTAATCAATTTTCAAGGCCTTGGAAAGTCTTAAATATGGTAACTTTTCACGAAAGGTCTTAAAAAATGTCTTAAAATTGGATTTGGCCATTATAATATTTTTTCAAGATGTTTTACCAGAGTACATAGCTTCAACTTCGAGACATTTCAGCTACACAGCATTTGTGCTTTCGTGAAAATAGCTGGTAAATTGTTTGTTTGTTTGTTTTCGACGTAAAAAGAACAACAAACAAACAATTTACCAGCTATCTACGTAGGCCTCTACTGGTCACAAGTTCACGTATGCTTTGACGGTGGCTTGCCTGACTCATTTCTGTTAATATTTAATTTAATATGTAAATTACATTTGCTGTGAAAATGGGTCTTAAATTGTATGGAAATTGGTATTGTAAAGGTCTTAAATGAGATTGGCTGATAGGTGCAGGAACCATGAAGTAATTAATTATCAACACTGAAGGTGAAGCTCCCAGGGTAGTTTCATTATCTGACACCAGAGGCGGTGGCCGAAGTGGTTAAAAAAGCACGGGCTTCCCAGCATGCACTGCAGAAAGTACGTAGTTCGAATCACGGCCGAACCAACCCTTGACTTATAATTGATAGCCTGGTGCTCAGCATTAATAGGATATGATAAGGACTGGTTAGCATAGTGTCAGGATAATGTGACTGTGTGGGATATAGGGTCAAGGTGCTGGCGACCTAGTCTTCCAGTTGGGCAGCACTATAAAGACGCCATGAATGCACACTGTCACAAGTCCGTACCCGTCCTGATATGACCAGACGGGATGGCCGAATGAGTTAGGGCGTCCGTTTCCCGTGCTGGTAGATCGTGGGGTCGTGGGTTCGAACCCCGGTCGAGTCAAACCAATGACTTAAAAATTGATACTTGTCACTTCGTAGCCAGGTGCTCGGCATTATTAGGACATGGCAAGGACTGGTGTGCTCAGTGTCAGGATAATGTGACTGAGTGGGATACCAGGTCATGGTGCTGACGGCCTGGTTTCCCAGTGGGACAGCACTATAAAGTCGCCATGGGTGCGCACTGTCAAAAGTTGGTACCCGTCCTGATATGACCTTAGATGTTGCTAGGACGTAAAAGAACAACAAACAAACAAACGTCCTGATATGACGTTTGATGCTGCTTGGATGTAAAACAACAAACAACATTATCACGTAGTCCGATGGTTTTGAGGTTCTGTCATTTGTTTTAAGATACATATATTAGGTTGATGGTTACAAGCTACCTTACTTTAGCTTGAAGTAACTTTTATTTGAAATGGCTAACTTTTGAAATATTTGAAATGTAACTATGCAAATGTACACAATAGGCTTCTGTAGTAACAGTTTCTATTCAATTGCCTCAATATTTCCTTGTGTGGCAACACATGTTTGATTAGTGCACCCGGCATCTAAGTTAGATATGTAGAATCAAATCTAGATAATTGCCTAAATTTTGAAAATTTGATGTTTTTATCGGACTATGCAGCTTTAAATCATGTTGATTGCGAATCAGTAAAGTTGTGTTGGCAATGTTACTGGCCCTTTAACAATTGAGTCTATTGCCACTTTTGTTTTAATTCCTGTAAGCATGGAAGGCGCACTCTTCTTTTGCACTAGAGCAGATATTTATGCCCTTTGATTGTCACTTAATTCCACAGCGCCCACAGCCTGAAGAAAAACCGCTCGTGGGAAGGAGGAAAGGGGGGGGGGGGAGGGCATTTTGTTGGTAGATTAGTTGATTAAGCAGGGAAAATTTCAATCGTGGACGATTGGTCTTCTTCATTCCGCTGCTCCTTGCCCTATCCTAATAATGCAGAGTGCCAGGCTAGGAAGCGACAAGTATCAATTTTTAAGTCATTGGTTTGACTCGACCAGGGTTCGACCCCACGATCTACCAGAATGAGAGACAGACGCTCAACTCATTCGGTCATTCCGTCTGCATTACTAATTGTAATTACATCATTTACTCAATATCATATAGGCTCTCTGATGCAATCAACCTACCCAAGCCTACCTGTCCATGTGGCTTTTCACATGGGGAGGTCAGTAGCACCTCACTACACTCATCACCTTGGTATTATTAAGTTTCGCACTTACAATAGCAAATAACCAGATACTACACTCACAGTACATAGCCTAAACCGGACGCAGTAGCCGAATCGGTAGAGCTCGGGCCTCGCAGGCGGGAGATCGGGAGTTCGATTCCCGGTCGAGTCAAACCAATGACTTACGAAATTGATACCTGTCACTTCCTAGCATGGCGCTCGGCATTAATAGGATAGGGCAAGGACTGGTTAGCTCAGTATCAGGATAATGTGACTGAATGGGATATCGGGTCATGGTGCTGGTGGCCTGATTTCCCAGTGGGGCAGCACTATAAAGTCACCATATGTGCGCGCTGTCACAAGTCAATACCTGTCCTGATATGACCTTAGATGGTGCCAGGACTTGAAGCTCCAACATCCACATTACATACACAGGAGAGCTTCAACATGTGCAGCATGTAGCTTGTATATAATTCTGGTCACAGCACCAGCGTTGTCAGCAGGACGCTTTTTTCTTTTTTTTACAAACGGGAACATTGCACCTAGAGCGGGATTCGAACGCCCATACTTCTGCCATTTTTCCGAACCATTTTTTTTGGGTGGTAAATGAATATTATTCATATCTATCTTTTGTTAGTGCGGGAGTACAAATATTTTTTTATTGATTCAATCAACCTACCTCGGGAGGTCAGTGCATTTCACTCACTACACAATGGCGACTAATAACAACTGTGGTGTTGTTTTGTTGGGCTTCGTCTTAGTTAGAGTGGCGTATAAATAATTGAATCCCAAAGTTCTTTTTCAAATTCGTTGGCAACGCGGTTCGGCCGGCCCGGGCCGCTTCCAGTTGTGTGACGTCATCGTGCTCGGTCCGTAAACTTTTTATTTGTTTGTTTGTTGTTGTTTTACGTCCTAGCAACAGCTAAGGTCATATCAGGACAGGTACCGACTTGTGACAGTGTGCACTCATGGTGACTTTATAGTGCTGCCCCAATGGAAGACCAGGCCGCCAGCACAATGACCTGATATCCCACTCAGTCACATTATCCTGACACTGAGCCAACCACTCCTTGTCCTATCCTAATAATGCTGAACGCCAGGCTAGGAAGCGACAAGTATCAATTTTTAAGTCATTGGTTTGACTCGACCAGGGTTCGAACCCACAAACAGTAATCAATGGTGGGGCATTACTTATTCAGTTCAGTACAGGTCATGTAAATGTGACTCATGTCGTTTGAAGTCCGACACCTTCAGCAGCCTAGTTACAGTATAGCATCATAACTGGGGTATAACTTGTTATGCAAATGAGAGGTAGCGGGACTTGGCTCAGGCAGCAGAGTGTCCACCTGCGGAGGTTTGGGTCATCCAATCGATCCTGCTTAGTGGACACATTTGCAGTTTCGGCTATTTTCTGTTCCAACCAGTGGTCCACAACTGGTTTGTCAAAGGCTGTGGTATATGCTGTCCTGTCTGTGGGAAAGTGCATATAAAAGACCACTTGCTGCTTATCGGAAAGAATACCCTATGTGGCAGCGGTGGGTTATCTCCAAAGAAATACGTCAGAATGACCGTATGTTTGATGCCCAATAGCCGATGATAAAAATCAATGTGCTCCAGAGGCATCGTTAAATAAAACAAACTTTGTTTGCTATGCAAATATTATTTAGGATGCAGCCAAACACTGATTGTTCATCTGTTTCTGATTGTCATAGTCTAGTAGTAATTCTAATACAACTACCTAGCTAATTCATGTCCAGTGGTGGGTTACTTTATTAACTCACTTGCAATGTGTTTATTGTATATTCTACTCAGTAACCTTATTGTTTCTCTCCTTGCTGGTCACTATCTATCTGCTAAGGTTGAACTCAATACTGCTTATTATTCAGGCCCTGAGCGCCTTGGGTAACTGCTCCACTCCTCTAAACTATGATACTTTAACTGTGGGCGAGATCACGTGACCACGCTCATCCCCACAATCTGCCTCACTTGCACGGATATAGATAGTGACAAACCCGTTACCGCGTGTAATAAGATCTGTAGTGAGTTGCACTCCCCCCACACACACATTCTCCGGGGTGGGAGTGGGTACCAGCATGCACCTCTCCACCTCCTTCCTGTGCCGGGCCTGCACTCTCCGCTCGCAGGTCGTATGTCATCACCAAATGGTTGTAAATGGTCACAAAGTGGTCCTCAATAGTCACAGACCTCTGGGCGACCTTTTTGGCCACAAGGACGAAGGTGGTTGCAGCTGCTGCACCAAAAACCTCCTTGTACCCAATATGGTCGCCAAACATTTTCATATGTTGGCGATCAGTCGGCGACGAATGGGTCTTTTGGTCGCAAAACTGGTCGACGGTGGTCGGAAGCCACATTGTGACTGGGGCTTTAATTTGGATATGGAGAATCAGATCTAGGTCAGTGTTTTTTTTTTTTTTAATGTGAAGCTTCCCTCGGACTGTGCTGGTTTAATTGAGTGTACCGCCCGTCCTGATATGATGGCCTCAGATGTTGCTAGGATGTAAAACTCCAACAAACAAACAAACTTGGGCGTAGCGCCACCTCAGGACGCATGCGTGTTGGAACACTTTGCACGAGAGCGTCCCACACCCCATCCATCAACATTTAGGCGCGTGCACATCCCATCTCATCTCATCTCATCTCATCAGCACTGCCGATAGCAGACGCTCCTGATCCGCGAAGCGATAGCACCAAACACAATGGACGATAAGACGCGCCACTCAGCGCTTTTATATAGGAATTTCTGAAAGAATCATGCAATGGCACAATCCTATGGCAAACAAGGTGCATTGTCTTCGATAAGGTGTAGTCGTAGTTTTCTTACTCAGACATAGGCCTAAAAACAAATTTTATTTATGTATGGTACATATTAAAGTGCTTTAAAGTATCTTTGAGCTTTACTCTGCTATAATATTGTTTTTGTTATTAATATTAGGAGATAATACACTATAATTGTCATATATTTTCGTTGATGTTACAGCAGTCAGGGTGAACTAGGGAACCTGTCCCCTTGTTACAATGGTACAGCAGTCAGGCTGGGCTAGGGGACCTGTCCAATTACCTTGTTTGCTGTATTTCATGGGAAAGCACTGAGTGACGCGTCTCATCATAGATTGTCTTTAATAGTGCTCAGAAGGGTTTGGTTGTGTGTATGTAGAGGTAGGTGTGATGTGTCTGTAGATCAACTTAGGGGTGAGTTACTGTCTTTAATTTTATTATTTAAATCTTTTTTTCGTTGATTAACTAAGGGCTATTTCAATCGCGGACAATTGGTCTTCCTCATTCCACAGCCACCAGACGCGGTGGCCGAAGCACAGGCATCCCGTGCGGAAGGTCGGAAGTCCAGTTCTCAGTCCAGTCAAACCCAATGACTTACACAATTTATACTTGTCGCTTCCTAGCCAGGCGCTCGGCATTATTAGGATAGGACAAAGACTGGTTGGCTCAGCATCAAGATAATGTGACTGAGTGGGGTATCAGATCATGGTGCTGGCAGCATTTCTCCCAGTGGGGCAGCACTATAAAGTTTCCATGAGTGTGCACTGTTACAAGTCGGTACCCATCCTGATATGACCTTGGATGTTGCCAGGAAATAAAACTCCAACAATAAATCAACAACCAACATTCCACTGCCCCTTGCCATATATGTTAGTAATGGCTCCCACCAGGCTAGGTAGCGACAAGTATACCATTTTTAGTCATTGGCTTCATAATCATCATCATCATGCTGTCAGATGCGACAAAGACTGCTTTCATTACTTCACTGCCGCTCTCCAGTTAGCTCTCTGCTGTGAGAGTGATGTATATGAGTCAGTCTTAATGTCTCTCAGCTTCAGGTTACTCTTGATGGTCGGCCTGATTTAACCTGCTACACAGGAACTGGATGCTTAACCCGTTTGATCATTTAAATATATTTGTTATTACAATAGTTGATTAAAGTTGCATAGTCCGATGGTTTTGAATTTCTGTATTTTTTTTTAGATTAATATATTAGATCGATCACTATTATATACTTTACATTTGTTCAAAGTTACTTTTTTTTAAAATGGTAAACTTTTGAGATATTTCTTTGAGTGCAAACATGGAAAATTACTTTTGGCAAGCTTGCCAAAACTCTGACACCATAGACTTCTGCAGTAACAGCTTCTGTTAAATTGACTCAGTATTTGCCTTCTATGCAGAAACAAATGCTTAATAAGTGCATCAGTATCTAAGTTAGATATGTCAAATAAAATCTAGATAGTTGGTTTGGTTTTGAAAATTTGATATTTCATCGGACTATGCGGCTTTAAGCAGGGGAAATTCCAATCACGGGCAATTGGTCTTCATCATTCCACTTCTCCTTGTCTTATCCTATTAATGACGAGCACCAAGCTAGGTAGCGACAAGCATTGGTTGTTGGAGTTTTACGTCCTGGCAAAATCTAAGGTCATATTATGTCGGGTACCGACTTGTGACAGTGCGCACTCATGGCAACTTTATAATGCTGCCCCACTGGGGGCGAAAAGTATAAATTATTAAGTTATTGGTTTGGCTCGGCCAAGGTTTGAACCCTACAGGGGAAGCGGATACTCAACCCATTCGGCCATCTTGCCTGGGCTTCCTTTATTATTTATTTGCGTCGTTTCTTGCTGAATCAGCAGAATCGAGACCTCGAAGTACACTAAGTTGGTTGGTTGTTGGAGTTTTGCATCCTGGAAACATCTCAGGTCATATCAGGACGGGTACCAACTTGTGACAGTGTACGCTCATGCTTACTTCATAGTGCTGCCCCACTGGGAAATCAGACCGCCGGCACCATGACCCGATATCCCACTCAATCACATTATCCTGACACTGAGCTAATCAATCCTTGCCCTATCCTATTAATACCAAGCGCCAGGCTAGGAAACGACAAGTATCAAATTTATAAGTCATTGGTTTGACTCGACTGGGAAACCAAACTCCCGATCTCCCACACGTGAGGCCCATGCTGTACCGATTCTGCCACCGCGTCCGGTAATACACTAAAGCTAAGATTCCTTATACATGGTATGTGGCATGCGGCATGCAAATGCGAATGTGGTATATACGGCATAGATATATGCCAACCCCCAATAGCCGATGTTTACTTTTTGTGCTGGGGGATGGTTAAACAAACAAACACACCAAAAAAGTTACCTATAACATTTTTTTTGGTTTTTCCTCCAAATTTCTGAAAGAAGATCAAAGTTAGTATTGTTTTCTATGGCAAATGCAGCAGTATTCGCATTCGCACCGATCGGTCCATGGGTCGATCCATTTGCCGCATTCGCATTCACATTCTCGTTTGTATTCGCATTCGGACGTATGGAAGCGCCACTATTCATTTACATGCTTTTCAATTTTTTGCCGCATGCACATTCGCATGCCGCATGCTGCATACTGCGTATAAGGAATCTTAGCTTTAGTTGAGTCGTGCTATGCTGCACACTTATGGCCCATAACCTTTTATCTACTCATTGCGAAGTTAATTCTTTGGTGTCTCCATATCCCATCTAACTTAATCTTATATGATCGATTAAAACGTGATCATAATCTTTCAAATTGATCCATAGAGGCCTAGGAGGAAATCAATTTCTATTAATAAATGATTTCATAAAGCAACTTATAGGCGATAATCTGTTCAAGGTCATTTTTACCACAGGCGTATGCAGTATTTACTAGTTGTAGGTTATGATTTAAAATAGAAGAGGTTCTTTGTGAATTAAATTCGCATAATCCCATGGTGTAATGGTTAGCACATTGGCCTGGAGTGCAAAGAGATGTGGGTTCGAGGCCCGCTCTAAGCGCAGTATTTCCCATTTTCATCACCGCCCCCGACAATATTATATAAATCTGATGGATTATCGTCTCAAAAAATGCACCACAGAGCATCTACGATTTTACTTTTTTTCTGGGCGAAAACCCCTAGACTCCCCCCACCCCCATATAACATGCCTTAAGATCTTCAGGTTTTTATTTTTCCAATGTTGGCAACCCTCACAAGTTCTGCCTTAAGTTTCATGGCCCAACTGAAGACTCAACTTGTCCTGTCTGCTGTATTTCACAGGGCCTCCACATCATCCTCAACGGGTATGGCGTCCGAAAACGAGGACGAAATAGACTCCATCAACGTGGCAGTCAGGTGAGTAGCCTAGTTAAAGTTTTTAAACCACATTTGCTAATATTATTTAATTTCCAGTTAGTTTCTTTTCATCTTGACTTGGACGGCAACAAACTCTCCGACCACTGCTCGATGCAAATTTACCTCACATTTTTTTTTTTTCTTTTTTTTTTTTTTTCTTTCTTGAAGATTTATACTGCCTATCATGGATAAGTCTGAATAGACTTGTTTTCACCATTAGATAGTTTGTCGATAGAAAGCCTGAGTCTACACTTTTACCGACCCAAGGGATTTTTAACCTCCCACACCACATAGATATGGTATGAGAGCAACTGGCCTTTGATGTCACTGTAAGTTATACACAGCAGTGGAAATACAAATCGGCAGAGGTAGGGGGAATCGAACCACCGACCTTCAGATTAGGAGTCCGACCTAGAAAAAAAGTTAGACACTCTAACCACTCCGCCACAGAGAACACAACATTTGTTCCTTACAGGTTAGTTCTCCATAACTTCCCTCTCTGTTTTTCGACGCTGCTCCCGATGAACTGATATATGATTGTTTGAGACTAGACTGACAGGACCACCAACTGGTATTAGACCTTTTATGTGAATGTTATTTTTATTTGATTTTTTTTATTTTTACCATAAAATATGGTAGGGTGATTTTGGTTGGCATCTTTTTTTTTGTTCTTTTTTTTGTTGTAAATATAGTTTATTCATTGAATAAAGTCTTTTGTCAGCGCTGTGGCACTGGTCTTCCAGCCATGTGACAATACAGTTATTTACAATATATGCAGCTAGCCCAAATCAGCTGAAATAACAATATCAAACATTCAAAGACTTACATATGGTATAGTTTGACAATTCACATACAAAAATAGCAGTTATATGTTGTATTCCTACACACTTGATGCATACATGTGTATTGATTAGACCTTTACATTACGGAGTGGTTAGGTGCATAGTTTTCCTTCATAGGTTTGTATGCCTACTATGTTGTGAATTGCAAAACTATCATGTTGTTGGAGTTAACATTTTGAGATGGAGTGAGTGTTAGTAGAATGGTTTGTTTATTCTGTTAGATAGAGTGTGGTTAGCTTATAGGGTTATGCTTAAAAGGTTAATACCTCAGGTGTGTTTTTTGACTACATGAAGTAGTTTGAGTAAGTAGGTTGTTAGTAATGATGGGATAAACAATGCTTGGAGGATTGTATGTTTCAGTCATTTAGTAGTCTAGTACAGACTTTATTAGTGTCTATGTTTGTACAAAGACCCCATAATACCAAGACAGCTCACTCAGCCTGTACTGTGTAATCAAAATGATCAAACCCACCACGTGGTGCGCTGGCTGTTCCCCCGGCTAAACAGATGCCACAATATATGCACAAATGTATATATGAATGTGAAAGCTGTGTGACGATGGCGACGATGATGTGTGCCTGTTCATAGCAATCCGATATTGATGTGTATTCACGCTTACCCGCCTCATGCATGATATAACCGTATGTGTTTACATGTGAAACACCAACCAGCAGCTGGGTCAATCAAACCCACCACAAGGTGGCACCGCAAAATTTACATCACATGGGAGAGATAGGGAGTGAGCCGCCCCAGTACCATAGGGCCCCCGGTCTATAGCAATACTACCAGACTGATACACCTTTCCGAATTTGCTGGGCAAATAATTTGTACGGTGGATAACTTGGTTTGTTGGCAGCAGGCAAAGGAGCGCATGGGGTGGTGGCCGCCTGCCTGCCTGCCTGTAACCAAATGCGTCACTCTCATCATCATCATGCTGTCGGTCACGATGCGACAAAGACTGCTTTCATTACTTGACTGCCGCTCTCCATTTAGCTCTGCTGTGAGAGTGATGTCCATGAGTCGGTCTTAAGCTAACAATAAGTCACTCTAGACTAACAATAAGTAACTAGCAAAGTATCTAAGCAATTTGACAGTTTAAAAATGACGTCAAGATAAACAGCAAGTTAGGAAATTACATGCGCTGCATGCACAATGTCATGGACATGATTATTAATAAAGATGCAGGAGTTACATAATTCCTTGAATCCTAGAGATATACAAGAATATATACCAGGGATGAAAGATCTTCGCGCTTTCGTGGATTTCTGGGATTTTCTCTGTAGCTATCAGTGTGTAGGGCCTACTAATATGTTGTTCAAGCACCGCAACACTACAAGTGTTTAGCAATACGTTGTTTTGCGCTTCAGCACCATCAGTGTATACTAATATGTGGTGCGGACGCCGCAGAACTTTTTAATATTTTAATATTTTTTTATTGAGGCTGTATTTATACTGTCCATAGCATGTAAGCCCGAGTACCCAGGCTTGTTTTCAATGGTGGCCAGCTGTAGTGTTGGTGTTGTCTTACCAAACCGTAACTGCTGATAAGTTATTTGATTGCCTGCATTTCAGTAGGAGATAGATAGTTTGTTGGTATGCTTAGTAGCCTATGTTAGTTTTTTTTGGGGCCCTCTTGGCATTGTATTTTTGTTCTATTCTTATTACTATGTTAGTTGTTTTCTTATGGTTCTATGTTAGTGTTTTGGGGTTTTCTTGGGAAGAGTTTTCCACTTTTTCTACTTAATTCTATACTAGCCTATTTTATTTACATGTCCATAGGCTTGTATTTAATAGGTCGTTGAGTTATGTTTGTTTGGATTTGATTTGATTTATATTGTTGTTGGACATGTTATCTGGCTTTTATATTTCCGGTTTTCCCGCCCTGGGCTGGCCAGTTGGTGGACCGTGACATATCACCTGCCCCCTTGCGGTGTAGTTCAGTTGGGGTTCCCAGTTTTTATTTTGCACAGATATTTTTTGTATGTTTTTAGGTCAGGGATTTGTCTCTCTTTCACTGTTTGCGCATTCCATGCCTTGGCGGCCATTTCCAGTGTGCTCCTTTCATGGGCTTTGATCTGGCTTCTGGTCTGGCTTAGTAGTGGTGCCTTGCTTGCTCTGGTGTCCCTTAGTGGTTGGGTTAGACGCTTAATGTCTTGGCTATATCCATATGCTAATGTTTTTAGGTGGATTATCCTTCTGTTTTCTAGTAGCTTTACTTTAGTTCTTTTGTGTAGGTCATAAGTGGGGTGTAGTTTGTCTACTTTCAGGCAGATTTTCAGGGCCTTATTTTGTAGTATCTGCAGTTTTTTAATTAGCTCTTTTTTAGCACCCATGTAGATTACATCCCCATAGTCAAAGTAGGGGAGTACCATGCCTTTGAAGATTTTTATTGACATATCTTGTGTCATATAGTTTCTTAGTTTAGCAAATAGCCATAGTTTGTGATTTACTTATTGTATGATTTTTGTTGCACATAGATTGTAGTTTAGCTGTCTATCTAGTTCTAGACCTAGGTATTTGTTGTGATTTACACTTTCCAGTGTTTGGTTTCCTAGTGTGCATTGTAGGTTTCTTCCTGTGATTGCTGTATGTGAGCAGAGCACTGTTTTAGATTTATTTGCATTGATGGTTATTTTATTGCATTCACACCAGCTGTCCAGCTTTAGCAGGAGGTTGTTCAGTTTGGTTGCTACCTCTTCTACTGTGCTTCCTTCTGCATATACTACAGTGTCAGCTGCATACAGCTGGAGACATTCTGTCTCCAGCCATTTTTCTAGATCGTTTATGTATAGTATAAATAGTAGTGGTCCCAGGACTGATCCTTGGAGTACACCACAGGTGACAGTTTGCTGGTCTGAGAGTGTACCATTTACTTTAGTTTTTTGCTGTCTGTTGCTTAGGTAGCATTTTATCCAGTTTTTTATTGATTTGGATTTAATGCCCATGTTGTTTAATTTTCTTATTAATATGCTGTGGTCTACAGTGTCAAAGGCTTTGCTGAAGTCGATGAAGGCTGCTCCAACTAATTTCTTTTGGTTCAATGATGCCAGCACATCACTTGTTAGGTTTGCTATTGTTTTTGATGTAGAGTGTAGTTTTCTGAAACCTTGCCTCTTGTTTAGTATATTGTTTTTTTCCAGGTGCTCATTTATGTGCCTGTGGAATATTTTTTCAATTAGCTTGCCTGGTGTTTGCAAGATTGATATTGGTCTGTAGTTCCCCATGTTTTGTTTGTCACCACTTTTGTAGATGGGGGTGATGGTTGCCATCTTCCATGCTGTGATGAAGTGCCCCTGCTCAAATGATTTGTTAAATAGGTCGACCATGGTATCTGGGATGGCTTGGAGTGCCTCTTTTAGTATTTTTCTAGGGATTCCATCTATTCCACTTGGTTTGTTTTCATCTATGTCATATATTAGTTGTGTTAGTTCTTTTAGGTCAGTTTTGCAGGTGGGGATTTCATCTTGGATATTTTCTGACTTGATTTCCCAGATTCTTGTGAATTTCTTTGATAACCTTTGTCCTACCGTGGCAAAGTGTGTATTTAGTTTTTTTGCTGCATCACTATCTGTGTGCATATTCCATCCTTATCCTGGAAGCTTATGCATTCTTCTATCTTATTTTTGGGGAATAGTAAGCTTACATTTTTCCAGAACATATTTGCGTTGCTTCCCCAGTCCTTGTCTTGTTTGATTAAATATTTCTTTTTTGCTGCCCTTACTGCTTTGAGGGAGTTGTTTCTGGCAGTGTTATATGCCCTTTTATCCTGTGGGTCTTTAGTATGTTTCACTTTGTAACCGAGCTTTCGTTTTGTCTACCCACGGGTCTTGGTTTCTCTGTATTTTTAGTTTCTTTATGGGACACATCTCATCTAATGATTGTTTTATTTCTGTGACAATGTTATTCCAGTAGATATCAGTGTCATCCCTGTCTGTTGTGAGGTTGTCTATATTTTCATGCAGGTGTTTTTTTAGTGTTTCTTTTGAGTAGTTTTTTAGGGATCTGCCCAGCTTATATTTATATTGGCTTGTGCTTTTGCATTTTTTCCTCGTTACATATATTAGCTCATGGTCACTTATACCCCAACTTCTAGTGCCCCATTTTGTGGCATGGTTTGAGTTGGTTAGTATTAGGTCAATTGTTGAGCTATTGTTGCCTAGTCTTGTGCTGTCTGTAATAAGTTGCTGTAGCCCTAGGATTTTGATAGTGGTTTGTAGCATTAGTTTATTTTTGTCGTTGCTACTGTAGTTTATGTTGAAGTCCCCTAGCACAAAGATTTCTGCATTTGTTATTTTTCTCACTGTATTTATGCTTTTGTCCAGAGTTTCAAGGAATGTTTTGATATCCCCAGATGGTGGTCTGTAGAGGCTTGCTATGGCTATGTTAGCCTGCTTCTCGTTTATTATTAGGCACCATAGTAGCTCCATGTGTTCATTTGAGAGGTTTGCTATTTTTAGGGCTTCAGTGTATAGATTTTTTGAAGTTTTGCAGTAGATTGCGACACCTCCACCTTTTTTTGTTTGGTTTGCTATGTTAATTTGCTGTCTGTCATTACATACAAGCCTATATCCTTCTATGTTTAGGGTGTTGTCTTGATGTCTGTCAGTGAACCATGTTTCTGACAGTGTTAACACATCAAGATTTTCATTTTTTAGGTGTATTTTTATTGTGTCTATTTTATGGGATGCACTCTGGCAGTTTAGGTGGGCAAAGTGTGTGCCCATTCCCAGTCTGCATTCAATTTCATCTACCATCTTTCTTTACCTTTAGGTTTGGCATTTGTTAGATTTCGTGAGTTTTTAACTTTGTTTAGATTGTTTTATTGGTGTATGGGCTGGTGCATACAGTACATATGCCCTGTTTTGTTATATAGTTACATACATTACCGTAGACTGCACCTGTGCGAGTGGAGGGGGGGGGGGGTACATGCCCTGGAATGGATGTTAGCTATACACAGTATTTCTAGTGCTTTAAATTTTGGTTATTGGTATTTTATGAAAAGTTTGTGATACTCATGGTTTGGAGCCTTGGTGTTGCTTCTGCCAGTTCTCCATGATGCTATTTGACAGCCTTGTAGTGATGTATTTGGCATAGTCTTCATTGAAATGTACACCATCCGACATGCCTATAGCATAATGCACCGGTCTCCTTCCATGCCTGGTTTTGTGGATGTAATTTGCGTATCTTGATACGGCTACTTCCTTGTTTCGGCTATTGCTCAGGTGGTGGATATAGGCATTTAGCTCCGGTATGCACTCTTCTATTAGCTCCTGGTAGTTTTGGTGGGTTTGATTTTTGCAGTGGTCTCAGTATTTTTCCATGTCAATGCCCACAAGCTCACATATTATTGGTAGCTCTGCAGTTGGCGGAGTGCGTCATGTGCGAGTGTGTACTCCCTTGTCATGTGTTCCATGAGTGTCGTATTGGTTTCAAAGGCTGGCTTCAGGTCTATGTGTCCTATTTTTTGTGTTAGGTTGCAGATTCCTGCCATCATGTATATTTGTGGTGGCGGGGCACAGTTTGCGTATCTCCTGAGCACTGTGTCTGTTATCCTGGCAATGGTCGCACCTGGTACAGATTCTATTTTTTCTCTGTAGTTCAGTGCATCTTGGTGCAGCTCTCTTATATGGGGGGCTAGTGCTCTTACCCTTGAATCACCACTGATGACTATCATTTTCTGCTTCTTGGTATCCGTTCACTTTAGACGATCTGTTTCTGATTCTTTGTTGTCATCGTGATTCGCAGTCGTCGTAGTTGTGGCCTACTGATTCAAATTTTGGTTTGGGCGGAAGTGGGGCATGTTTGTTATGCTTTCCTCGCTTCCTTTTGACCTGCTGGGAGAGTTCCAATGTTTTCCTCTGGTTGCTTGGTCTTTTGCCTTTTGTGTTGCTTTTGGTTTTTGATGCTTATTTTGGTGAGTATTTATTTTGCTATTTATTTATTTATTTTGATTATTATTTTATTTTATTTATTTATTTATTTATTTGTCGGTATTTGTCAGACCTTCCTTTACTTTTTGGAGGATGTCTCCCATCTTATTTTTATAACCTTGTTTGATTATTTCGCCTTCACTGGCCGCTTCTAGGAACCTACCTGAGCCCCAGTATGGGCATTTTGTGCATTCTCTGAATGCATTTCCTGGGGCATTCATTAGTTATTTCTTTAGTTCCTCATTTTGTGTGAACTTTGCACAGACAATGTCCTCTAGCACTTTTTCATTCGTTTTGCACCATTCTGATGTCCTCCATATTTTTTTTGCCATTGCTTTTATTGTATATGGATTTTCTGCATTATCTATCATCCGCATCACATCATGCTTTTCATGGAATTTGGCCATTATCGAGCAGTAGTATTGTTCAGCTGATGTGTACTTTCAACTATCAACTACTAGTTAACCACTACTAATACGTGCTTCAAACGGCGCAGCACTATCAGCGTATACTACTAATAGGTGCTTCAAACGGTGCAGCAATATCAGCATCTACTAATAATACGTGCATCAAATGGTGCAGCACTATAACCATATACCAATATGTATGCAACACAACTTCTTGGAATTTTCAGCGATTCCCTGACAATGCTAAACCTATGGGACAATATCCGCATTTCCGCTATTCTTGCCGGAGACCACTTTCATCCCTGATATACAAGTATATATTATATGATGCATAATACTAGGACAGGGCAAGGTCTGGTTAGCTCAGTGTCAGAATAATATGGGAAATTGGGTTATCTTGCCGGCAGCCTGATCTGCCAGTGGGGCAGCACTATCAAAATTTCCACAAGTGTGTACTGTCACAAGTTGGTACCAGTCGTGATATTGCCAGGACATAAAACTACAAACAAACAAACAAACAAATGAATCAACGTGTCGATAATGCTTCTATTAAATACAGATAAAAAAGAACTTATGCGACAAGTTAAGACGCGTTTATTAGTAATGCGGCTTCAGTTTGATATTCTGGGGCACTACTATAGTTAGACAAGTAATGTGCGGACTCCCCGATGATTGGGTCCAGAGGGAGGGAAGCGGTGGGCATCGTCACGGTTGAGCAACTCCACAGTACAGGCAGGTTGGCTTGGCACACTTCTTTGATATCGCACCGCCGCTCATTCATCAATACATCACCGGCAGTCATTAGAGGATTTCAACTACCAACCCGCCCTCTGGTGGCAGTGGCAAGAACTAATGTTGTGGGTAGAAGCTCGCTGGAGCATGCTCTGTGGGAAAAGGCCTTATACTAAAGAGGATTTCCATCATCAACCCACCCTCTGGTGGCAGTGGCAAGAACTAACATTGTAGGCAGCAGCTCACTGTGCCGCATGCTCTGTGGGAAAAGGCTTTATACTATAGAGGATTTCCATAATCAACCCATCCTCTAGTGGCAGTGGCAAGAACTAACGTTGGGGGTGGCAGACATTGTACAGCATGTTTTGTGGAAAGTGCCTTATAGAAGATTTTCAGCACTAATGGCACACCCTTGAAATCTAATGTTGGCTTTGCTTCCGTGTGTTCCATTCGTAACACTTTGTAGAATATAATGCTCGGATCTGTGGCTGTGTATATATATCTATACATGCGCCTGGTCATGTACACCGATCAGTAATAGAACATTTGCATTCCCCCCTTGCCGAATATCGGAATATTTTACTACTTCGTAAATACCAATCATACGGCAATTAATGGCAGTCTATTAATCGCTGTCTATTAATAGCTACTTGGCACCATTCGAAATTTATATTATTCAATAGATAATATTGAAATTTATTACCTTATCAATACTTATTTATTGCGTAGGCTAGCCTGCAATAGTTCATAATTGCTTCATGAATAATGTATTATATCTCTTTTTTTCGATTGTGACTTTAATTGAACATATTTAGACGCAAGTAGCTTTATGGAATTATAAGTATTCATGGATGGATGGGTGGGGTGTGTGTGAAAATTGACATGTCCAGTTAGCTGGTTAGTGGCTGTTCGCAGAATGACCGAAACACGTGCTAAGGTGAACATTACGGTAGTGAGTGGTGGAGTGTGATTGGCTGCTGGTGTCTGTCGCTAGGTGGCGGTTAAGGTATGAGACGGTTGTGGTTGTAGCCATACGGTGGGGTTGGTGTGAGTGCTGGTGTGGATGCTGGCTAGTGTTCCCCTGCGCCCAGCAATGACAGAGAATGAGCGCCAAGCTTTCATTTAGCCCAATGAACACCAATCTTTCACTCAACCCAATGAGCACCAAGCTCTCATTCAACCCAATGAGTGCCAAGCCAAGCCCAATGAGCACCAAGCTCTCATTCAGCCCAATGAGCACCAAGCTTTCATTCAACCCAATGAGCACCAAGCTCTCATTCAACCCAATGAGTGCCAAGCCAAGCCCAATGAGCACCAAGCTTTCATTCAACCCAATGAGCACCAAGCTCTCATTCAGCCCAATGAGCATCAAGCTCTCATTCAGCCCAATGAGCACCAAGCCTTCATTCAACCCAATGAGCATCAAGCTCTCATTCAACCCAATGAGCATCAAGCTCTCATTCAACCCAATGAGCACAAAGCGCTCATTCTACCCGAGAAATAAGTCCACAACTCTCTCAGTCCCAAATGCTACTTAATAGTAATACTCAAGTCAATATGATAGGTCACATATCTTGAATTTATTCTCGCATTACAATATCCTATTCTATATATATCTGTATAAGGGAATGGAGGTTGTGGGTTAAAATCCCTACTGTATTTGCAGTGTTTGCACATGTCTAAAGTTACTAATATACTTCCTCACAGGAAGGCAATTTGCCTGCGTTCACTAAAGGTCAGTGCAGTCAGATAGCAAGGGGTTAGCAAGTAAGTAAGTAAGGCTGAGTGGCGAGACCAGGCTCACCTGAATTATTAATGCTATATCTATGGAAACCACGCCCGGCCCCTCAGAGAAACTACTTCAACAAAATGTCAGCAAATTATAGTCAAACTCCACCAGGCAACCAGGCCATTACTTCAACCAAGGTAAATGTCTTGTTATCCTGGTTCTAAATGTGGGTCTGGTCTTATGAGGTTGTATAGTATGCGAGCAGGGCTTGTGATATGGCTTTGGTTTCATTTGCTGAGAGGTACTCACATTAAATTCAAAACAAATTTTTAACAAAAATAGTTGTAGGTATATTTCGCTAAATTAAGCACTAACTGGGATATCAAGTTCCACTTGCTTGTACGTACCCACAACGTGGAGTTTGGATCGGACCTTAGATATGACCTTAGATGTTGCTAGGACGTAAAACAACACACAAAACAAAAACAAATTGGACCGGCCGATCCAATTGGATCGGTAGAGCACAGGCTTCCTGTGCAAAAGGTTGGGAGTTCGAATCCCGGTCGAGTCATACCAAGGACTTGCAAAATTGATACTTGTTGCTACCTAGCCTGGTGCTCGGCATTACTAGGATAGGGCAAGGACTGGTTAGCTCAGTGTCAGGATAATGTGACTGAGTGGGATATTGGGTCATGGTGCCAGTGGATCGGTCTCCCAGTGGGACAGCACTATAATGTTGTCATGAGTGTGCACTGTCACAAGTCGGTGCTCATCCTAATATGACCTAAGATGTTGTAAGGACGTAAAACTCCAGCAAACACATGTGTCTTGGCACCCTCAATGTCTAAATGCAGTGTGTAGGAACTGTGTTACCCTGCACTGGAGATGTAGATGCAGTAGTAAATTAGCAGTGAACTTTTATAGACCAATGGTTTTGAGTTTCTGTCATTTAACAAAAAGATAAATTTAGTAGATTGATCGATAAAACTGTACCTGAAGTAACTTTGCTTTAAAATGACTAACTTTGGAGATCTTTGAAGTGTGAACATGCTAAATTAATTTTGGTATGCTTGTCAAAACTGTGACCTCGTAAGCTTCAACACAGATATTCGATTAAATTGACATAGTGTGCCCTTCTATATAGCAAGATATGCTTAATAAGTGCACCGGAATCTAAGTGTGATGTGTTGATTAAAACCTAGATAAGTGTTTTGCTTTTGAAAATTTGATGTTTTTATCGGACTGTAGTGGTCTGCACTGGCCTCTCAGGCAGGTAACCACATAGACAGGTAGGCGTGGGGAGTGTATTGATATCAGGGAGCCTAGGTGGTGTAATGGTTAGCACACTGGCCCGGAATGCAAAGAGATGTGGGTTCGAGTCCCGCTCTAGGCGCAATATTTCCCATTTTCATCACCCCCACGACACTGGTTGCCGTGATCAGGATCCTGTACAAGCTTTGCGCTGTATGGTTGTTGAACCTACCCTGTGTATGTATGTAAGTGCATTGCCTGTATGTATGTAATTGTAAGCATTACAAGACTTACAATTCCAGGGGGACGAGTGTAGTGGTCTGCACTGGACTCTCAGGCAAGGAGCCGCATAGATAGGTAGGCGTGGGGAGTGTATTGATATCAGGGAGCCTAGGTGGTGTAATGGTTAGCACACTGGCCCGGAATGCAAAGAGATGTGGGTTCGAGTCCCGCTCTAGGCGCAATATTTCCCATTTTCATCACCCCCACGACAGGACTATGCAAGTTTAATTAAAACCGCCTAGTGCGATGAAAGTGTAGTAGTCTGCACTTTCCTCTCAGGCGAGGAGCTGCATAGACAGCTAGCCGTGGATAGGGTGGTTACATCAAGGGCTCAACTGATTCGGCCATCCCGTCTTGTCGGATCTGCAGAGAGACCTATATATAATGTAATATACTTGACCGGAAGACGTTGAGGCGCTCTGATTAAAGCCCCAGTCACACCTACCCGGACGAGCCCCGGATTCTTAGCCGGACCACTCCCGGACCAGTCACCCCGACTGTCACGGACAGCCCTGGATAAAATCGCTATTTTGGTCGTTTTTGGCCTCGCGGTCACAGATGAGCCACGGACTAGCTCCGGACCAGATGCCGGATCGCCCCGGACTAAGACGGACCACCCCTGGACTACCCGGGGTGTCCACGGAGTAGTCCCGGACTTAAAGTGGACTTGCTCCATGGCGATCCGTGGCTAATCCGTAATCATCCGGCTTGTCCGGGTCTTATCTGGGCAGTCCGGGCGTTGTCCGTGGCTATGTCGGGGCTAGTCCGGGCTAGTCCGGGGCTGGTCCGGGTTAAACCGTGGCCCCGGATCACCAAGGATCACCAAGGACCAGCCACGGATCACGCCGGATCGTCACGGACAATGGCAGATCACGGTCCGGGGCTCGTCCGGCCCCTGATCCGGGTAGGTATGACTGTGGCTTTATGGGTTCGGGACGGGGGGGGGGACCTGGTGTCAAGTCGATCAGTGTCGATCAGTGTTGATCAAATGAGATCAGGAGCACCATATGCAATCGGTCAATCGGTCAGCACCTTTGAAGCCAGATATTGATCCTGTGCTTTTGACCCCCAGCGTTCGTTAGCAGGAACGCCGGAGAGCACGTGATCTTGCCCATAAATTCCATACACCCCCCCCCCCCCGCTCCCATTCCCCAAGGGCATTGGGTGGGTAGATTCTGGGATGAGGGGTGGGTCGATGCAAGGATGGGGTGATTAAGGGGGTGAGGGATGGGAACTACTCAATAGGTGAGTTCCGCTGGTTCCTGAATGTGTGTGTGTGACTGAAGCTGTGATCCGGTGTGTTTACCCGCCCGGGAGTGGGGTGGTTGTCGATCCCAGTTCTATCTATCTATCTATCTATCCATCCATCCATCCATCTATCTATCTATATATCTATCGCCCCCTCCTTCACCTTCTCCGCCCCTCCGCCCTCCTCCACCCCTTCGCCCCCTCCACCCCTCCGCCCTTCTCTGCCCTCCTCCGCTCTCCTCCGCCCTTCCGCCGTCCTTGCCCCCTCCGCCCTCCTCCGCCCTTCTGCCCTCCTTGTCCCCTCCGCCCTTCTCCACCCCTCATCCCCGCCCTCCCTACTTCGCCCTCCCTCCGCCCTCCTCCGCTCCTCCTCCCCGCCCTCCCTACTTCGCCCTCCCTCGGCCCTCCTTTCTACTCTGCGCTCCCTCCTTCCCCTCCGCCCTCCCTTCGCCCTCTTCCCGCGCTCCCTCCGCCTTCTCCGCCTCCGCCCCCTTTGCTCCCCTTATCTCCCCCCCTCCGCCCCTCCGCCTCCCTGCCCACAAACCAACCAATGCGCGATATGTAGATGCGGATTGCATTGTGGGTACTCCGTGCGCCACTGCCGAGTTCACTTCGTGGGGTCAGCTTGGTTTATGGCGTGCTTACATACACATACACATTGCAATGGGTACGTAGAGGGTCCCACCAGCCGGTAACAAGGTAGACAAACATACCACTGAGGAGTGCAGGCACCCGGGCAAATAATTGATTGCTGGAGTTTCACGTCCTGGCAACATCAAAGGTCATATCAGAACGGCTACCGACTTATGACAGTGCACACTCATGGTGACTTTATAGTGTTGTCCCATTGGGAGACCAGGCCAGTAGCTCCATGACCTGATATCCCACTCAGTCACATTATCCTCACACTGAACCAACCATTTCTTGCCATATCCTAATAATGCCGAGTGCCTGGCTAGGATGCGACAAGTATGGATTTTTAACTCATTGGTTTGAATCCAACGATCTACCAAAACGGGAGACGGACGCTCAACTCATTCGGCCATCCCATCTGGTCCCGAGCAAATGAGAAGCCAATACTTACTCCGCTTCGTTACTACCACTCGTTTAGCGCCCTTGGCGGGGGGTTCTTGGAAGAGCCAATGTAATTAATGCCAAGACTACACTAACCAATATGCGTACTAAACATGCAGGAAGAGCTCGCATTATTACTGCCAAGTGTACATGGTGCTGGCAGGTTGGTCTCCCAGTGGGGCATCATGAGTGCACACTGTTATATCCTACCAACATCTAAGGTCATATCAGGATGGGTACCGACTTGTGACAGTGGGCACTCATGGCGACTCAGTGCTGCCCCACTGGGAAATCAGGCCGCCGGCACCATGATCCAATTATTCCCACTCAGTCACATTACTGAGCTAACCAGTCCTTGCCCTATCCTATTAATGCCAAGCACTAAGCTAGGAAGTGACATATCAATTATATAAGTCATTGGTTTGACTCGACTGGGAACAGAACTCCCGATCTAGCTCACGCGAGGGCCGCGCTCTACCGATTCGGCCACCGCGCCCGGTGGAACGCTACATGTTGCTACTGAATTAACTTCCCCCCCCCCCCCGCCCACCCCCCTCCACGCAAAAGAAAATTAAAAACATAATAATCAGGCACGAATAAAAGAAATTCGGTCGGACTGAAACCCGATAACCATGTTGTGTGAACGGAATCGGAAAGTTGCTCTAATTGGTTCGTGTTCCACAGTTCAGGAACACTAAATGCTGACTGCTGAATTAATTCCCTCCTCATGAAAAGAAACAAAATTATAATCAGGCATGAGTAGAAAAAGATTCGGTCAGACTGAAACCCGATAACCTATTTGTTTCGCGGCGCAGTTTGACCAACTGCTAAGACCTG
Source organism: Branchipolynoe longqiensis (assembly GCA_030323885.1). Classification (NCBI taxonomy): domain Eukaryota; kingdom Metazoa; phylum Annelida; class Polychaeta; order Phyllodocida; family Polynoidae; genus Branchipolynoe; species Branchipolynoe longqiensis. Next base: position 42,023,953 of record CM059195.1, read on the forward strand.
AACTGCTACCTGACCGTATGGCCGAATGAGTTGAGCATCCGTCTCCTGTTTTAGTAGATCATGGGGTTTGAACCCATGGGTTTGAACCCTGGTCGATGCCAATGACTTAAATATTTATACTTGTTGCTTTCTAGCCAGGCGCTCAGCATTAATATGATAGGGCAAGACTGGTTGGCTCAGTGTCAGGATAATGTGAATGAGTGGGATATCAGGTCATTGTTCATGTTGTTCATCAACATGGGTAATTTGCGCGCGAACAGGGGACTGCTCTTTTGTTTATTGCTCCATAACGATATCATCATACGAAAAGTGGAATTAGTGAGAATTACAATTATTTCCGGGTAAATATCTTTGATTTAAACTACATTTTTGGATTGCCGTTTACGTGTTTTTGCGCCTGAAATCTTCAGATATACTGTATTCTCACGGGTTAATGCCCATGTGTGGGTTATTATCCACCCCCCAGTTGGACAATATTTCGTGAACGCCCACCCCGTAAATGCCCATGTGTGAGTAAATGCCCACCCTCGACTTCAGTGATTTGCCAATTTAAACGCCGAAGGCGTTAACTCGCAAGAATATGGTATGTATATGTTGGCAATTGGTCTGTCCAAATCCAGTTATTATATGATCTTAGATATTGCCAGGATATAAAGCCTAACAAACAGAATAGCAAGGAATTATTATTCTTGATTGGTATATATCTTCAAATAACCTATTCGCTACAAGTTATTTAGCATTCTAATCAAGGTTGAGACCCACTGGAACTAAGAGTTGTGACGATTTAGTGTCATTCGGACCTAATGACTCTCTCAGGTTGTGTGGTATTCTTAATCAATGATACAGTAAATATCTTTAGAATTATAGCATTTCGTTTAATTATAGTGAATACTCGTGTAAAAATTAAATGCTAAAATCAAGTGACCAGATTATAAATAAACAGTTTCGAGTTTTTGCCATTTGCTGAGATAAATACATTCGATTGGTTGTTGTAATCTGCGGTACTTTTGGTTGAAGTAAACATGTAAAATTAGTTTCGGCAAAATTCTGATAACATAGGGTTCATTAGTAACAGGTTTTTATTAAATTGACTTATTATGTCCTTCTATGCGGCAACACGTGCTTACGAAGCGCATCAGTATCTAAATTAGATATGTAGAATCAAATCAAGATAATTGTTTCGGTTTTGAAAATCTGATACTTTCATCGGACTATGTAGCTTAAAGTTGCATAGTCCAATGGTTTTGAGTTTCTGAAATTGTCTGAGATAAATACATTAGGTTGATCGTTATTATGTACCTTACTTTAACTTGAAGTAACTTTTATTTTAAGTGGCTAACTTTTGAGATATTTGAAGTGGAACCATGCAAAATCACATTTAAATAATTGTTTTGGGTTTGAAAATTTGATATTTTCATCGGACTATGCAGCTTTAACTAAAATAATCTGAGGGTAAAACGCCCCCCCTCCCACCAATTTTGGTAACTTTATCCGAAGTTGTGTAGGCTTTCAAATACACCTCAGACCTGACGGGATGGCAGAAGGAGTTGAGCGTCCATCTCCCGTTTTGGGAGATCGTAGGATTCGAACCCATGGGTTAGAACCATGGTCAAGTCAAACCAATGACCAACAAAATTGATAGTTGTCGCTTCCTAGCCAGGTGCTCGGCATTATTAGGATAGGGCAAGGACCGGTTGCCTGAGTATCAGGATAATATGAGTGAGTGGGATATCAGGTCATTGTGCTGGTGGCCTGGTCTCCCAGTGGGGAAGCACTATAGAAGTTGCCATGAGTGCGCACTGTCACAAGTCGGTGCCCATCCTGATATGACGTTAGATGTTTCGAGGATGTAAAACTCCAACAACCAACCAACCAACCAATCTAATATACCTCTCCTCAATCGCTCATGTCAGTCTATACACCTATTGGACTCAGTGGGCGTGTTAATACAAATCTAACACCGTTCAGCAAGTTGGCACCGTGCCATTGATTATCTGATTATTGGGAATCATTTACAAGCGCTACAAGTTTCCGAATGGCGCCAGTTGTATATGTGCCTTTTAAGGGTACTGTGGGGGGTGATGAAAATGGGAAATACCGCACCTAGAGCGGGACTCGAACCCACACCTCTTTGCATTCCGGGCCACTGTGCTAACCATTACACCACCTAGGCTTCCTGATGTCACCACACTACCCACGCCTACCTGTCTATGTGGTTACTTGCCTGAGAGGTCAGTACAGACTACTACACCCGTCCCCCTGGAATTGTAAGTCTTTTAATGCTTACAAGTACATACATACAGGCAATGCACTTACATACACAAGGTAGGTTCAACAATTATACAGTGTGTGGCTTGTATAGGATAATGGTCTCGTCAACCAGTGGCATGAGGGGTGATGAAAATGGGAAATATTGCGCCTAGAGCGGGACTCAAACCCACATCTCTTTGCATTCCGGGCCAGTATGCTAACCATTAAACCACCTAGGTTCCCTGATTTCACCACACTACCCATGCCTACCTGTCTATGTGGTTACTTGCCTGAGAGGTCAGTACAGAGTACTACAGTACTAATGTCACCAGGCACCAAATCAAAGTCCACACAATGAGTGACTGGTAGTCCGACATAGTTGGCTACAAAGTTAAGAAGCTGATAGCTACCACAAAATCAACATGTCAAGCCATTTAAGCATGTAAGCTCATACTTAACAACAGTTGACGGTTGACACATTGTTTTATTGAATACACAATACACAAAGCATCGGGCTGGGCACACACACAATTCTCAAACCAACTAGCGTGCACACCGGTGGCGAAATGGGGAGTGAGGCACCGCAATGGTCGCGCGACCTTTGTATTGTGTGTGCATCACTGTCTGGAGGTGCAAACCTGCACCCTCCAATGGTTAGCCAGGAATACACCGGGCAGCAGCGCAGTGCTTCCCCTTACACCAGGATATAGCTGTGCTATATCAACGCTATATATAGAAAAAATCCTCCGGTGCGATTGACACTGGTCTACATCTTGTGGAGGCGAGGAAGCCGAAGGTGGCACCACCGGTACAGTGTTGGTTGGGTCTTACGGAGTATAACAATAATGATAATAATTCCCTTACATATCTTTATACTCGCATAATTCGTTATACATCACATATATATGTTTAAATATATATATATATATATGATGTATAAGCATTATACCAGTATAAAGATGCGGAAGGGAATTATTATCAATTGTTCTATTCATTATCTACCAACCACTATTCTCGATGTATTCACTCCTTATCCTACATCCTGGTACTGGTGGCGACACCATCGGCCCTGACCCTAACGACGGGCGCTCCCATTGTCTATTTTATATGTGCTCTATAATCTATTATGGGAATATAAACAAGGACACCATCTAGCTTCAGTTCCCCATATTATAGTAATCTCACCATATACTAACTAACTGCCCCTGTCTAGTTACAGTATTGGTCACACTGGCGCCACCTGTGAGGGGCTCTAAACACCGTATGCCAGCTGGGTCTGGCCGGTATCGCCTATAGACCCGTTTGAACGGTCAAATTATATATGAATAGGTTGGTTCTTGGAGTTTTATGTCCTCGAAATATCTACGGTCATATCAGGACAAGTACCGACTTGTAAGTGTGCACTCATCACGCCTTTTATAGTGTTGCCCGACTGGGAGACCAGGCCACCAGCACCATGACCCAATATCCCACTCAGTCACATTATCCTGACACTGAGCCAACCAGTCCTTGTACTATCCTAATAATGCCAAGCACCAGGCTAGGAAGCGACAAGTATCAATTATATAAGTCATTGCTTTAACTATTCGAATTCCACGATCTACCAAACCGGGAGAGGACACTCAACTCATTCGGCCATCCCGTCTGGTCTATACAGTCTGAATCCAGCCTTTAAGAAATAGTTAACTCTTGAAGTTTCGATCACAGACTATGGACTAATGCATTATTCACAAAGAGGGAGGAGAGGGGTGGCTGCGGCACTGTTTCCCACGACAAGACCCAAACAAAGCTCACATGTTCGGTTGGGTGCCTTCTTCACCCGATTAATTATGCATTGTGTTTAGATGCTGGTGAAAGAAATGCTGCCGTTGCTTTCTGTGTTTTCCTTTCGGTGACCATTTGACCCCGCCCTTCCACGCCTGGACTCTTCGATACCTGCTCCATCACGAGGGCGAGGACTTATCATTGAGAATAAACCACAGGTTACGGCTATCGCAGGACCTTTCAGCATTTAGTAGGCCCCCATCCACACACACCCCTCCCTCCACCCCCTCCTTCCTCACCTCCCCACCTTCCCCACCTCACACCCCCCTCCCCCTCCCCTACCTCCTCCCTTCCCAACGATGGTGTCGCTGTTACCTGGTACACACTCATCGATTATTTGTAATCTGTATGTTTAAAGTTATGTTTTGGTAGATTGTTGGATTCGAACCCACGGGTTCGGACCCTGGTCGAGTCAAAGTAATGTCTTACAAATTTATACTTGTCATTTCCTATCCAGGCGCTCAGCATTATTAGGATAGGGCAAGGACTGGTTGGCTCAGTGCCAGAATAATGTGACTGAGTGGGATATCGGGTCATGGTACCGGCAGCCTGATTTCCCAGTGGGGCAGCACTATAAAGTCGCCATGACTGCATGCTGTCACAAGTCGGTACCCGACCTGATATGACCTTAGATGTTGCCAGGACGTAACACTCCAACAACCAACCAACTTATCATTCAGCATAAACCACAAGTTACCACAAGTTACCACAAGTTACCACAAGTTACCACAAGTTACCACACATTGGCACACGTTACCACAAATTACCACAAGTTACCACAAGTTACCACAAGTTACCACAAGTTACCACAAGTTACCACAAGTTACCATACATTACCACAAGTTACCACAAATTACCACAAGTTACCAAAAGTTACCACAATATACCACAAGTTACCACAAGTTACCACAAGTTACCACAAGTTACCACAAGTTACCACAACTTACCACAAGTTACAACAAGTTACCACAAGTTACCACAAGTTACCACAAGTAACCACAAGTTACCACACATTACCACAAGTTACCACACGTTACCAAAAGTTATCACAAGTTACCACAAGTTACCACAATTTACCACAAGTTACCACAAGTTACGCCTGTCGCAGTCCCTTTCCCTAGCTTCAGCATCGAGTAAAAATGACTACACCCCCCTCCCCTTCCCCCTTCTCTCCACCCACTCCCTCCCCAATAACGACGGTGGCGCTGTGAGCTTGTATTACACTCATCAGTTATTTTTATCTTTTTCTTTGAAGTCATGTAATCCTTTGATTTTTAATTGTTGTTATTTTTTATATTCATAGATAAATATATTGGCCTGACCATTACAGTATACTCAGCTTTATTTCAGAATAAGCTGTATGGTAATTTGTTAACTCTGTAGAGATATTTCAATTAAAAACCTATGAAATAAATTTCGCATTCACACCAGTTGAAGCCAAGTGGAATCCACCATTGGTCACAATGTCGTCTACAAAAACCGGCATTTTTTTTTTTACATTCCTAAACCCCTAAAAGAAAATATCAAAGCGTGCATCAGTATCTAATTTGGATACACAGGTTTAATTCTAATTTGGGATTTTCCGTTGAAAATTTTATCAGATTATGCAACTTTAATTGGGCTAGAATATAAGGTGTCTGAGTTTGGGAGACAGGGGACAGTGTTAAGATATTTACAACATATTAAATGAAGGAATCTGAGTTAGGGAAACAGCGGTAAGATATTCGTGACATATCAAATAAAGGAATCTCAATTAGGGACACAGCATTTATATATTTGTAACATATCAAACAAAGGAGTCTGAGTTAGGGAGATAGTCATAATATATCAAATGAAGGAATCTGATTTAGGGGCAAAGCATTAAGATATTCGTAAAGTATTAAACAAAGGAATCTGAGTTGGGGAGACAGCGTTAAAGTGGCTGTCATGCATCACCAGATTGAGCAACGGACAGAATTGTCTAGTCCGTTGGTGTTAGGCCGTGATAAGTATCGAACTGTATTAAAATGTGTCAAAATGTTGCGATTTCGGGTCAAAGGCAGCTGAACAAACGGACATGAAACGGACATGAAACGGACATGAACAGGTAGCCAACAGACGAAACAAACTCAAACCGGACGAGAACCATAGACGTCAATTTGGCGGCATCTGTTCCAAGTTTTGTGCATGTTCAAAACTTGTACGGACACAAACCAGACTTCGCCGGATATCAACGGACTTTGTTCAGTTTCTTTCCGTTTCCCCCAATCCGGTGATGTGTGACAGGGCCTTAAGATATTTGTAATGTATCAAACAAAGGAATGTGAGTTAGGGCGACAGCGTTAAGATATTTGTAACATATCAAACAAAGGAATGTGAGTTAGGGCGACAGCGTTAAGATATTTGTAACATATCAAACAAAGGAATGTGAGTTAGGGCGACAGCGTTAAGATATTTGTAACATATCAAACAAAGGAATGTGAGTTAGGGCGACAGCGTTAAGATATTTGTAACATATCAAACAAAGGAATCTGGGTTAGGGTGACAGCGTTAAGATAGTCATAATGTATTAAACAAAGCAATCAGGGTTAGGGAGACAGTGCTAAGATAGTCATAACGTATTAAACAAAGCAATCAGGGTTAGGGAGACAGTGTTAAGATAGTCATAACGTATTAAACAAAGCAATCAGGGTTAGCGAGACAGCATTAAGATAGTCATAACGTATTAAACAAAGCAATCAGGGTTAGGGAGACAGTGTTATTGTTAAGATAGTCATAATGTATTAAACAATGCAATCAGGGTTATGGAGACCGTTAAGATAGTCATAACGTATTAAACAAAGCAATCAGGGTTAGCGAGACAGCATTAAGATAGTCATAACGTATTAAACAAAGCAATCAGGGTTAGGGAGACAGTGTTATTGTTAAGATAGTCATAATGTATTAAACAATGCAATCAGGGTTAGCGAGACAGTGTTAAGATAGTCATAACGTATTAAACAAAGCAATCAGGGTTATGGAGACAGCGTTAAGATAGTCATAACGTATTAAACAAAGCAATCAGGGTTATGGAGACAGTGTTAAGATAGTCATAACGTATTAAACAAAGCAATCTGGGTTATGGAGACAGCGTTAAGATAGTCATAACGTATTAAACAAAGCAATCAGGGTTATGGAGACAGTGTTAAGATAGTCATAACGTATTAAACAAAGGAATCAGGGTTATGGAGACAGCGTTAAGATAGTCATAACGTATTAAACAAAGCAATCAGGGTTATGGAGACAGCGTTAAGATAGTCATAACGTATTAAACAAAGGAATCAGGGTTATGGAGACAGCGTTAAGATAGTCATAACGTATTAAACAAAGCAATCTGGGTTATGGAGACAGTGTTAATATAATCATAACGTATTAAACAAAGCAATTAGGGTTAAGGAGACAGTGTTAAGATAGTCATAAAGTATTAAACAAAGGAATCTGGGTTAGGGAGACAGTGTTAAGATAGTCATAATGTATTAAACAAAGCAATCTGGGTTAGGGAGACAGCGTTAAGATATTCGTAACATATTAAACAAAGCAATCAGGGTTAGGGAGACAGCATTAACATAGTCATAGCGTATTAAACAAATGAGCTAAGCCAATTGCACTCAGTTTCTCCCCAGTGGTCCTGATTTATTCTAAATGTTATTTAATTTAATTTAATACCATTGATTATCATTGATACGTGAATATATTTATACTGGATTTCTCACTCCGACTCTGCCTTGGGGGTAAATTGGGTGAAAAGGGGTGAACATTATTGGAGGAAATTTAGGATTTATTTGTCTGCGCTTTGTTAACAGTAAACTTCTTCACGCATACAAACCGGACGGCATGGCCGAGTGATTAGAGCATTCACCCCCGCGCGGCAGGTCGTGGTGCAGTCCCCAGGTGGTTGTGCAGATAATAGATTCCTGCACTTTGAGATGTGCTTGTCTGGAGCTAGGCATTACTAGGGTAGGGCAAGGACTTCTCCCCCCTTTTATTGTACCCTGCCAGATTGTTTTGATCAGATCTGAAGAACGTGAAATATAGCCATGCCACTGAAGTTTGTGTCTCTTTACGATTGTCAGGAGATCTTTGTGTGGTCCAATTGTCTGCTAGATCTTGGCACAAGCGTCCTCGTTGGTAACATTGTCGTTCGATTAAATGTGTAGCATCTTGCAGTAGCACCTCATTTCCATGATTTGTTTTCTTCTCTGGAGCTTTGCTGTGAGGGACCATGATTGGGTACCATTGGTACCCTTTGGTTCCATTTGGTTCTGTTCGGTACCATGCGGTGCCATTCGGTACCGGTCGGTGCCATTCGGTACCGTTCTATGACATTCGGTACCATGTGGTGACATTAGGTACCATGCGGTCACATTCGGTGACAATATGTACCATGATGCACCATTATATACCATGATGTACCATGATGTACCACTATGTACCATTATATACCATTATGTACCATTCGGTACCATTCGGTACCATTCGGTACCATTCGGTACCATTCGGTAGCATTCGGCACGACTCGGCACTACTCGGTACCATTCGGTACCATTCGTAATTGGTACATACAAATGGTACCGATGGTACCATTCGGTACCATTCGGTACCATTCGGTACCATTCGGTATCATCGGTACCATTCGTTTGGAATGATAGAATGCCTCACATGGCACTAAAAATGTTGGCGTTGGTGGTATAATACAACTACAATTAATCAGTCAATCAAAGCCGTCATCCATTGTAATGTAAAGCTGCCTCCTTTCCCAAGGTCAGGCCTTTCACTGTCGAACACTGAGGTGTTTGCACACTGGAATACCCACAACCATGATCCTAACTGCACCCGCTCATAAAGAGCGGGTAGAGTCATGCGCACGCACCTATCCACTTTGAGGTATTCAAGCAAAATTACATATTTATTTATAGATGCACAAACCGAAACCTTGGTAATCACTGGGACTGCGCATGCCTCCCGTGCAGGAGATTGGGAGTTTGGTTCCTGGTCGAGTCAAACTAATGACTTACAAAATTGATACTTGTCGCTTCCTAGTTTGGCATTCAGTATTAATAGGATAGGGCAAGGACTGGTTAGCTCAGTGTCAGGATAAAGTGACTGAGGGGGATATTGGGTCATGGTGCTGGCGGCCTGATTTCCCAATGGGGCAGCATTATAAAGTCACCATGAGTGTGCACTGTCACGAGTCGGTACCCATCCTGATATGACCTTAGATGTTGCCAGGATATAAAACTGAAATAACCAACTAACAACCAACCAATGAGACAGCCATTAATAGAACATGTATATATATGCGCATTACTATATATGTGATGTGTAAGATTTATGTGATGTATAACGAATTATGCAAGTATAAAGATACGTAAGGATTAATTATTACTATTATTTGTTATACTCCGTAAGACCAACACTTACCGGTGGCTCCACCTACCCTCCTCTCCTCCACCGGATGTAGACCAGTGTCAGTCGCATCGGAGGATTTTTTCGCAGTGTAAATTCGCAGAAGTATTGATTTACTTTTGCAGCGTGGTCCGAATCGCCATGAGTGCGCACTGTCACAAGTCGGTACCCGTCCTGATGTTACCTTATATATTGCCAGGATGTAAAACTCCAACAACCAACCAACCAACAGCAATGTTGAATATTTATATACTATGAACCTTTACCCACAGCAAAAAAAAAAAACACCAATAGAAGCAATTCACCAGAGCCATAGTAACATTAAGCCCAGAGGCTAGGCCAGGGACGGGACATAGCTCAGCCTGTGAAGGTGTAGGTCATGCGATCGATCCTGCTCAGCGGACCCATTTACAGTTTGGGCTATTTTCCGTTCCAACCAGTGGTCTACAACTGGTTCATCAAAGGCTGTGGTGTCCTGTTTGTCGAATGTGTTGTCCAGTCTATGGGAAAGTGCACATAAAAAACCCTTGCCGCTTGTTGGAAAAAGTATCCTATGTGGCGGCAGCAGGGTTTCCTCCACAGAAATATGTCAGAATGACCAAATGTTTTACGTCCAATAGCCAATGATAAAAATGAATCTGCTCTGGAGGCTTTGTTAAATAAAATAAACTTTTTTTAGAGGCTAGGTGTGATAGCATTCTGCCTAATGGAAGCCTAAATAATGAAGCAGTTGTAGCGTTGTGCATGGGTAATGCCCCGATATAAACTGGGAAGACACTTAGTGGCGCCCTCTATGAAGATTCCACTATTGATTCACCGCTTGGTGTCAGCATACTTAGTCAGCATTCACTGATGTGGCATTGTTACTCTGATGTGGCTAGAGGCAGCATCACCACAACTAGATTACCAAATTAGATAGCTGAATCGGTTTCGGTTGGTTGGTTGTTGGAGTTTTACGTATTGGCAACATCTAAGGTCATATCAGGACGGGTACCGACTTGTGACAGTGCACACTCATGGTGACTTTTATAGTGCTGCCCCACTTTGAAATCAGGCCACCGACACAATCACCCAATATCCCACTCAGTCACATTATCCTGACACTAAGCTAACCAGTGCTTGCCCTATCCAATTAATGCCAAGCGCCAGGCTAGGAAGCGACACGTATCAATTTTTAAGTCATTGGTTTGACTAGACCGGGAACCAAACTCCTGGCCTTCTGCACGCGAGGTGCGCGCTCTACCGATTAGGCCACCACGCACATTTCGGTTTCGGTGAGAGTGCTAGCCAATTTTCCATGTGGGATATCATACGCTTAGACTTCGATTGAGTCAGACGAATGACTTACCATATTTATACTTGTCGCCACCCACCTTGTGCTCAGTATTGTTAGGAGAGGGAAGGACTGCTGGATGGCTCAGTATCAGGATAATGTGACTGAGTTCGATATTGGGTCATGGTAGCCAGTCTGTCACAGTCGGTGATAGTCTGTCAGTTGGGCAGTACTACAATGTCAGTGGGGCAGCACTGTAAAGTCAGTGGGGCAACCCTATAAAGTTAGTACCCACTAACACTTAAACACCTTCTGCTAGTGTGTAGATTTCAACGTTTTAATGTAAATAGCATGTGAAGCCTTTTTACAAATGTTAAACCCCAGTCAGACATCACCGGATTGAGGAACCAGACAGAAACCGGACACTGTCCGGTGAAATACGGCAATGTAGGGTTTATATACAGTTGGCATCTGGCGTGTCTGTTATCTGTCTGGTGGTTTTCCGGAACTATCCGATACAAGTTTTGAACATGCACAAAACTTGTACCGGACACCACCGGACTGAAGTGTATGGTTGGTGTCCGGTTTAAGTCCGTTTTGTCCATATCATGTCCGGTACCCAACCATTACGTCTCCGGTTTGCTTCCTGCCAAGTCCGTTGACGGTGGTTTTTGGTTGTTTTTTTTTGTTGTTGTTTTTTTTATTGCAGGAATTCGGTCAGTATATGTTTTCTGCGCGTCCGTGAACAATCCGTTACGTCCGTTTGATATTCGGTTTTCGTCCGGTTATCGTCCGGTGGCTATTCGTTAATGTACGTTCCTTGTCCGCTTAGCGTTCGTTTCATCCAGTACGTTTCGGTACATTTCGGTACATTTCGGTACATTTTGACACCGGATACCAACGGACTAGACAATTCTTTGTCCGGTGGTGTCCGGTACTTAGTCCGGTAAGGTCTGACTGGGCCTTCAGAAAACAAACAAATCTTATAGTTCCTAAAAATAATTGGGCTATGTCACCTCCTGTGATTTTGGCTATCCTTTGTGAACTAGATTTCACTGCAAGTTGATGCAACTCTAACCACTTCAAAATTATCTCAGATATGGTTTTTGCTGTCATTTGACATGGATCTAACCATTTCATAATTTCATTTAAATTTCAAGGTAGGCATGTGAATGTGATTGAAAAGACTGACAGAATAGCTAGCACTAGCTTTTCACCATGAATACGGCCCTTGTTGCCGACATGGCGTTAAGCCATCAGCAATCAGCAATCATCCTTCCGTGTATAGTTCCCTCACCTTCACTGCTTCCGGGTTACTTAAAGCTGCATAGTTTTATGTAAGCATAACATTTTCAAAACCAAAGCAATTATTTAGATTTGATTCTTCATATCCAACTTAGGTTATATAATCCACTAGTTTTGAGTTCCTACTAACATTTTGTAGGATAGTTCTGAGTGATGTCGTGAAACTATTGGGGGATTCTCCCAGGGAGCTCTTTTACTGGAAGTTAGAAACAAAGATGTTAACGCGACTGTGACTGCTTCCCCATTGCAAACGTGAATACTTCCCCGCTGCTAACACGAATGCTTCCCCGTTGCTAACACGACTACTTTCCCGTTTCTAACATGACTACTTCCCCCATTGCTAACGCGACTGCTTCCCCGTTGCTAATGTGACTGCCTCCTGTTGCTAACTCGACTCCTTCCTCATTTCTAACATAACTGCTTCCCAGTTGCTAACGCGACTGCTTACCCTTTGCTAATGGAAATACTTACCAGTTGATAACGTGACTGCTTCCGCATTGCTAACACGAGTGCTTCCCCGTTGCTAACGCGAGTGCTTCCCCATTGCTAACACGACTGCTTCCTCATTACTAACGTAACTGCTTTCCAATTGCTAACGTGACTGCTTCCCCTTTGCTAACACAAATACTTCCCCATTTCTAATGTGACTGCTTCCCCGTTGCTAAGGTGACTGCTTCCCCATTGCCTACATGACTGCTTCCTCATTTATAAGGTAACTGCTTCCCCGTTGCTAACGTGACTGCTTCCCCATTGCTAATGCAACTGCTTCCCCATTGCTAATACGACTGCTTCCCCATTGCTAACGCAACTACTTCCCAATTGCTAACACGATCGCTTCCCCGTTGGTAACCAGTGTGTGCTTGGTTCTCACAGGGTTCGACCACCGAGCACACAAGAGGCTCAACGAAAGGACACACACGCAGTCGACTTCCCCGGAAATGGCGCGATTGTGGTAAGTTGTACTTGGAGTAGTAGTGCATACATGAACTCCACCACCACTCGGTGGCTGCAGGCACTACGCCGTCTATTGTCACAGTTCTTCTGCATCAGGTGGCGGCACGCTAGCTGGTGGCAGGTCCCCGGGTGGACTGCCTCTACTGCGTCTGACGAGCAGCTCCCACTACCATAAGAGGCTACCTTCGACTTGGCTGGTCAGGGGGCATGGTTACTTGGTCGTGTGATGCCGCGGTGGGCTGAGGTACAGAAAAAGTGGTGAAAGCGTACATTCCTAACTTCTTCGTGGTCCTTCCGCGTGTTGCAGTGAGAGAAACCAGGGAGGAACTGGCCATAATCGGTCTATTACACTGGTGCCGTGACCAGGCTATGCGCGGCCTATTACATTAGTTTAGATTGGTATTAATACAGCTATGAATATAATACAGCACTCTAAAGGCCCTGTCACACATCACCGGATTGGGGGAAATGGAAAGAAACTGAACAAAGTATGTTGATATCCGGCAAAGTCCGGTTTGTGTCCATTGCATATCCATTGATATCCGTTGATATCCAGCCCAATCCGTTACAAGTTTTGAACATGCACAAAACTTGTAACGGAAGCCGCCGGATTGATGTCTACGGTTCTTGTCGGGTTTGAGTTTGTTTCATCTATTGGCTATCCGTTCATGTCCGTTTCATGTCCTTTTCATGTCTGTTTCATGTCCATTTCATGTCCGTTTCATGTCCGTTCGTCCGGCGGCCTTTGACCCGATATCGCAACACTTTGACACATTTTAATACATTTTGATACTTATCACGCCCGAACACCCCCGGACTAGATCATTCTGTCCGTTGCTCAATGAGGCATAGTGTGATAGTCACTTTAGAAGCAGGGCCCATTCTAAGTCACTGCACAGTTTTGTTGTTACATTCGTTGATAAAATTTGCCCAGTCCGATGATTTTAAATTTCTGCCATTTTCTGAGATAAATATAGTAGGTTAATCATTATGTTCTATCTTCCTTTAGTTTGAAGTAACCTTGATTTAAAATGACTCACTTCAGAGATATTTGAAGTGTAAACACATTAAATTAATATTGGCGGACTTCATATCTAATCCTCAGGTGGACACCGGTTCGCAGCAGAAGTCCTTCACCTTTAACGTGACCTTTGAACCCCAGGCATCCCAAGAAGATGTTTTCGACCACTGCGGAGTCAAGAAACTGGTCGAGATGGCCTTAGACGGGTGAGCCTTAATTAAGAATAATATATCCTTAATTTTATTCTGCCATGGTTTTTTTCTGTAAGAAGCGCCTGTGGAAACTGTTAATTTATCCCGGTGTCTCAGTATAAAATGTCCCCTCCGACCATATTTGAAGGTATAAGGAATATAGGCGATATATAGACGATGGGGTTATGCTACCTAGCAACCACCCAGTTGACTAGCAAATGGGTTGCCCAAAGAGCAGATCTACCCAGCATTCCTACTCACATGAGGTAATTACTCACAACTTGTCCAAATATGTCACCACAAAAAACAAAGCTCATACGCTATTGTAGATAACAGATTTGATAGAAGATTAGATAGCGCCACCAATATGGTTTACACCATAATGGTCCAGATGGATTCCACCAAATGGTGGCACTATATGGCGGCACGAGTCTGGAATATAGCAGAGAATATAGATATATATATATATGGTCTCTGAATATAGTCAGAGACCGTGAATATATATATAATGACAGTTCAACACAATATTGGTTCAGCTGGTCGGTTATTAAGACAAGGAATTTCAAATCTTCTGGGTTTTTTTCTCAGACACCAACGGATAATGTAACTCACAAGAAATGGATCCGTGTTCTCCCACCACTATAGCCAGTTGGCACAAGGCAGGTAGAATAAAGCTATTCTTTGTTTAGTCCTTCATTTCGTTTTTTTGTTGTTGGGGTTTTATGTCCTAACAACATTTATGGTCTTATCAGGATGGGCTTAGTGCTTTATCTTCGCTTTGATGTAGGAGGCAATATAAAGTGTTGCGTGTCATAAGGTTTGTTTTGTTGTTATTTTACGTCCTAGCAACATCTAAGGTTATATCATGACGGGTACCAAAAATGTGACAGGGCACACTCATGGTGACTTTATAGTGCTGCCCCACTGGGAAATCAGCCCGCCGGCACCATGACCCGATATCCCACTCTGTCACATTATCCTGACACTGACCTAACCAGTCATTGCCCTATCCTATTAATGCCGAGCACCAGGCTAGGAAGCGACAAGTATCAATTTTGTAAGTCACGGTTTGACTCGACCGGGAACCAAACTCCCAATCTCCCACACGCGAGGCCCGGACTCTACCGATTCAGCCAGCGGGCCCATGCATAAGGTGTTGGTGCAACTTCACCCATAATCTAATTTTATTATTTGATTATATAAGGGCGTTATCGTTTTTAAATGAATGCTAATATAGTCAGTCATGGCTGAGAGGTCTGTACACCAGTCATTTAGGCAGGACCATTAATTAAAACTCTGTACACCAGTCATTTAGGCAGGACCATTAATTAAAACTTATATAAAAAAGATTCACCCATATCACCTATTGCACTCGTATTTAATAAATCAGCACCTTCCTATAGAAGCTACCTCCAAGGCAGTGTGTTCTCCAGCAATGGATTGTTCACTGTTCAGCTAGCTGTTTAAAAATAAATAACAAAGAAGCTGTTTTGCTAACGGTTCACGGTCCGTCTTTTATTTATATATATATATATATATATATATATAAACAGTCGTCCCCTGGAAACAGAAATAACAAAAGACAGGAGTGGTTGAGAAAGTGTATATTCTCTGGCGGGAATATATAATATGCCCACCTAAAATTTAAAATCCGTCCGGCTGAGCGGGAGCGGCAGTGGTAGTGACCAGGCGCAGCTGGTATCATGCAGTCATGAGCCACTCACAGGTGGCAGTGCAGTGGTGGATGAAGGAACTAAGCTAGGCATAGCAGGTTGGGTAGTAGTAACTCAATGAATAGGAGTGGGTACTAGCTAAGTCACATGACATTCAGGTGTAGAGTAAATAGAGGGGGAGAACTGCTCGGTGGTAGTGTCCTTGTTTATATTCCCATAATAGATTATAGAGCACATATATGTAGTAGGCTGCACTGACCTCTCAGGCAAGTAACCACATACACAGGTAGGCGTGGGTAGTGTGTTGATATCAGGAAGCCTAGGTGGTGTAATGGTTAGCACACTGGCCCAGAATGCAAAGAGATGTGGGTTCGAGTCCTGCTCTAGGTGCAATATTTCCCATTTTCATCACCCCCATGACACTGGTTGCCGTGACCAGGATCCTGTACAAGCTATGCGCTGTATGGTTGTTGAACCTACCCTGTGTATGTATGTGTAAGTGCATTGTCTGTATGTATGTAATTGTAAGCATTAAAAGACTTACAATTCCAGGGGGACGAGTGTAGTAGTCTGCACTGACCTCTCAGGCAAGTAACCACACTGGCCCGGAATGCAAAGAGATGTGGGTTCGAGTCCCGCTCTAGGCGCAATATTTCCCATTTTCATCACCCCCCATGACATATATATATATTTTTTGTTGGTAAACATTTTTATTCATCGGAATACATTCTTTTCGGTATTAAAACTGCATAAACTGATGAATTCATCAACATTTCTAAACAAAAACACCCACCAAGATTTGATATTACATTTCCAAGTTCAATACCGGTGCACTCATTACACATTTATTTCTATATAGAAGGAATATTAAAATCAATATACTGGAACCCATTAACCGCTGAAGCGGAACCATGTCCAGCATTTCAAATTAATTTAGCATCTTTTTACTTAAAATATTACTGTTGCTAGGATGTAAAACAACAACAAACAAACAAAGTTAAAATATTAAAAAAGTTAACCCTTTGAAATAAAGTTACTTTATTGTAGACTAAAGTAGACTATAGCAAACATCTTGAAGTATTATCTAAAAATAAAGAACATGATAAAAACTATATTTTAAAACCCCAGAAAAACACACCACCATGCGATAATGCAACTTAAACGATGCTTTAGATTCAATTCTATCCGCCATTTCCCTAAAATCAGGCTTCTCTAATACTAGTGTCTGCGGATGAAAGAGTTACAGGGCCACCAATTCCCTAAAATCAGGCTTCTGTAATACTAGTGTCTGCGGATGAAAGAGTTACAGGGCCGCCAATTGCCTAAAATCAGGCTACTGTAATACTAGTGTCTGCGGATAAAAGAGTTACAGGGCCGCCAATTCCCTCAAATCAGGCTTCTGTAATACTAGTGTCTGCAGATGAAAGAATTACAGGGCCGTCAATTGCCTAAAATCAGGCTTCTGTAATACTAGTGTCTGCGGATAAAAGAGTTACAGGGCCGCCAATTGCCTAAAATCAGGCTTCTCTAATACTAGTGTCTGCAGATGAAAGAGTTACAGGGCCACCAATTCCCTAAAATCAGGCTTCTGTAATACTAGTGTCTGCGAATGACAGAGTTACAGGGCCACCAATTCCCTAAAATCAGGCTTCTGTAATACTAGTGTCTGAGGATGAAAGAGTTACAGGGCCGCCAATTCCCTAAAATCAGGCTTCTGTAATACTAGTGTCTGCGGATGAAAGAGTTACAGGGCAGTTAAAAAGAAACCAACTGCCACATCGAACACTCTTTGCGTTCGGGAGAATATTGAGCCAATCTGAGGTCACCATCTAGGGTTGAATTAATGGTAAAGTTTTATTGAATACTTTTATGGCGAGCCATGGGTTCACTATGGGGAGCTGGCTGGTGGATTGGCTGAGCTGTGTGTGTGTGTGTGGAGGGGGGGGGGAATTATGGAGAGGTTGGTGAGTGAATTGTGGAAAGGTGGGTAGGAGGGTGGGTGGGTGAATTGTTGACAGGTTGTAATGTAATGTATATTACAAGGTGGGTGGGAGAGGTGGGTGAGTGAATTGTGGAAAGGTGGGTAGGAGAGTGGGTGGGTGAATTGTGGAGAGGTTTGTTTGTTGTTGTTTTACGTCCTAGCAACATCTAAGGTCATATCAGGACGGGCACCGACTTGTGACAGTGTGCACTCATGGTGACTTTATGGTGCTGCCTCACTGGGAAATCAGGCTGCTTGCACCATGACCCGATATCCCACTCAGACACATTATCCTGACACTGAGGTAACCAGTCCTTTCCCTATCAGGCCAGGAAGTGACAAGTATCAATTTTAAAGTCATTGGTTTTACTCGACCGGGAACTGAACTCCCGACCTTCCGCACCCGAGGCCCATGCTCTACCGAATAGGCCACCGCGCCCGGTGTGTGGAGAGGTGGGTGGGTGAATTGTAGAGAGGTGGGTGGGTGATTGAATTGTGGAAAGGTGGGTGCGTGTGTGGGTGAATTGTGGATAGGGGGAGGGTGGGGGCGTGTTTTGTGGAGAGGTGGGTGGGAGGAGGGTCGGTGGGTGAACAGGTGGGTGTTTTCTCTGCAAACACCCTATTAATGTAGAGGCGATATGGCTTTATTTTGGCGCCTGGTCAAATGGGGTGGTGGCAGGGAGGATACCGTGAGAGTTTCCATAATTAATGCCTTCAGCTCGTAATTAGGTCGACCTATTGATCTTTATCACCAGGTCCCTGCGCACCAGCCTACACCTCACAGCCTAGACCTCATTTCCACACCCAGCTACCTCAGTCTGTCTAGGCTAAACTCACCTCAACCAGTCTGTTTACATAGGCCTACACCTCACAGTTTAAGGCTGTCTGCCTAACGCCCAACTACCTCAGCCTGTCTACTCTAAACTCACCTCACACAGCCTGTTTACATAGGCCTACACCTCGGAGTCTAAAGCTGTCTGCCCAACGCCCGCCTACCTCAGCCTGTCTACTCTAATCTCACCTAACACAGCCTGTTTACATAGGCCTACACCTCACAGTTTAACACTGTCTGCCCAATGCCCGCCTACCTCAGTCTGTCTACTCTAAACTGACCTAACACAGCCTGTTTACATAGGCCTAAACCTCACAGTCTAAAGCTGTCTTCCCAACACCCGCCTACCTCAGCCTGTCTGTCTGATATCTATCTCCTCTAAATTGACCTCACACAGCCTGTTTACATAGGCCTACACCTGACAGTCTAATGCTGTCTCCCCAACACCCGCCTACCTCAGCCTGTCTGTCTGATATGCATCTATTCTAAACTCACCTAACACAGCCTGTTTACATAGGCCTCCACCTCGCAGTCTAAAGCTGTCTGCATCGTACCTCCTGTCTACTCTAATCTCACCTAGCACATCCTGTTTACATAGGCCTACACGTCACAGCTCAGCCTGTCTGCCCCATACCCGGTGTCTACTCTAAAGTCACCTGAAACAGCTTGTCTGCCCATACTCACCCACCTCACCATTTCATCCCCCTCCACTATTTCCCTCACCAACAATATGCCTCACCGACCACTTCCATCTACCACAAGTACCTTCTACCCTATCAGACATACATGCACCTCTACCCCGCCCTCATCTACCCAACCTTCATCTACCTCACCCTCATGTACCCCACCCACCCTCATCTATCCCACTCTCAAATCCCAGCAACCCTGCCTACGTATTGAGGAATCATTAGAAACACTCGAGTTTGATGTACATAACATTGCAAAATTCCAATATCCAGACACACCACCTTGGACATATTCTGTCAATGTGAACTTGGCAATCTCTGAAGCAAGAAAGACTCAACTGACCCCTTGATATACAACAGTATGTTCAGGGAGATTAAAGAGATACATTCTGATCATAAGTTCATCTACACCAATGGTTCTTACAAGGATGACAAGGCTGCAGTGGCAGCTGTCATGGGCAAGCACACCTTCTCAGAGTGATTACCAATGGGTGCTTCAATTTATTCAGCAGAGCTTGATGCCATATTCTTAGCAATGGACCATGTAGAAACCTCTTCTCATAGAAAATGTGTGACATGTTCGGATTCAAAATCATGCCTACAAGCTATTTAGAGTAAGGATTGGAAGAATCCTCTGATCTGCAAGATTTTAGAAAGGTTACATTATTTATGTTCAGAACTTCACAAAACTGTGCTCTTTTATTGGGTACCAAGTCATGTTGGCATTCGAGGAAATGAGGCTGCAGATACGGCTGCCAAAGAAGCTCTCGACAAATGCATTACACCTCTTCCTATTCCTGACACGGACCTCAAAAAGCACATCAGTGTACTAATAAGGAAAAACCGGAAGCTCAATTCATTCGGCCAACCCGTCTGGATCCACCTAATATATTGATCTATTAAAGGGAATGTATTGTGTATTTTAATATGCCAATATTATTCCAAATGGAGAGTGCTGCCTGGTTTAGTTCCATGAGTCGCCACCACTACTAGTTCAACTTTTGAGAAAAAAAAATCACATTATGCAACTTTAATGAAATATTCAGATCACTTGAATCTGAACCATACCGAGCTGAGCTGAGATGTGAAGGTTGTGTGTTCAGTGGTGTAGATACTTTTCTGTGTTCTGTGTTACAAACGACACCAGTCTACATGGGGAAAAGGACACTGGGGAATAGGTGATGTTTGTGTCTGTTGTGCCTTTATTTTCTGGCACTGGTGGTTACTGATGCTAGCATCTTGGAACAGACTCAGTCTCTGGGGATAGGGGTGGGGTGTGGGTGGGGGTGGGGAGGGAGGGAAGAGGGGGAGCTCCCCTCTCCCTCCGGGCATGCGCGTGACGTCTGATTCTGACAATTCCGCTTCCAAGTGGTGATTGAATCAAGAACCGGACGCTGTGGCGGAATCGGTAGAGCGCAGGCCTCCCGTGCGGAAGGTCTGGAGTTCAATTCCTGGTCGAGTCAAACCAATGACTTACAAAATTGGCACTTGTCACTTCCTATCTTGGCGCTAGGCATTAATAGGATAGGGGAAGGACTGTTTGGCTCGGTGTCAGGATAATGTGACTGAGTGGGATATCGGGTCATGGTACTAGTGGATTGGTCTCCTAGTGGGGCAGCACTATAAAGTCGCCATGAGTGCACATTGTCACAAGTCGGGACACGTCCTGATATCACCTTAGATGTTGCCAGAATGTCAAACTCCAACAAACAACCAACTTGAATCTATGAACAAAGTGCATGATTATTGGTTAATTGGAATTCTACTTCTGATCCGCTAAATTTGGAGAAATTCAGAGTTCACAATGAAACCTTGTAGAGTAATTTGTGCGCGCAACCCAGTTGAAGCTATTTGAATTTTTTTTAAATTATTTTTCTTTTTTATTGAGGCTGTATTTATTCTGTCCATAGCATGTAAGCCTGGGTACCCAGGCTTGTTTTCAATGCTGGCCAGCTATAGTGTTGGTGTTGTCTTACCAAACAGTAGCTGCTGATAAGTTATTTGATTGTCTGCATTTCAGTAGCAGATAGATAGTATGTTGGTACGTTTAGTAGCCTATGTTAGTTTTTTTGGGCTCTCTTGGCATTGTATTTTTGTTCTATTCTTATTACTATGTTAGTTGTTTTCTTAAGTTTCTATGTTAGTGTTTTGGGGTTTTCTTTGGAAGAGTTTTCCGCTTTTTTCTACTTAATTCTATACCAGCCTATTTTATTTACATGTCCATAGGCTTGTACGTAATAGGTGGTTGAGTTATGTTTGTTTGAAATTGATTTGATTTATATTGTTGTTGGATATGTTATCTGGCTTTTATATTTCCGGTTATCCCGCCCTGGGCTGTCCAGTTGGTGGGCCGTGACATATCACCTGCCCCCTTGTGGTGCAGTTCAGTTGGAGTTCCCAGTTTTTATTTTACACAGATATTTTTTGTACGTTTTTAGGTCAGGGATTTGTCATTATTTCACCGTTTGCGCATTCCATGCCTTGGCGGCCATTTCCAGTGTGCTAAAAAAAAAAAAAAAAAATCACCACCACCACCAACACCACCACCACACGCCACCCGCCACCACACACCACCACCACCACACACCACCACCCACCACCACCACACACCACCACCCACCACCACCACACACCACCACCACCACACACCACCACCACACCGCTTCTCCTCCTCATTCTTATTCTTTTTTTAGTTTTAGTTAATTTTATTTTCATCTTAATTTAGAATTTCAATGAAGGCTTGGATGGGACATCCTTTGATTGAAGGCAGTAGATATACACACATATAAAAACAGCAGCCAATCACAAGATTATGGAAGAGAATAGGAGGGTGGGTGAAAGTTTCTACAATGTCGGTTGAGTGAACCTGAAACGCTCTGTGGCCTCCCTTCCACTCCATCCCCCACCCCACCACACCCTCACCCCCACCCTCACCCCACCCCCACCTCCACCCATACCCAAACAACTCATCCAAGGCATTGCTATCGATCAATGCTATTCAGTGCTTGAGGTGGGTGAGGATTTGGGTGTGTGAAGGGGGTGGAGAGGAGGGGAGTGTGTGTTGGGAGGCACAAGTCGGGAGCCATCCTGATATCACCGTAGATGGTTGTTGGAGTTTTACGTCCTGGCAACATCTAAGGTCATATCAGGACGGGTACCGACTTGTGACAGTGCATACTCATGGCGACTTTCAGAGTGCTGCCCCACTGGGAAATCAGGTAGTTGGCACCATGATCCGATATCCTACTCAGTCACATTATCCTGACATTGAGCTAATCATTCCTTGCCCTATCCTATTAATGCCGAGCGCCATGCTAGGAAGCACAAGTATCAATTTTAAAGTCATTGGTTTGAGTCGACCGGGAACCGAACTCCCGACCTTCCGCACGCGAGGCCCTCGCTGTACCGATTAGGCCACCGCGCGCCTTAGATCTTGCCGGGATGCAAAACTAAAACAAAAAAAAACCCGTCAAAACCGGGGTTCGAGTACCACAACCTGCAAAGCAGGAATCGGGCACTCTACCCACTATGCCATCCCGACCTGGCGCCACCTGGCGGCGGTGGCGGTAGTCAGTGTCTGGGTTAGGCCTAATGGCCAAAAGTAAGGCGCTCAGTCAGGCCTAACCGCCCGATGACCAGTGAACTGTGTGCGAGACTTGATAATCGGGTATGGGGGGCCACTTTTACCAACAGTTGGACGACAATTCTCATTAAATTACCTAAACTTTAATTACAATGTATTATCAAGCTTTCGGCAGGATGCAATGAAAATGCCAATAATCAAGGGTCCTTACGGGGCCTGGAAAGTCTTGAAAAGTCTTGAAACTTCAGCTGCCGAATTTCAAGGGCTTGAACAGCTTTGAATTTAACCTATTTTGGGTAATTTCAGGTGATTGGACATGACCTAGTTTGTCCAGTTTGTGATATTAGTCAAATCTACAACAGCGTGCATTTACAAACACGAGCATCGATGTGATTTCCTTACATTTCTCTTCATGAAAAAAAGGAAACTCAACAAAGTTTAGTTTGATGTTATTGCTGCTGTTGCTGCGATCTGATGGTGTAGTTCTGGAGGGTTGGCCCACGTAGCACCCAGGAGAGAAGGGGGAGGGCAGGGGGTGGGGGCAGGTGATATGGAGGGTGGGTGGACGGGGGGGTGGGCTGGTGTAGGTGAAGGGAGGTAGGGTGAATAATTGACGCTACATGACGTCATTAACGACACCACTCACTCACTCCGCTCACACACTCACTCACACACTCACTTGTACACTCACTGACTCATACACTCACACTCACTACACTGATTCGCACAATTCCTTTTACTCACATAAATGCACTACACTCACCACACTCACCTGCACACCCACACACACACTCACCCACTCACTCACATACTCACTTGTGCACTCACTCACTCACTCATACACTCACACTCACTCACACACGTTCAAATATTCACACTCACACTCACTCATACACTGATTCACACAATTCCTTTTATTCACATACACACACTACACTCACCACACTCACCTGCACACCCACTCACCCACTCACACACTCACTTGTGCACTCACTCACTCATACACTCACACTCACGCACACACGTTTATATATTCACACTCACTCACACTCACTCATACACTGATTCGCACAATTATTTTTACTCACATACACGCACTGCACTCACCACACTCAACTGCACACCCACTCACACACTCACTTGTGCACTCACTCACTCCTACACTCACACTCACTCACACACGTTCATATATTCACACTCACTCACACTCACTCATACACTGATTCGCACAATTCCTTTTATTCACATACACGCACTACAGTCACCACACTCACCTGCACACTCACTCACACACTCACTGTGCACTCACTCACTCCTACATTCACACTCACTCACACTCACTCATACACTGCTTCGCACAATTCCTTTTATTCACATACACGCACTACAGTCACCACACTCACCTGCACACCCACTCATACACTCACTTGTGCACTCACTCACTCCTACACTCACACTCACTCACACACATTCATATATTCACACTCACTCACACTCACTCATACACTGATTCGCACAATTCCTTTTATTTACATACACGCACTACACTCACCACACTCACCTGCACACCCGCCCACCTAGTAACAATAGAAGAAACAAGAAATGAAGAAAGGAGGTGATAGTCCATTTCGCCGCTGTAACCCGAGCCCTGCTAGCGGTTAGGGGGGGCTTGTCTATATATATATCATATATATATATTATATATATATATATATATATTATATATATTATATTATTATATATATATATATATATGAGACTGTCTCAAAAGGTGTTAAGCAATATGGGACAAACTTTGTCCATTGTAACGATTAACACAAAACAGCACAGAAACGGTTACACTGAAAACACAAGGACATTTGCTTCAAATCAATATGTATTCTATTGGGATTATGAAACACCATGTAAAAAACAAATCAGTTTATCCTGAGCAAATGCATAAGCAGATAGTATGTTGATCGTTACAATGGACAAAGTTTTGTCCCATATTGCTTAGCACCTTTTGAGACAGTGTCATATATATATATATATATATATATATATATATATATATATATATATATATATATATATATATCAATCCAGTGTCGGGTTTGTTTTCATTGGAGAGTATGTGGGGCCAAATAGGTAAAACATTGTTATTCATGTCAATACAGTCTTTCTTCTGTGCCGAGTCACTGTTGGTCTTCTGGCAATGTTTAGACTATTTAATTACAAAAAATAATTTAAAGATAATAAATGTTATTACATTCAGCTAATTGTTTGTGATGGATCTAGTCAGGCTCATGCATTCAGTGTAAGCATTTATATGTAGGTCGTGATTTAGATTAGGCAGTACCCATACTTGTAAGAATTGGAGAAAAAAAAGAGAAAAGGGAAAAGGGAAAATGAAAAAAAAGAGGAAAATTAGAAAAGAAAATGAATATATGAAAGAGATAAGAAAAGACACAAAATTAGATTTTTTTACAGAAATAATGAAAACGAAAAAGAAAAGAAAAAGAAAAGAAGAAGGAAATGAGAAAGAGAAAGGAACATGGCAAATATAAAGGTGGGGTAGGGTGGTGTGAGTGTGTTGTGCTTTTGGCGCTATGGTCAATAGGCTGGTCATATTTAGGTAGATCGCTGGGCGGGTCGGGGGGATGGGGGGGGGGGGGTAGGTATCAGCCGAGAACTTCAAACCGTGCTCTGGTCACGTACCAGATTAAGCCGGTGTTAACCTCTTAACCCGAGAACCCACACACACCTCAGCCTGCAAACAGTCACACGCAGCCGCAGCCAGTCAAGTCACATTCAAAATGGCGGTGAAGAACCTAAGCGCTTACCTTGTCTATTGATTGACACATAATTTATTGTATGCTTTTGCACTCTGTAAAAGTGATGGTTGAATCAAAAAACAAACAATTCTCACCGTGAATATGGCATATGCTGCCGACACGGCGTAAAGAAACTACCAATCAATCAATCAATCAATCTAAAGCCCCTGTCATGCCTCGCCGGATTGACGAAACGGAAAGAAACCGAACAAAGTCTGTTGATATCCGGCAAAGTCCGGTTTTCCATATCTGTTGCATATCCGTTGATATCCGGCCCGATCCGGTACAAGTTTTGAAAATGCACAAAACTTGGAACGGATGCCGCCGGATTGACGTCTATGGTTCTTGTCCGGTTTGAGTTTGTTTCGTCCATTGGCTATCCGTTCATGTCCGTTTCATGTCCGTTTCATGTCCGTTTCATGTCCGTTTGTCTGGCAGCCTTTGACCCGTTATCTCAACATTTTGACACATTTTAATACATTTTGATACCTATCACACCTGAATACCACCGGACTAGACAATTCTGTCCGTTGCTCAATCCGGCGAGGTGTGACAGGGTGTAAAGTCGACGGCTGGCATCTGTGGGTTGTGTAGGCAGGCTAAGGAAATCAATACAGGCAAGAAGAGAAAGGAAGAGTATAAAGAATGAAAGTAGAGTGAGGGCTTGTACCCTCAGGTTTATAACCAATAGGTTATTATTATATAGTGGTACATGGATCTGGTATGGCATTCCACCTGACCATTATCTCAACAACAAGCATTTCTAGTTCCACCAATAAACAGTAAGCATTCTGGGGTCACCATGGCTACTGTGATCTATCCACCACCACCATGTGGTGTGGCTGCTTGGCCTGCACCTGCCTGAGCTGTGTGTGTGTGGTGATCCGTGACTAACAGTTGGAGTGGGGGACGGGGTAGTGAGTAGAGCTCTTGAGGCTCCTTACACACTATCACTAGTGCCTCATTCACACTATCTACCTAATACACAATGACTATTGACCATAAGTAAAGAATCACCAGCAACTACATAAATACATTCATGCACCTGGCCCTATACATAATTTACATTAATAGACCATTTGTACTCTATCATAGACCATTTGCATTCCCCAACAATGCGTTTTATCAGAATATTTTACAACGGGCTTTACCGTAGCACACAAAGCGCTGGTGTGAGATCATATTCTGACTCCCATAATAAAGTGCCCCCCCCCCCATCCCCACCAGTCACTTTCATATGCATGATAAAGCGACTACCCCTATCATATTGTTACTCCCGCCGAAGTTTCTTTTTGTAAATGTTTAATTCTTTTCTGATATGAATTGATTGTTACCTTTGGTTAACAGAATCACAAAGACATATAAACACATTTTTATTTCAAACAAACCATCTTCTAAAAACTTTTTAATTCCGTTATATAAAATTCAGCCTCAATGGAGTGGATTAGAATCTATGTTACTAATACCTAATAATGCCGAGCGCCTGGCTAGGAAGGAACACATATCAATTTTTACGTCATTGCTTTGACTTGACCAGGGTTCGATGAAATTGTGGTTTCGAATCCCACAATCTACCAAAACAGGAGACGGACCCTCAACTCATTTGGCCCTCCTGTCTGGTTTTTTAAAGTAAGATATACCGTCGAATAAGACACGATGTCTCAGCAAAGGCTACAGAGAATCGAAAGGCGCTTTCATGCTGGTGTTGTTTCGTGCCAGTTAGCAACACTGACACACTGGTTATATATATATATATATATATATATATATACATACCTATGCACCTAAATATTTATTAGACCAGATGGGATGGCCAAATGAGTTGAGCATCCATCTCTTGTTTTGGGAGATCGGGGGATCTGAACACATGGGCTCGTGGGTTCAAACCCAGGTCAAGTCAAACCAAAGACTTGAAAATTGATACTTGTCGCTTCCTAGCCAGGCGATCAGCATTATTAGAATAGAGCAAGGATTGGTTGGCTCAAGGTCAGGATAATGTGACTGAGTGGTATATCAGCTCAGGGTGCTGGCAGCCTGGTCTCCTGGTGGGGCAGCACTATATAGTTGCCATGGGTGCGCACTGCACAAGTCGGTACCCATCCTGATATGACCATAGATGTTGGTAGGACGTAAAACAACAACAAACAAACATATGTACGCATTCGATGAACTGTTACTTTTATGCCTAGTACACACCTCCCGTATAGGATTCGCGCACTAAAACTCGCGACTCGACCCGACCCGCTTAAAACTGAAAACGGGCCGATTCGTTTTTCGAATCGCGAATCGCAATCGTAAACGGCCGCTTTTAGCACTAAAAACTGAGTTTTATGCGCGAATCGCAATCGCTAGGTGTGCGCGGGGAGCGCACACCAAGCGATTTTTGTGGGCGAAACGGGCAGTTTTCGATCGTATACGGGAGGTGTGCGCACACAAACGGTAGGTGTGTACCGGGCATTAGTGTGCTGTGCCTCTGTGAGTTGGTCGCGTGTGACGTCATAGGCTGCGCGTTGACATGCGCATTGTGTGTAGGTTATTTGGGTGGTGTGGTTTTAATCATGACCTCCTTATCGCCCTCAACGCAGTGACTCCCAGACTGCATCATTCTGTACATCCACTGCCTGCCTCAGAAGGCCAAAGCCAAGTTATGACGTGCATAATGTATATGAGGAGTTCAGGCACTAAACCCCGTGAACACCAATACAAAAATGGAGATAAACATTGGAATCAAACCCTGCAAAAGTATATTTGTTTATATTGCTTCTTTTTTGTTCATTGCTCCATAAGCATGTGATCATATGAAAAGTGGAATTAGTGAGAAATTAGTTAAAATTATTTTCTGTCAAAAATCTTGTATTTAAACTACATTTTTGGATAGGGCTTTATGTGGTTTAGCGCTTGAACTGTTCATATATACATTATGCGTGTGATATGTACATATATGTACATATATGTATGTATATATCTATATGTACATATAATGATATATACATATGTACATATTTACATATATCCATATAAACATATATACATATGTATATATGTATATATATATACATATGTACACATCTTCATATGTGCATATGTATATATATTTTTCCCATATGCACATATGGATATATACATATAATGATATATACTTATGTACACATGTACATATATATATATACATATCTATGTACATATGTATATATACATGTATATATATGCATATATATTTATACATATACAGTATAACCCTGTTAAACCAAGCTCGGTTAAACCAAACGATCGGTTAATCCAAACTTTTTTCCACGGCCCGGCAAAATACTACCATTTATCATATAAAAAAGTTGGTTAAACCAAAGTCGGTTAATCCAAATGATCGGTTAATCCAAACACAATTGTCAGCACCAGGCCACTTCCGGTACAGTTAAACCAAACTTTCATGTGTCATCTGGTCATCTGAGACCCCACCGCCTGTTACACCACGCTTGTTTGGACAAGTGTTAGCAATAGTGTGTTTGGGGGGAGAGGGAGGGGGGAGGGGGAGGGGGAGTACAGTGCCTAGCCGGACAAGGGAAGTGAGTGTGTGTGGGGGCAGTGGTGTGTGTGTGTTGGGGGGGGGAGTCAAAGTCAAAGCCAAAGCTCGGTTACACCAATGATCGGTTAATCCAAACAAATTTCTAGGGTCCCTTCAAGTTTGGTTTAACGGGGTTATACTGTACATATATATATGTGGTCCACAGTGGTCGCCGACCTTCTTGCGACTATTTTGGTCACAAGGAGGTTGCAGCTACTGCACTAAAAACCTCCTTGCGACCAAAATGGTCGGTCAGAGATCGGCGACCATTGCTTTGGTCGCAAAGGTCCCACAAGGCAGTGAGATTTTTGGTCCAAAGTAGTCGCAAAGTGGTTGCAAAGTGATCACAAGCGGTCGCAAGCCATATTGTGACTGGGGCGATTCCATGGGGACGAGTGTAGTAAGTTTGTAAAATAATTACAGGAAGTATGTAATTCGCAAGCTTAAATGCCTATCAAAGAATCATTATTAAATGAATCACTGCTATTTCACAATCTCCCTGAAATGTGATCAGTAAAGTTGTATAAAATGGCACTGCATTTTTCCATGATTACGCGAAATCCCTAGAGATCCCTGAAAATTTCAGGGATTTCGCGAAATCCCTAATTACACAATCTTACTGTAACATATTACACACAACTTCCTGAACTAAAACAAGAATACAATTAACTTACTGCCTTCTAGTTATACCGTGAACTACATCACTTCCTGCTACGCTGATCAATGTCTGATTTCCTGGTTTCACATCCACCGGAAGTTGAATAAGGCGGACACTTCCGGCTTGTATGTATTCAACATTCAATCACTGTAGTGGTCATGCATACTGCACAGTCTGCACACGCCCGAATGACAAGGTCATTCAATTATAAACATGGGCAGCAATATAGCCTCATCAGGCTCAGTGTCTGGATAATGTGACTGAGTCAGATATCAGGTCATGGTGCTGGCAGCCTGGTCTCCCAGTGGGGCAGCACTATATAATCACCAAGAGGGTGCACTGGCACAAGTCGGTACCCGTCCGGATATTACCTTAGATGTTGCCAGGACGTAAAACTCCAACAACCAACCCACCAATAACCGCGTTGTGTTTTTTTTTTCTCGACAGGTACTCGTGTACTGCCTTTGCCTTCGGGCAGACCGGGTCGGGAAAAACTCACACAATCACAGGACCCCCGGAATTGGTAAGATATCGTAAACTGCATTTTACACTTCGTTCTAAATACTAAATTATTTAAATTTAAACTCCATCTTCATGAGAGGTTTTTATGCATGAGTTAGCTATGCAGTTAATACGTCGTCACATTTATATGAATTTCAAATTTGATTTAGTTATGATTAAAGATTTGATATAGAACATCTTTATTTTATCGCATTCGTGTAATTTATCTTGTATTTACTCTAATAATATTAATGTTCTATTTGTGCAATTTTACTACTTAAGAAAAGAAGAAAATTTGCGCCAGTCCTAAAAATGAGTTGATTTTTAAGGCAGGCTTAAAAACTGTGTAGACGGTTTTCAATATTTTCTGTACACTTTTCTTTTATATTTACTAAAAACGCATGAAAAAAATCACAACTTCATTAACATTTGAGATGCAAATTAAATGGAAAGACATTGTCTGTTAAATGGGGATGTGGTCCTGAAATAAGACTAAAGGTCTTAAGCTACTTTATACCTACAGAGTTGTTGCTCCTTTGAATTGATTTTCTCAGAATTAGGCTTCATACCCCATAATTAATTAAAGTTGCATAGTCCGATGGTTTCCCCTGAAATAGCCGATGTTTACTTTTTTGTGCTCAGGGGCCGTGTAACAAACAAACATCCGATGGTTTTGTGTGTCTGCTATAGTTTTTAGATAATTATATTTGGTTGATTGTTATCATCTATTATTTTCTAGCTTGAAGTAAGTTTTATTGATGAGGGACTAACTTGGGAGATATTTGAAGTGAAAACATCCACAATTATGTTTGGTGTGCACATTGAAATGTAGTCTTCAGCAGCAACTAGTTCTATTAAATTGCCTTTGTATTTCCTTCTGTACAATAACAAATCTTTGATAAGTACACGAGCATATACGTTATATATATATATATATATAGATTCAAATCCAGATAATTGTTGGTGTTTGAACACTCGGCACTTTCATCGGACTATCCTGCTTTAAAGTTGCATAGTCCGATGAAATATGAAATTTTCAAAACCAAAACAATTATCTAGATTTGATTTTTACATATCTAACTTAGATACTGATGCACCTTTTGAACATTTGATTCTGCATAGAATCAATTGAGTCAATTTAATAGAACTTGTTACTGTAGAGGTCTGTGGTGTCAGAGTTTTGGCAAGATTGCCAAAACTAATTTTCCATGTTTGCACTTCAAATATATCAAAAGTTTACCATTTAAAATAAAACTAACTTTAAACTAATGTAAAGTGGATACTAGTGATCGATCTAATATATTTATCAGAAACAAATCACAGAAAGTCAAAATCATCGGACTATGCAACTTTAATATAATTGCTGTAAATCATGATTAATAAACATGCAAATGTTGAAGCCAATATTTGTTTGTTGGAGGTTTATGTCCTAGTAACATCTAAGGCCACATCAGGACGGGTGTTGAAGCGATGTCTTTCCTATTAAATTTCCCAAATTAAAATTCATATAGATGTGTTCCGAATTAGTAACATTACATTTATACTTTCTATTCTAATCACTGGCCTCTAAATTCAATAAATTAATAACAATTACCATTACAAAAAAGAACTGATTCACCCCAAGGTATCCATCCTTCCCATCCTTCCCATCCTTTGCTCTCTTTGACTAATTTCTCGCCTGCCTCTCACTAATCTTTCAGTTCTTTGACCGGCCAGCGGTAAGTGTGTTCACCTGGTGGAGAGTGTCTGCACTACAGTTGTGATGTGCTGCCACCTGGTGCAATGTTAGACAAACTAGCCAGCTAGCCACAACCCCGTAGGAGTCAGCACCGCGTACATTCATAGTGACAGGATGATAATCCCCCCCCCCCCCATCGCCTCCCACACCCACCACCACCACCACCACCACCACCACCACCAGAGTGGATACATTCTGGGTGGGTTGGTTGGTTGTTGGAGTTTTCTGTCCTGGCAGCATCTAAATCCTAAGGTCATATCACTACCAGGATGCGTACCGACTTGTTGTGTGCACTCATGGCGATTTTATAGTGCTGCCCCACTGGGATACCAGGCCACCAGCATCATATCCCACTCAGTCATATTATCCTGATACTGAGCCAACCAGTCCTTGCCATATCCTACAACTGGCCAGCATTGAAAACAAGCCTGGGCACCCGGGCTTATATGCTATGGACAGTAAAAATACAGCCTCAATAAAAAAAAATATATATATAAAAAAATAATGCCGAGTGCCTGGTTAGGAAGCGACAAGTATCAATGTTTAAGTCCTTTGTTTGACTCGACCAGGGTGAGTTTGAATCCCACGATCTACCAAAACCCTGTGCCCTCACCTCTACCAATTTGAATTTCCACTGCCGTGACTAACTTACACAGCCTCATCAAAGGCCAGTTGCTCTCATACCATGTCTATCTGGTATGGGAGGTTAAAAATCCCATGGATCGGTAAAAGTGTCAGCTCAGGCTTTCTAGTGACCAACTGTCTAATGGTGAAAACAAGTCTAATCAAAGTTATTCATGATATAGACAGTATAAATCTTCAAAGGAAAAAAACAAAAAATGGGAGATGGATGCTCAGCTCATTCGGCCATCCCTTCTGGTCTACTTTCTGGGTATTACCCACCTATAATACACTATGGCATGAGAAAACACCACAACCCGCCGCTAGGTTGCAGTCCCGAAGGATACGGGTGTGTTCTGGCGCACCCGGGTACCAACTAGGGACAGGGCACAGGTGAAAGTAAGGTGGTAAAATCAAAAGTCAGGGACAATGCTGTTAGAACTATGGTTAACAATTTAACACCGCAGCCGACCCATCTGGTCACAGTCCCGAAGAGTATGGATGTGTTCTGGCACATCTAGGCACTAACTAGGGACAGGGCACAAGTGAAAGGAAAGCTGCAAACAAAACAAAAAAACTAATTCTGGGAACACGTCCTCATCCACAAGCCTATTACCATCTCACTAGATGTACATACTAGGCTACGATATTAGTTATATGATAGGAAGTTATACCCCCCCATAAAACCAAAAAAAAACTAAGATAGTTACTAGCTACTTAAATAAATGTTGGTGGATGACCCGGATACCAACCCGGAACTGGAACCCGGGCATACACCATAACATTCCTCACAGCTGTCCAGCGTTGAAAACAAGCACCCTCACGGGAGCTTACATGCTGTGGGCAGAATAAATACCGTATCAATAAAAGACAAATATCTTTAAATTACTGTTGAACAGCTGTAGTGTCGTTTGTTTGATCTTTGCAGCTTTCTTTGATCTCTACAGAGAAGGAAAGGAGAAAGGGAAATAGCAAATATAAAGGTGGGGTAGTGTGGTGTGGGGTGGCATCTCGTCTGCAGTGTACATGTACACTGCAGAACTAGGTCAGAGGGCTCTGGGAGATGCTCCACAAGTACACTAAACTGGAAAGTCACTTGATGCACTGTGCTAAACACTCATTTTAGAACATTGGCTGGTTTGATGTTTAGAACAAAGATGTTCTACTATGCATAGTATAGTAAAATGCACAGTGGAATTTTTGGTTTAGAATACCAGTGATGAAGAGGACCCGGGACCGTTTGTTTACACTTGTATTATAGTGCATGACTCTGTTAAAGTAGATGTATGATGCATGATGGGTATTCACAGGCATGTTCAGACAAAACATATTTATAAATCCCTGTACTTCATTTTATATATAAATATATATTGTAAATATATAAATATATATATTTACAATATATATGAAGTGCATATGAAGAGTTCAAGTGCAAAACCCACATCAATCCACAAAAATAATTAAAAGAACAGATTTTCACCTGAAGGAAATTTTCATTCTCACTAATTCCACTTTTCTTGTGATGAAATGGTTGTAGAGCAATGAGAAAAATAGGAATGTAACAAATTAACCTTTTGAAGGTTTGACTCCAATTTGTATCTCAATTTTTGACTTGGTGTTTAATGGGTTTTGCGCCTGAACTCTTTGTATATAAAGTATATATATATATATATACTTTTGTTACACAGAGCAGCTGATCAGTTTCCTGAAAGCATGCCAGTTGCTGATGTAGTCGCAAAGCATGCTTGGTAACCCATAGTTTCCAGACCAAATATTAAACTGGTCACATCCCTGAGTATGCAACCAACGCATGCTTCTAATTTCTTTTAAAATATTAGTTTTTAGTCCATGATTTATTTGTAATCTGAATAGTTCTGTTCTCAGCATTAAGTGCACTGGTCTTCCATTGACATTCTGTACATTGCAATCTAGATATCGACTTCAGTTATATAACATTGTGGTCCACTGCCTCCGAAGGTTAACTGCCACATTGCAAATCTAGTTTAGACAAACACGTCAGTTTCCATGTGTGTTTGAAGATAGCAACAAGATTTATTTTCACACACACACACAAAACACAGAAGAAGTAACCGGAAGTTACGCAATTGTAAGCCTTTGAAATGTTAGTTATCCGTATTGAAGGACACTGGCGTCTTGTTTAAGCTACACAGGTAATTATGCAACTAGCAGAGATGCCAACTGCTCCGATTTTGTAGGAAGACTTCTGATTTTGGTTACTCTCTTCCGATATTATGATTCCATGTGCAAATCTCCCGATTTTCACTCTCACCCACCAGCAGAAAATTGGAATGTTTGTTTGTCGAAAAAACTAGCATGTTCTCGTCAGGCGGTGTATTCCGAGCAGCTAATACGAAAGGTAAAATCAGCTATTTCCAGCAGCTTAAAGACGTCAGCAGCTCAAGGTGGCAAGCAGAGCCTAGAAAATGACACATAGACACATGGTGGAATACATGGTAGGACTTGAATGAAAAAGTATATAATATGATTATATATACATATTATATATTGTATGATTATACAATGTCATGATATATGTCCAATTGTTGTGCCGTGTGTTGCCGCACAACAACCTATGTTTCTAATAAAATGTTAAAATCTGTCTATTTTTGGTCACACAATGTTGGCATCTCTGAACTAGATGTCCCCCACCTTCCCAGGTGAAATGCCACTCATACAAATAAGCGTGGGTAGGGTGATTGCATCAGGGAGGCTAGATAACCTAAAGGTTAGGACGCTTGCCGAGGGATTGCAGAAACGTTGGTTCAAGTGTGTTCTAAGAGGCATAGTGTCCAGTTTGTTGCAACACCTTCCACACCAGATAGTTGCACTTTTTTTCCCCTTTTTCCCCCTTTTTTGTGTGCTAAGACTAAGAGCCAAAAGGCTTCCACGTAGATGCATTTGCATCTGTGTATATCACGATATATTTGTATATCACGATGTATTTGTGTATTGCCTGAAAAAATCACAAGACCCAATATATAATGTAGTGGTCTGGCTGACCTCTCAGGTATTTTCCCATTTACATCACCCCCATGACACTTGTGCCGTGACCACGATCCTGTACAAGCTATGCACTGTATAGTTGTTGAACCTACCCTGTGTATGTAAGTGCGTTTGTTTGCCTGTATGTATGTAATTGCAAGCATAAAGATTACAATTCCAGGGGGATGAGTGTAGTGGTCTGGCTGACCTCTCAGGTAAGGAGCCACATAAACAGGTAGGCATGGTTAGTCTGCTGACATCAGGGAGCCTAGGTGGTGTAATGGTTAGCACACTGGCCCGGAATGCAAAGAGAGGTGGGTTCGAGTCCCGCTGTAGGCGAAATATTTCCCATTTTCATCACCCCCATGACAATAGTTATCGGCTTTTATAGGTGTATCTTTAGAGTTCTAATTTTTATTCGATTGTTGTCTGTTTATAAAATAAAATATGTTGATGTATAGTATTTTAGGCTCTGGCACGACGGCCCTGATTTAGCTTAGTAATTACACTCTACGTTATTTTAATATGATCGTGTGGTGTTTAGAAATGTGCTGACACATGAACAGATGTGATGAACACTCATGTATCGTGTTGATAATGCCTCATTGCACGACATACATAACCAAGTACAATGTGAAGGAAATAGGATTTTGTTCTTAGCAAATTTGGTTATATAACAGGACAATGGAATAAAAAAAAAATGTAAACCCACTCATTGTGGTTTTAAAAAGATGAATGCTAAGTTACATGCTCGATTATATGTCGGTCTATATTTGTTTGGAATTAATGTGGGGAAAAATTCGCCCCCAAGTTCATTTAAATCATCAATTAAAAGCAACCATAACTATTACCACAATACGAGGGAAGGAATAAAGTGGGTATTTAGACTGAAAGTTACACAATCCAATAGGTTTGAGTTTCTGCCATTTTAATATTTCTTTTACAATACGAATACTAAGTTACATTTTCGATTAATTAATCAATCTACTTTAGTTCAACGTAGCTTTTAAATAGTTTAAATTAGTAACATTGCAGATATATGAAGGGAAATTATGTCAAATTATATACGTTAAGGACCTGTCACCCCTCACCAGATGTGTCCATGCAAGTTTTGAACATGAACAAAACTAGGAACGGATGCCGCCGGATTGACGTCTACGGTTCTTGTCCGGTTTGAGTTTGTTTTGTCCTTTGGCTATCCGTTCATGTCCATTTCATGTCCGTTTCATATCCGTTTCATGTCTGTTCGTCCAGCGGCCATTGACTCGATAGGGCAACATTTTGACACATTTTAATACATTTTGATACTTATCACCACCGGACTAGACAATTCTGTCCTTTGCTCAATTCGGCGAGGTGTGACAGCCGCTTTACGGTGTTACATCGAAATGCTGTACAGCATAGGTTTCAGTATTAACATATTCTATTAAACTGACGTAGTAATTAGTTCCTTCTATTATGCACCAATCAAATGGTTTAATAAGTGCACCAGTATCAAAGTTGGAGATGTAGGATCAAATCTTGATAACTGTTTTCATTTAAAAAAAACAGATTTGTTGTTATCAGTGTATGTAGCTTTAAATGACAAAATCTAAAATAACAATAAATTGGGTAGTAAGGGCGGGAGATGTATGGTTACCAGCAAACGGAGGAGAAGGTGAGGGTGGAGGGAGGGGATGGGCGGGGGAGCGGGTAAGGGGGAGGGGGATGATGGAGGGAGATATGGGGGGGGCGGAGAGGCGATCCCTCTATAATGAGCACTTAGCGTGGTCACATAGAAACCCACTTAGTTACAACGCTAATAAAACACAGGCTTGTGAAGCTTCTACAGTTTAAAGAAAACGAACAATGTGTGTGTGTTTTGTTGCTGTCTTTGCTGCCGGGGAAGGGGAGCGGAACGTAGCTCAGGCGGTAGAGTGTCCAACTGTGAAGCTGTCGGTCATCGGATCGATCCTTCTCAGTGGATCCATTTGCCGTTTGGGCTATTTTCCGTACCAACCAGTGGTCCACAACTGGTTCATCAAAGGCTCTGGTATGTGCTGTCCTGTATGTGGGAAAGTGCATATAACAGACCCGTTTGCTGCTTATCAGAAAGAGCAGCGGGTTTCGTCCAAAGAAATATGTCAGAATGACCATATGTTTGATGTCCAATAGCCGATTTTAACAA
Source organism: Branchipolynoe longqiensis (assembly GCA_030323885.1). Classification (NCBI taxonomy): domain Eukaryota; kingdom Metazoa; phylum Annelida; class Polychaeta; order Phyllodocida; family Polynoidae; genus Branchipolynoe; species Branchipolynoe longqiensis. The sequence goes on from CM059195.1 coordinate 42,062,013, forward strand.
TCAGTGTGCTCTAGCGGCGTCGTTAAATAAAAGAAGCTTTACTTTTTTTTTGCTGCCAGTTCGTGGAAGGCAACAGGCCCGAGCCAGAGCTGTACGGCCTCATCCCCCGCAGCTTCCACTACCTGTTCCGCATGATGAACAAGAGCTTCGGCAACACCGGCATCGGATACCGGCTGTTTGCCTCGTACATGGAGATCTACAACGAGCAGGTCAGGGCGCCAGGACCAGCAGCTGTCATCCACTGACATCTGCTGTCATTCAATGCCATCTGCTGTCGTTAAATTCCATCTGCTCACAGTCAATGTGATCTGCTCATAGTCATTGCCATCTGCTGTCATCCAATGCCATCTGCTGTCGTTCAATGCCATATGCTCATAGTCAATGTGATCTGCTGACAGTCATTGCCATCTGCTGTCATTCAATTCCATCTGCTGTCATTCAATGCCATATGCTCACAGTCAATGTGATCTGCTCACAGTCATTGTCATCTGCTGTCATTCAATTCCATCTGCTGTCATCTAATGCCATCTGCTCTCATTCATTAACGTCTGCTCACATTAAAAGACATCTGCTCACATTTGCCATCTGCTCACATTCAATGTCATATGCTCATGTTAATAGAGATCTGCTCACAATAAATGCCATCTGTTGTCATTCAGTGCCATCTGCTCAAATTCAATTCCATCTGCTTACATTCAATGACATATACTCACATTAAATCATCCAATGCCATCTGCTGTTATTCAGTGTCATCTGCTGTCATTCAGTGCCATCTGCTCACATTCAATTCCATCTGCTCACATTCAATGCAATCTGCTCACATTCAATTTCACCTGCTCACATTTAATGCCATCTGCTCTCATTCAATGCCATCTGCTCACGTTCCATGTCATCTGCTCACATTAAATGCCATCTGCTCACGTTCAATGTCACATGCTCATATTAAAAGACATCTGCTCACAATAAATGCTATTTGCTGTCATTTAATGCCATCTGCTCATATTCAATGCCATCTGCTCACATGCAATACCATCTGCTGTCCTTCAATGCCATCTGCTGTCATCCATTGCCATATTCTGTCATTCATTTCCATCTACTCTCATATCTACTCTATTTATATATATAGACATTATGTACACATATCTATTTCTCATTCCATCCTGCCCACATATATATATTATAGCCTGACATTTTCATACAGAACTTACAAACTCTTGCCCCAGTGATCAGACCTCCCCACATTGCGTCAAACCTAGGCAGTCTCTAGTTCATCTCCGAGTCTGTGTTGCACTCGCTGGTTCCTTGCAGGTGATCGACCTTCTGAACCCCAACCAGCGGCGCCCCCTGGCGGTCCGCTGGTCCAAGAACAAGGGCTTCTACGTGGAGAACCTGTTTGTGCTCGAGTGTGAAACCATGGATGACATCATGGCTGTACTGGAAGAAGGCAAGTGTTCAAATGAACCACTAGGTGGCGCCGTGTAATATATGTAATATAGGCAGTCTTCTCTTTGTTGTTGACACCTTGATTAACAAAAATATTGTGTTCTAAATTTAAAAAAAAAAAAAATTCTGGTGGAATAACATGTTTTTCAACACTAAAGCTAATATTCCATATATGCGGCATGCGAATGCGAATATGTATGCAGCATTCTCATTTGCATTCTCATTCTCATTCGCATTCACATTCACATTCACATTTGCAACTGGACATATGTAATTACCACCGTGCGTTTACATGCTTACCAATCTTTTTTGTTGCATTAGTATTCTTATACCGCATATATGGAATCTTAGTTTTTAAAATTTATATATGACACATTTTAATACATTTTGATACTTATCACCACCAGACTAGACAATTCTGTCCGTTGCTCAATCCAGCGAGGTGTGAGAAGATTTATACTGCCTATCATGGATAAGTCTGAATAGACTTGTTTTCACCATTAGACAGTTTGTCGAGAGAAAGCCTGAGCCTATACTTTTACTGACCCAAGGGATTTTAAACCTCCCACACCACATAGACATGGTATGACAGAAACTGGCCTTTGATGACGCTGAAAATTATACACAGCGGTGGAAATCCAAATTAGCAGAGGTGGGGGCACGGGAAATCGAAACACCGACCTTCAGATTAGGAGTCTGACCTAGAAAGGAGTCAGACACTCTAACCACTCTGCAACAGAGACCACCACATATATATATATATATATATATAAAAAAAAACATATATATATATATATTTATACACACACACATATATATCACCTTTAAAGTTGTTTCCCCCGTGTGTTGCTATGGAAACTGTAACTTGTGGTGGGGAGAGGTTTGGAGCGTTGGTTTAGGTCACAGACAGACTGGCTGTCTCTGCACTTTTACCTATCCTCACCTGCTCAACCAACATTTAAGGGCTGACACGGTTACATAATTAAGCAGACCGGTGCCGTCTGTAATATACAGACAGGTATCTACCTAGCCACCAGTCAAATGATCCAGACGGGGTGGTGGCCGAATGAGTTGAGCATCCGCCTCCCGTTTTGATAGGTCGTTTGGTTCGAACCCGCATATTTCGAATCCCCTTCCCAGTTCCCTTCCTATCACCCCTCAAATTCCTCTTCATTCCTTTCCCCAAGTGCCCTGTCCATTCCCCTCTCGTCAGTCCCCTTTCTATTTCTCAGTCCATCCTGCCAACTCTCCACTACGGTTTTCTTTTCTCACACCACCCGCCCTCTCCATTTAATGGTTAAAAAACAAATCAGGGCGAGCGTTTTTTCAGGCAGGGGCACGGACAATCATCAATTTTATATATATTTATTTTACCAAATTCTCAAATGAAATAAAACAAGATTAAAAAGTACCTCAACAACCCCTTCCCCAATAATAATAATACAATAGAAAAAAAATACAAAAAAGGTAAATATTTCCTATACGGATCAGCCTCAGCCAATGCTTGCAAGATGGCGGAAGTCACCCAAGAATGGGACCAACAATCCAGGTTGGTTGGTTGTTGGAGTTTTACATCCTGGCAACATCTAAGGTCATATCAGGACGGCTACCAACTTGTGACAGTGCACACTTATGGTGACTTTATAGTGATATCCCACTCAGTCACATTACCCTGACACTGAGCCAACCAGTCCTTGCCCTACCCTAATAATGCCGAGCGCCTGGCTAGGAAGTGACAGGTATAAATTGTTAAGTCATTGGTTTGACTTGTCCAGGGATTTATATCCCACGATCTACAAAAATGGGAGACGGACGCTCAACTCATTCAGCCATCAAACGCTGCAGGGGAGGTGAACATCATGTGACAGGTGAACACCGGTAACGAGCCCTGTCATGCTAGAAACAGATTCATAATGGTGGCGTGTTGGACTGCCTCCAAAGTGCCTAGTCTTGAAAGCCTAAAGGTGGAAGTCCATTGGTCATGTGACTAGCAGGACGGTCCCGTCCACCCATGAATAATGCCAAATAAAAAATGTTATAAAATTGGTGATCGTCCCCGCCCGTGCCTGAAAAATCGACCGCCTCTGATTAAAAAGATGTTTAATTAAAAAAGGTAACTGTTAAAAATGTGTCGGGCTAACACATAACAGCAATTCAACTTTCGTAAGCACACAATTGAAACTTCTAGAACTGTATGATATAATCAATGTTGAAATGAATATAGAGTGTTCATTGTTTGACTGAAAACATTGTGAAGTGTACATGAATGACATGTAATCCTTTTATCAGTTTAAGGAGGTCCAATATATTTTCATTGAATACTGAAAAATATAAAATAAATAAAAATAAAAACCACCCGCCCGACCCTGATTTGTGTGATCAAAAGGACAATCACCAACTTTTTTTATTTTATTTGCCCTAATCTTGAATCATCCTGCTGCCATCGGATATGCCAATAAAATGCCTCATTTTGGGCAGCTAGATGTATAAGCGACAAGTATAAATTTTATAAGTCATTGGTTTGACTCCACCGGGAACTGAACTCCCGATCTCCCGCACTCGAGGCCCGCGCTCTACCGATTCGACTGCCACGCCCGGTGGGATCCTTCAATCTTGGTACCAGTTTAGGAGCTCTTCTCTGGACGTGCTTTATTATTACGATGAAGTTTCTAACCTCTCACATAAACCTTGTTTCATTTAACAATGCCTCTAGCATGCATTAATTTTCATATCATCGGCTATTGGATGTCAAACATATGGTCATTCTGACATGTTTCTTTGGAGGAAATTCACTTCCCCCAGATAGGCTACTCTTTCCGATAAGTAGTAAGGTGTCTTTTATATGCACTTTGCCACAGACAGGACATCACATACCACAGCCTTTGATGAACCAGTTGTGAACCACTGGTTGCTCTAACCTCCCATACACACCCTCTACAGCACACATACCCTCCACAGCACACACACCCTCCACATCATGCAGAACCTCCACAGCACACAGCACACACCCTCCACAACATACACACACCCTCCACAGCACACACCCTCCACAGCACACACACACCTTCCACAGAACACAAACATCCTCCACATCACACACACACCCTCCACACCACACCCTCCCTCCACATTACACACACCCTCCACATCACACAAACACCCTCCACATCACACACACACCCTCCACATCACACACCCTCCACATCACACACACACCCTCCACAGCACACACACTCTCCACATCACACACACACCTACACATTCACACACCACCCTCCACAGCACACACACCCTCAACACAACATCACACCACACCCTCACATGATCCTAACCTCCACATCACACAAACACCCTCACATCACACACACACCCTCACAACAACAAACACCCCACATCACACACACTTCCACATCACACACACACCCTCCACATCACACACCACCATCACATCACACCACCTCCACATCACCACACACCCTCCACATCACACACACCCTCATGTCACCACACCCCCACGGCACCACACACCCTCCACATCAACACCTCCCAGCACACACATCCTCAACAGCACATGCACCCTCCACAGCACGCACACCATCCACATCACACATAACACCCTCCACAGCACACACACCCTCCACAGCACACACACCCTCCACAGCACACATCCACCCTTCACAGCACACACACCCTCAACAGCACATGCACCCTCCACAGCACACACATCCTCCACAGCACACACACCCTCTACATCACACACCCTCCACAGCACACACACACCCTCCGCAGTACACACACTCTCCATAGCACACGCACACCCTCCACAGCAAACACAGACCCTCCACATCACCCACACACCCTCCACATCACATACACCCTCCACATCACACATGCACCCTCCACATCACACACACCCTCCACATCACACATGCACCCTCCACATCATACACGCACCCTCCACATCACACACACCCTCCACATCACACACGCCCTACACAGCACACACACACCCTCCACATCACACATGCACCCTCCACATCACACACACCCACCACAGCACACACACACTCTCCACATTACACACACCCTCCACATCACACACACCCTCCACATAACACACACCCTACACATCACACACACCCCCTCCATGTCACACACCCTCCACATCACAGACACCCTCCACATCACCCACACACCCTCCACATCACACACACCCTCCACAGCACTCACACCCTCCACATCACACACACCCTCTACTGCACACACACCGTCCACATCACACACACCCTCCACAGCAAACACAGACCCTCCACATCACCCACACACCCTCCACATCACATACACCCTCCACATCACACATGCACCCTCCACATCACACATACCCTCCACATCACACATGCACCCTCCTCATCATACACGCACCCTCCACATCACACACACCCTCCACATCACACACACCCTCCACATCACACACACACCCTCCACATCACACACACCCCCTCCACAGCACACATACACCCTCCACATCACACTCACACCTTCCACGTCACACATACACCCTCCACATCCCACACACACCCACAATTAATGCTTTTTTTTCTTGCTCCTTGTTAGGTCTGCGTAATCGTGCTACTGGGTCTAACAGCGTCAACGAACATTCCTCCCGCAGTCACAGCATGTTGACACTTCACATTGACAGCGAGGTCCAGGACCCTGAGGACGAGACCGTCTTTATCACAAAGCACGGGAAGCTCACCTTTGTCGATCTCGCCGGTCAGTTAAACAAACATGATTTATTACATTTGATGAGTTCAGCCCTAAAACCACCTAAACCCAATTCTAAAAATGGAGATTTAAACATTGGAATTGAACCAACAATTCTTTTTCTTTAAAAGAAATATGTAAATATTCCTACTCTTTTGTTCATTGCTTCATAATATGAAAAGTGGAATTAATGAGAATTTATATTATTTTCAGGGAAACATCTTTTATTTAAACCTCATTTTTGATTTAGTGTTTATGTGGGTTTGCGCCTGACCTCTTCATTTGTTGGTTAAAGTTGCAGAGACCGATTGTTTTGAGTTTCTGTTATTTTCTGAGATAAATACATTAGGTTGATCTTTAGTAGCTACCTTACTTTAGTTTGAAGTACCTATTATTTTAAGTGGCTAACTTTTGAGATATTTGAAGTACAAATATGCGAAATTAATTTTGGCAAGCTTGCCAAAGACTCTGACCCTATAACAGTAGCAGAAATAGATTCTGCAGTAACATATTCTATTAAATTAAATTGCCTCAGCATTTCCTTCTATGTCGTGACAACATGTTTAATAAGTGCACCAGTATCTAAAGTGGATATGTAGAATCAAATGTAGATAATTGTTTTGGTTTTGAAAATTTGATGTTGTCATGGGACTATGCAGCTTTAAACAAAAATAATATATTATATTCGTTGATTAAAGCTGTATAGTCCGATGAAAACATCACATTTTTCAAATACCGAAACAATTATCTAGATTTGATTCTACATATCTAACTTAGATACTGGTACAGTTATCAAACATTTCTAATCACATTTAGAAGGGAATATTGAGGCAATTTGATAGAATCTGTTACTGCAGAACTTTACACTCCCGTGACACCGACCCCCTCCCCATTGTATGCTTTGTATGACCTTGAACAGTTGAACACTTTAAATCCACCCCCCTAACCATATTGCAGACAACATGGATACTTTAAAGCGACAATAACAGACACCCACACCATCATCACCACAATAAGCCCCCCCCCCCCTTTTCCAGATTATGAACATTTGCGTGTCGGTGTGTAGTTTCTTACAATGAGAGTCCTAACGTACATTCTTTGACTCACATTGCAGGGAGTGAGAAGGTGAAGACGGAGCTGCAGAACACGGCCGGCCACCTGGCGGAGTCGAACAACATTAATAAGAGTCTACTAGTTCTAGGTAAGAAGCGACACACTGAGATTTATTACACGACTTGAAAAAAAAAGATCTTTGCACCGTACAATATGCGATTAGTAGGTTATTTCCATATACTTATAGTGATATTTCATTTGTTTAATTTTTGTATTTTGCATTTCCTTGAGAATAATATAAATCAAGCATGTCTGGCTAAGAACATGAAAGGTAGTCGCCATTTCTTTTAACTTGTGTTCTGGGTAGGACTTTAGAACTAATCCAGTGGATAGTATATAATTATATATATAATCATATATATATAATCACATACACAATGTATAGTCATAGTTATACAATGTATATAGTTATATAATCAATATATAATCACCTATGAAATAATATATATAATAATATATATAATAATATATGTAATAGTATATATAATATATATAATAATATATATAATAATATATATAATATATATATAATCACATATATAATCATATAAAATCATATATATATAATAATATATGTAATAATATATGTAATAATATATATAATAATATATATAATCACATATATATTAATATACATAATCATATATATAATCATTATATAATCATATATACTCATATATATAATCATATATATAACCACATACATATCCATACATATTATCCTATATATAATCATGTATATAATCACATATATATGAATTTAAACAGTGGAGTCAGGTCAAATCTAGTATAATCAAAACAGACCATGCTGTGTATAAGCGATGGGTACAGATGCACTGGTTCTCGCCAGACCAACTGGAACTTGGGCATTGCGGTGGAACAAAGGCGGTTGTGCTGCCCCCTGGTGTTGAAGCCGAACATTAAACCTGTCAAGGCGCTGTCAATACAGTTGGTTGAGGGAGTTTTGCATCCTGGCAACATCTAAGGTCATATCAGGACAGATACCGACTTGTCACAGTGCACACTCATGACGATTTCATACTGCTGTCCCACTGGGAAGTCAAACCGTCGGCACCATGACTTGATAGCCCACTCAGTCACATTATTCTGACACTGAACTAGCCAGTCATTGCTCTATCCTATTAATGCCAAACACCAAGCTAGGAAGCAACAACTGTCAATTTTATAAGTCATTGGTTTCACTCGACCGGGAACCGAACTCCCGATCTCCCGTATGCGAGGCCAGCGCATCGTATCGATTCGGCCACCTCACCCGGTGTGTCAATATAGAGAAGGTAGGTGATGAAAGAGACAAATGTTTGTGTCACTCACACACGACCAGGTGTGTCAATATAGAGAAGGTACACAATGAAAGAGACAGATGTCGGTGTCACTCACACACGACAAGGTGTGTCAATATAGAGAAGGTACACAATGAAAACGACAGATGTCGGTGTCACTCACACACGACCCACAGTGTGTCAATATAGAGAAGGTACACAATGAAAGAAACAGATGTCGGTGTCACTCACACATGAGCCGGTGTGTCAATATAGAGAAGGTACATGATGAAAGAGACAGATGTCGGTGTCACTCACAAACGATCCGGTGTGTCAATATAGAGAAGGTACACAATGAAAGAGACATATATCGGTGTCACTCACACACGACCCGGTGTGTCAATATAGAGAAGGTACACGATGAAAGAGACAGATGTCGGTGTCACTCACACAGGGCCCGTTGTGTCAATATAGAGAAGGTACACAATGAAAGAGACAGATGTCAGTGTCACTTACACACGACCCGGTGTGTCAATGTAGAGAAGGGACACGATGAAAGAGACAGATGTCAGTGTCATTCACACACGACCCGGTGTGTCAATATAGAGAAGGTACACGATGAAAGAGACAGATGTCGGTGTCACTCACACACGACCCGGTGTGTCAATATAGAGAAGGTACACAATGAAAGAGACAGATGTCCGTGTCACTCACACATGACCCGGTGTGTCAATATAGAGAAGGTACATGATGAAAGAGACAGATGTCGGTGTCACTCACACACGACTCAGTGTGTCAATATAGAGAAGGTACACGATGAAAGAGGCAGATGTCAGTGTCATTCACACAGGACTCAGTGTGTCAATATAGAGAAGGTACACGATGAAAGAGACAGATGTCAGTGTCATTCACACATGACCCGGTGTGTCAATATAGAGAAGGTACACGATGAAAGAGATAGATGTCAGTGTCACTCACACACGACCCAGTGTGTTAATATAGAGAAGGTACACAATGAAAGAAACAGATGTCGGTGTCACTCACACATGAGCTGGTGTGTCAATATAGAGAAGGTACACGATGAAAGAGACAGATGTCAGTGTCACTCACACACGACCCGGTGTGTCAATATAGAGAAGGTACACAATGAAAGAGACAGATGTCGGTATCACTCACACATGACCCGGTGTGTCAATATAGAGAAGGTACACGATGAAAGAGACAGATGTCGGTGTCACTCACACACGAGCCAGTGTGTCAATATAGAGAAGGTACACGATGAAAGAGGCAGATGTCAATGTCATTCACACACGACCCGGTGTGTCACTATAGAGAAGGTACATGATGAAAGAGATAGATGTCAGTGTCACTCACACACGACCCAGTGTGTCAATATAGAAAAGGTACAGAATGAAAGAGACAGATGTCGGTGTCACTCACACACGATCCGGTGTGTCAATATAGAGAAGGTACATGATGAAAGAGACAGATGTCGGTGTCACTCACACACGACCCGGTGTGTCAATATAGAGAAGGTACACGATGAAAGAGACAGATGTCAGTGTCACTCACACATGACCCGGTGGGTCAATATAGAGAAGGTACATGATGAAAGAGACAGATGTCGGTGTCACTCACAAACGATCCGGTGTGTCAATATAGAGAAGGTACACAATGAAAGAGACATATATCGGTGTCACTCACACACGACCCGGTGTGTCAATATAGAGAAGGTACACGATGAAAGAGACAGATGTCGGTGTCACTCACACACGACACGGTGTGTCAATATAGAGAAGGTACACGATGAAAGAGACAGATGTCGGTGTCACTCACACACAACCCGGTGTGTCAATATAGAGAAGGTACACGATGAAAGAGACAGATGTCGGTGTCACTCACACACAACCCGGTGTGTCAATATAGATAAGGTACACGATGAAAGTGACAGATGTCGGTGTCACTCACACACGACCCGGTGTGTCAATATAGAGAAGGTACACGATGAAAGAGACAGATGTCGGTGTCACTCACACACAACCCAGTGTGTCAATATAGAGAAGGTACACAATGAAAGAAACAGATGTTGGTGTCACTCACACATGAGCCGGTGTGTCAATATAGAGAAGGTACACAATGAAAGAGACAGATGTCACTGTCACTCACACACGACCCGGTGGGTCAATATAGAGAAGGTACATGATGAAAGAGACAGATGTCGGTGTCACTCATACACGATCCGGTGTGTCAATATAGAGAAGGTACACGATGAAAGAGACAGATGTCGGTGTCACTCACACACAACCCGGTGTGTCAATATAGATAAGGTACACGATGAAAGCGACAGATGTCGGTGTCACTCACACACGACCCGGTGTGTCAATATAGAGAAGGTACACGATGAAAGAGACAGATGTCGGTGTCACTCACAGACAACCCAGTGTGTCAATATAGAGAAGGTACACAATGAAAGAAACAGATGTTGGTGTCACTCACACATGAGCCGGTGTGTCAATATAGAGAAGGTACACGATGAAAGAGACAGATGTCACTGTCACTCACACACGACCCGGTGGGTCAATATAGAGAAGGTACATGATGAAAGAGACAGATGTCGGTGTCACTCACACACGATCCGGTGTGTCAATATAGAGAAGGTACACAATGAAAGAGACAGATGTCGGTGTCACTCACACACGACCCGGTGTGTCAATATAGAGAAGGTACACAATGAAAGAGACAGATGTCGGTGTCACTCACACACAACCCGGTGTGTCAATATAGATAAGGTACACGATGAAAGCGACAGATGTCGGTGTCACTCACACACGACCCGGTGTGTCAATATAGAGAAGGTACACGATGAAAGAGACAGATGTCGGTGTCACTCACAGACAACCCAGTGTGTCAAATAGAGAAGGTACACAATGAAAGAAACAGATGTTGGTGTCACTCACACATGAGCCGGTGTGTCAATATAGAGAAGGTACACGATGAAAGAGACAGATGTCACTGTCACTCACACACGACCCGGTGGGTCAATATAGAGAAGGTACATGATGAAAGAGACAGATGTCGGTGTCACTCACACACGATCCGGTGTGTCAATATAGAGAAGGTACACAATGAAAGAGACAGATGTCGGTGTCACTCACACACGACCCGGTGTGTCAATATAGAGAAGGTACACAATGAAAGAGACAGATGTCAGTGTCACTCACACATGTCACCCTTCTTGGGCCCAGATTTGGTTCTGATGTCAATTATGCATCGGAGGTACCGAAACACTGGTCTTCCAGCCATTTATGTCTTAAATGTTGGCCTTTAATAACTCTGTAGAGAATTTCAAGCTATGTAAATTATCGCCAGTCATATTTGATCATAATAATTGTGAATAATTAAAGTTATTTGATCATGTTCCAGCCTCTTTAATGAGTGCACCAGTATCTAAGTCGGATACATAGGATCAAATCTATTTAGGTGGTTTGTGTGAGAAAATGGTATGTTTTCATCGGATTATGCAACTTGAACTAAAACATTGGGCCCCCACAAAATGGTGGGGTGAGGTAGGGATCAGGGGAAGGTGAGCACCTGACGCTTGAGTTTGACACCAGGGCCCTGCTCACGATGAGCCAATACCTCAGTGTTTAGGAATAGATTGTAAATGCATTTATTGGTGCGGAATTAATGTGACACTTAACACTAGTGTACACTAAGCACCCCATAGCCCAGTCACCACTTTTAGCCACCTTGTGTAAACAGCGCGTTTCACTTGTGTTCAAATGACGGTTCCCAGTGCAACCTAAGGCCCTGTCACACATCACCGGATTGGGGTACCAGATAGGAAACGGACACTGTCCGTTGAAATACGTCAATGTCCGGTTTATATACGGTACACATCCGGCATGTCCATTATCTGTCTGGCGGTGTACGGTCTGTACGGTGGCGAGTTTTGAACATGCACAAGACTTGTACCAGACAGGGCTGGACTGACGTATATGGTTGGTGTCCTGTTTAAGTCCGTTTTGTCCGTTTCATGTCTGGTACCCATCCGTTACGTCTCCGGTTTGCTTCCTGCAGACTCCGTTGACGCTGTTGCGGGAATTTGGTCAGAATATGTTTTCGGCGCGCTCGTGAAAGTCCGATACATGTCAGTTTGACATTCGGTTGTCGTCCGGTTATCGTCCGGTGGCTATCCATTCATGTCCGTTTCATGTCCGTTTCATGTCCGTTCGTCCAGCGTCCGTTGATGCGATAGTGCAACATTTCGACACATTTTGATACATTTTGATAGCGAACACCACAGGATTAGACAATTCTTTGTCCGGTGTATGTCCATTTGCTAAATCCGGTAAGGTGTGACAGGTGCTTAAGACACAATGTCATCTGCAAAGGAAAGTTTGTCTTCTTCAACAACGCCTCGAGAAAGCATTGATTTTATTATTGGCTATTTGACATCAAACATATGGTCATTCTGACATATTTCTTTGGAGGAAACCCGCTGTCACCACATAGTCTACTCTTTACGGTAGGCAGCAATGGGTCTGTTATATGCACTTTCCGACAGACCAGACAGCCTATGATGAACCAGTTGTGGACCACTGGTTGGAATGTAAAATAGCCCAAACTGCAAATGTGTCCACTGAGCAGGATCGATCAGATGACCCACACCTTCACAGGTGAACACTCTACCGCCTGGGCTACATCTCGCTCCTTCAATGTTGTCTGCTGACATATAATTAGCACTAAAGGCACACGGAAACAACATTAGATTTAAATTATACTGACTTACACAAAATTTGAGTTTAGAAAACAAATATATATCCCATCCTGATATGACCTTAGATGTTGCCAGGACGTAAAACTCCAATGACCAACCAAATATATTTCAATGAGTTGGGTCTAACAGCAGACGACATTTAGTCCAAACAGACGATGGCTGGTATGCGTCCATGTTGTGTACATAAGTAAAGCTGAAGGCCCTGTCACACTATGACGTTTCTCACCGGCACGCCGGCAACGCGCAAAATATTTGCAACCCGTCGACAACCGTCCAACTCTTCGGCGTCTTGGGAGAAAGTTTGACGGGTTGTAGCGTGTTAGTGGCGTGTTTTTGGCGCGCGGCCAACGCGTTTCGACGCGCGGCGGAACAACATGTCAACGTCCCGCCAGCGGGTTCCCAGCGTGCCATCAGCGTGTTGTCAGCGCGCTGTCGGCGCGCTGTCGGCGTGCTGTCGGCACGCTGTCGGCACGTTGACGGCGCGTTGGTGTTGTGTTAGTACCGTGTCAACGCGTACATACCCGCCAGCAACACGTTAGGACACGCCCGCAGCGTGTCCACACCGCGCGGCCAATGCCTCCAGGCGCGCCAGCAACACGTCCAACGCGCCGAGAAACACTGGAACAACGCCAATATTGCGCCGACTACCCGTCGATCGGACGTGACGGACGTGCTGACGGAACGGTCGCATTTTGGGGGAAAAAAAGCCAACATTAACCGACCCTGATCAACATCCTGCCAGCGTTCCGCCGGCGCGCCGCCAACGGGTGTCGACGTGTTGCTAACGCGTCCGTAACGCGCCCGCCAACGCGCTAACGCGCGTTGCGGCCCGTCGAAAGTTTTGTGCAAGCACAAAACCTCGACGCGGCCCGACGCACGCCGACGGCCGCCGACGTGTCGATTCACACGTTGCTATCCCTTAACGTGTACCAGCGCGCCGGTAACGCGCCGGTAACGCGCCGGTAATGTACCGGACGTGTACCGACGTTTCGCCCAAAAATGCAACACATCGCCATGCGTCGAAGCGTGTTCGTGAGAAACGTCGTAGTGTGACAGGGTCTTAAGATTCAATATATGCGGTATACAGTATGCAAATGCGAATGCGACAAAGAATGGAAAAGCATGTAAATGCACGGTGGTGCCTCTATGTGTCTGGTTGCGAATGCAAATGTAAATGTGTGGATGTCAAAGTGGATCGCTCAATGGACCGATCGGTGCGAATGCATTTTTGTCGCATTCGCATTTGCATACCGCATACCACGTATATGGAATCTTAGCTTAAGTCCATAGACTGCTGCTTGTAGGCTTATGTTAATGAGGCTGCGCAGAGATGTCAATTAGGCTGCGCCACGAATCAAGCACCACTTAGCGGCTAAGCCGGAACCATGAATAGGCTTACACTCATGATGGCTATTTATGTTGGGCAGCTTTAACTTTAAAGTCTTAAAGTTGCATAGTCGGATGGTTTTGAGTTTCCGTCATTTTTCTCAGATAAATATAATAAATTGATTGTCATAATCTACCTTACTTTACTTTGAGGTAACTTTTATTTTAAATGGCTAGATTTAAAGATATTTGAAGTGCAAATATGTCAAATTAGTTTTGGCATGCTTGCCAAAACTCTGACACCATAGGCTTCAACAGTAACAGGGTCTATCAAATTGCCTCAGTATTCCCTTCTATGTAGCAACAAATGTTTAAGAAGTGCATCAGTATCTAAGTTAGATATGTAGATTTAATTTTTGATTATTGTTTTGTTTTTGAAAATTTGATGTTTCATCGGACTATGGAGCTTTAAGACATACGTAGAGCGCGTAGAGTCAATGGCCTTACTGTGGTGGTTGAATTAGTAGAGTGGAGGCTTCCCATGCAGAAGGTCGAAAGTTTTGAAACCCGGATGAGTCTAACCAATGGCTTACAACATTGATACCTGTCACTGCCTAGCCTGGCGCTCGACATTACTAGAATAGGACAAGGACTGGTTAGCTCAATGTCAGGATAATGTGGCTGAGTGGGATATTGCATCATGGTGCTGGCAGCCTGGTCTCCTATTGGGGCAGCACTATAAAGTTGTCATGAGTGCACACTGTAACAAGTCGGTGTCCATCCTGATATGACCTTAGATGTTGCCAGGGTGTAAAACTCCAACAACCAACAACGCGCATTGGTAATCGTTGATGGATGGCGATGGTCGGCGACGCGCGTCAGGGTATCGGCGAAGTTTTGTGCTTGCACAAAACTTTCGACGTGCGACAACGCACAATAACGCGCGGGTGCCAATATTATGGCGACGTCAGAAGCATGTCGACATCGCTGGAATAACATTATGCGAATGCTAGGCAGACACAGTGTGTGCATGAGGGTCGTTCCCACACATTGCGCCAAATTGTTGCTTTGTTGTTTTACATCCTAGCAACATCTCAGGTCATATCAGGACGGTGCGCCAAATCTTTTTTTTTTTTTCTCACACGTCCGCTGCTCGCTACCAATACATTGCGCTGACGCCGAAAAGTTTGACATTTCTCGATGATTAAAAGTGATTTTGCGCATTGGCGGCACGCCGGCGAGATACATTGTAGTGTGACAGGGCTATTAGACTGTATGTGTGGGTATGTGTGGGCCTGTATCGGGTTTACTTGGAAGCAGTCAGTTAGGTGCTTTAGTACACTGACTGGAGTTCATAGCAGCTCACTCTATATCCACGACAGAAGAGCTTCAAACGTAAGCTCCAACAGAGACCTATAATCAAGATGACACGTGATTAAGTTCATACACATATAACTCTGTCTATGGCAGCAGAGCTTTAAAAGTAAGCTCCAACAGAGGTTTATAATCAAGATGCCATGTGATTACGTTCATACACAGATAACTCTATCTACGACAGCGAACTAAAAGTAAGCTCCAACAGAGGTGTATAATCAAGATGACATGTGATTACGTTCATACACAGATAACTCTATCTACAACAGCGAACTAAAACAGTAAAAGTAAGCTCCAACAGAGGTTTATAACCAAGATGACATCTGGCTGAACTTATAACAGATAACCTATCCATACTTCAAAGGTAAGCTCCAACAGAGGCCTATACAATGTGGAACGATGCTGAGGCTATCTATTAAGTTGGTTGGTTGGTTGTTGGAGTTTTACGTCCTGGCAACATCTAATGGTCATATCAGGATATGTAACGACCGACAGTACACATTAATGGCAACTTTATAGTGCTGCCCACTGGAAGGCCACCATGACCTGATATCCCACTCAGTCACATTATGCTGACACTGAGCCAACTAGTCCTTGCCCTATCCTAATAATGCCGAGCCCTTGGCTAGGAAGTGACAAGTATACATTTTTAAGTCATTGGATTGACTTGACAAGGGTTCGAACCCGTGGGTTCGAATCCCACGATCTACAAAACGGGAGACGGACGCTCAACTCATTCGGCCATCCCGTCTGGTATTTGTGAGGGTATGACAGTTGGGAATTCAGCGATGTCTGCCCATCGCTGCTGGACCGTGTCGGTGTGGTACGAGCATCGCAACTGTCTCCCGGTAAGACCGAGTCAGGTCGACTGTCACGTGACTTGGGCGGGTAGTGAGGCTGGCAGAATGGGGTGGTGACAGTGTTGGAAGTGGAGGGGTGACAGTGTTAGAAGTTGAGGAGTGACAGTGTTAGAGGTGGAGGGGTTACAGTGGTAGAAGTGGGGTTGTGACAGTGGTAGAAGTGGAGGGGTGACAGTGTTAGAAGTGGAGGAGTGACAGTGTTAGAAGTGGAGGGGTGACAGTGTTGGAAGTGGAGGGTGACAGTGTTGGAAGTGGAGGGGTTACAGTGGTAGAAGTGGAGGGGTGACAGTGGTAGAAGTGGAGGGGTGACAGTGTTAGAAGTGGAGGGGTGACAGTGTTAGAAGTGGGGTTGGAAGTGGAGGGGTGACAGTGTTAGAAGTGGGGTTGTGACAGTGGTAGAAGTGGAGGGGTGACAGTGTTAGAAGTAGATGGGTGACAGTGCTGGAAGTGGAGGGCTGACAGTGTTGGAAGTGAAGGGGTGACAGTATTAGAAATGTAGGGATGAAAGTGTTAAAAGTGGAGGGTGACAGTGTTAGAAGTGGAGGGGTGACAGCGTTGGAAGTGGAGGGGTTAGAGTGTTGGAAGTGAAGGGGTGACAGTGTTGGAAGTGGAGGGGTGACAGTGTTGGAAGCGGAGGGGTGACAGTGTTAGAAGTGGGGTTGTGACAGTGGTAGAAGTGGAGGGGTGTCAGTGTTAGAAGTGGATGGGTGACAGTGCTAGAAGTGGAGGGGTGACAGTGTTGGAAGTGGAGGGGTGACAGTGGTAGAAGTGGAGGGGTGACAGTGTTAGAAATGTAGGGGTGACAGAGTTAAAAGTGGAGGCGTGACAGTGTTAGAAGTGGAGGGTTGACAGTGGTAGAAGTGGAGGGGTGACAGTGTTAGAAATGTAGGGATGAAAGTGTTAAAAGTGGAGGCATGACAGTGTTAGAAGTGGAGGGGTGACAGTGGTAGAAGTCGAGGGGTGATAGTGTTAGAAATGTAGGGGTGACAGTGTTAGAAGTGGAGGGGGGACAGTTGTAGAAGTGGAGGGGTGACAGTGTTGGTGGTGGAGGGGTTACAGTGTTAGAGGTGGAGGGGTGACAGTGTTAGAAGTGGAGGAGTGACAGTGGTACAAGTGGAGGGGTGACAGTGGTAGAAGTCGATGAGTGACAATGTTGGAAGTGGAGGTGTGACACTGGTAGAAGTGGAGGGGTGACAATGTTAAAAGTGGAGTGGTGACAGTGTTAGAAGTGGAGGGATGACAGTGTTAAAAGTGGAGGGGTGACAGTGTTAGAAATGGTGGGGTGACAGTGTTGTAAGTGGAGGAGTGATAGTGGTAGAAGAGGGGTGGTGACAGTGTTAGAAGTAAAAGGATGACAGTGTTAGAAGTGGATGGGTGACAGTGTTAGAAGTGGAGGGGTGACAGTTGTAGAAATGTAGGGGTGACAGTGTTAAAATTGGAGGGGTGACCGTGTTCGAAATGGACTGGTGACAGTGTATGAAGGTGGGGGGGGGGGGGGTCACACTGTTAGAAGACAATATGGTTGGGAGAATGAGTTACTGAGATAAATAACGTTGCTGGTGCCACTGTGTTAATGCGGTGTAGACCTCAATCTATATTCACGCTAATTGTAGTAATAATAATGAGCGATCCAGGAACTAATCCGATGGAGGGCGCTTGGGGCGACCCAATTCGGATATGGCATTTGCATAGTAAGAGCTTTTTTTGTGGTTGTGGTTACATTCGTTGATTAAGCGCGGGAAATTTCAATCAAAGACAATTGGTCTTCCTCATTCCACTGCTCCTTGCTCTATCCTGGTAATGCTGAATGTCAGGTTAGGTAGCGACGTGTATACATTTTTAAGTGGCATTACGGACATTGGTATATAAAGACAAGTGAGCACTGGTACTCAGGAATGGGGCCATACATAAAATAGACACGGTGTGGAGGAAGTAGACACATAAGTAAGGATGCATGAGTGGGGCAGATAAATAAGATATCAGTGAGGTATAAGTGACCCTAACTCACAAAATATAAGTGAGGTATAGAAGCAGTTAGCCCAGAGGGTGGCGCCATCTAGTGTTATGTGGTGAGTGCCAACACACTATAGAATAGAGAGAAGTACCACCAGCCGTCTAACTTGTAATACGTGTGCTCAGAGTTCCGCTGGTCCCTCAGACAGAAACTGAAGCTGGGACCTGGGCATGTCAGGTCACAGCTACAGCTTACATGGCGGAAGAGATTAATACACAGGTACAATGATACAGATACTGGTATTTCATCTGATGTAAAAACTGGGCACGGTGGCCGAATCGGTAGAAGGCAGGCCTCCCGTGCTGGAGATTGGGAGTTCAATTCCCAGTCGCGTCAAACCAATAACTTATAAAATTGATAATTGTCACTTCCTAGCCTGGCGCTCGGCATTAATAGGATAGGACAAGGACTGGTTAGCTGAGTGTCAGGATGATGTAACTGAGTGGGATATCGGGTCATGGTTCTGGCAGCCTGATTTCCCAGTGGGGCAGCAGTGTAAAGTCACCATGAGTGTGCACTGTCACACGTCGGTACCCGTCCTGATGTGACCTTAGATGTTGCTAGGACGTAAACTCCAACAACCAACTTGTTCAGCTGGGTCGCAGCTTCAGGCCCTTACCGTAGGACCAGCGGAACTCGGAATACTCGTACTGTGTAATCTCATTATAGTATCCCAATATGGGGCGTGCTAATTTATATGCACCCACACGGCCAGAACATGTTTAACAAACAAGTGGTGTTGCACTGGTAGAAGTGAACTGTAGCATTGAAACAACACATGCAAGGAACATTTACCAAACATTTTCTGCAATTAACCCCCCCCCCCTTTAAGAATATATACATAATGGTCAATGCCTTTATTAGGACTTACTGTCTTCTGAGCTGGCTGGACACCACTGGTGGTCTATCTCGGAAGTAGTGTCATTGGTTGGTTGTTGGAGTTTTAAGTCCTGGCAACATCTAAGGTCATATCAGGATGGGTACCGACTTGTGACAGCATTCACTTATGACAACTTTATGTTGCTGCCCCACTGGGAAATCAGACTGCCGGCACCATGATCAGATATCCCACTTTAGTCACATTATCCTGACACTGAGCCAACAACTCCTTGCCCTATCCTAGTAAGCTAGGAAGCGACAAGTATCAATTTTATAAGTCATTGGTTTGACTTCGGCCACCGCGAACAGTTGCAGTGTAAGTAAAGCTGCATAGTCCGATGAAAACACAAAATTTTCAAAACAAAAACAATTATCTAGATTTTATTCTAATTTCTACATATCTACCTTAGATATTGGTGCACTTATTAAACATTTGTCACCACATAGAAGAGAACACTGAGGTACTTTAATAGAATATATTGCTGCTGAAGCCTATGTTGTCAGAATGTTGGCATGCTTGCCAAAATAATATTTTTATGTTTGCACTTCAAATATCTCAAAAGTTAGCTTTTTAAAATAAAATATATTTCAAACCAAAGTAAGGTAGATTATAATGATCCATCTAGTATATTTATCTCAGAAAATGAGAGAAACTCAAAACCTTCGGACTATGTAATTTTAAGCATAGTGGGAGAGCTTCGGTCTGCACAAAATATTAATGGCAGGTTCGAATCCCGGAAAACTGCAGACATGGTGGATATGAGTCACACTGCTTGTCGCAAATGACGTCACACGCTGACATCAATATTCACGGGTCCTACATCCGGGCATGTATGGCATGTTTCTTTTGTGCCGACCATACACATTTCATATTAATGTTGATGGTTTTTTTTTACTAACTTTGGTCACTTCAACCACAGTGGCATCCATTTTGAGTCACATAACCATGAGTGTTGTTAACGCCACTATTAGATAGTGCCACCGATATAGTTTACCGCATAATGGTCCAGATGGACTCCACCAGATGGCAACACTATTTTGAAACAGGAATGTGCACGAGTCCAGAATATAGCAGAGAACTTAGATATATAATGGTCTCTGAATATAGTCAGACACCACGAATATGTATAGTTCAACACAATATTGTTCATAGGATTGATTTGGAGCCCAGCCTGCGAACGAGTTAAAGCTAGTCATATATTATTGCACTTGTTTTCTTGCTGAGCATGACACTAATCGCTGTGGCATGCTAAATAGCAACAGTGCTATGTCAACAACATCCAACAACATCCTTCCTGGGTGTCTTTTTTCTTTCTTATGCGCAGCTTGTGATATTTATTCAATTCATTTAGGTGCTATGACTGGCTGTTTGTTTGTCAGACTTCCAAAATATGGTTGTTGCACAGGTGCAGGTTGTTCAATATTATGTTCGCACTTCTGCCATTCCTGGGCTAGCGTTCTAACTAATACCCCATCTAGGCTCCCTGAAACAATCACCCTTTCCACGACTACCTGTCTATGTGACTCCTTGTCTGAGAGGTCACTGCAGACTACTGCACTGGAACCGGGCGCCGTGGCGAAGTCGGTAGAGCGCGAGCATCGCGTGCGGGAGATCGGGAGTTTGGTTCCCGGTCGAGTCAAACCAATGACTTATCAAATTGATACTTGTCGCTTCCTAGCCTGGCACTCAGTATTACTAGGACAGGGCAAGGACTGGTTAGCTCAGTGTCAGGATAATGTGACTAAAGTGGGATATTGGGACATGGTGCCAGCAGCCTGATTTCCCAGTGTGGCAGCACCATAAAGTTGTCATGAGTGCACACTGTCACAAGTCGGTATCCATCCTGATATGACCTTAGGCATTGACAAGATGTAAAACTCCAAAACCAACCGATGATACTACTTCCGAGATACACCACCATTGGATATCAGGTCATTGGTTTGACTCGACTGGGAATCGAACGCCAGCGTGTCCAATAGATAGCTTAGTGGTGGAAATCGTCTATTGACACTAACATTCTGGATGACAATGAACTGATGATGCGTGTCTGATTGCTCTCTGCAGGAAACTGCATCTCTGCCCTTGGAGACTCCAAACGCCGACAAGGCCACATTCCGTACCGGGACAGCAAACTCACCAAGCTGCTGGCCGACAGTCTCGGAGGCAATGGAGTCACCTTAATGGTAAAATCTAGGTCACCTTAATGGTAAAATCTAGTTCACATTAATGGTAAAATCTAGGTCACCTTAATGGTAAAATTTAGGTCACCTTAATGGTAAAATCAAGGTCAATTTAATGGTAAAATCAAGGTCACCTTAATGGTAAAATCTGGTCACCTTAATGGTAAAATATAGGTCACCTTAATGGTAAAATATAGGTCATCTTAATGGTACAATCTAGGTCACCTTAATGGTAAAATCTAGGTCAATCATCAGTGATCCAACGCATCACCTCTTTTTAAATTTGTTAAAAAAAGAATACTTTAAAATTATTGGGTCATTCTTTGAAACTGGGTGCCACATATTTGGTTTCCACGTTATGTTGCTGATGATTAATTCAAATATATCTAAAGTTTACCTTTTAAGTTAAAATTTAATCTTCGAGGTAACTAAATAAATATATATTTAAAGAATTCTCCAGAATTAAATTATGAAAATAATAATTTTAAAATACGCCAAAAAAAACATAAGTAGACTGTCGCAGTACCTGGCAATTGAAAGAGCCGACTCTCTCACCCTGTGCCGACCAGACGGATAACCAAATGAGTTGAGCGTCCGTCTCCCGTTTTGGTAGATCGTGGGATTCGAACCCATGGGTTATTATTAGGGCAAGGACTGGTTGGGCTCAGTGTCAGGATAATGTGACTGAGTGGGATATCAGGTCATGATGCTAGCAGCCTGGTCTCCCAGTGCAGTGGGGTAGCACTATAAAGTTGACATGAGTGCACACTGTCACAAGTTGGTACCCGTCCTGAGATGACCGTAGATGTCGTCAGGATGTAAAATTCCAACAACCCCATCAACTCTGCCAATTTGGATTTCCACCACTGTATATAACTTACAGCGTCATCAAAGGCCAATTGCTATTATGCCATGTCTATGTGGAGTGGGAGGTTAAAAATCTGTTGGGTCGGTAAAAGTGTAAGCTCAGGCTTTCTATCAACCGACTGTATAATGGTGAAAACAAGTCTATTCACACTTATCAATGATAGGCAGTATAAATCTTCAAGAAAAAACAAAGAAGAAACCTAACTGATCACCCTTTACTCACGTTGCCAGATTGCCTGTGTGTCTCCGTCGGCTGTCAACTCAGCGGAAAGCCTCAACACCCTGCGCTATGCAAACCGGGCCAAGAAGATCAAGTCCAAGCCTGCCATCAAGATGGTAAGCATCACAAACTGGCCTTTCTGCCCAGCGCTAAAGAAATAATATACAAGTTGTCAAGACGCAAAACATTTGCATCGGGCTGCGAAGAAGGCACTGAACTGTGATCTGAACCATGTCTGATCCCTCACTCTGATCTGAAACCACTAATAGCCACCCACATAAAATCCAAATGGCAACATGAGTGGGATGAAAACATTAATAGACTTAAAGAAATTGAACCGTCTGTGGGAAAACCACCCCAGACTCATGTGGGAGGTCGGAGGGACCAAGTGGTCCTTAGTCGCTGCCGTATTGCTTGGTTTGACTCGATGTGGCTTACACATGCTTTTCTGCTCAAGGGGGAACCTCCCCCTGAATGTATTGGATGTCAGTCCCCGCTGACACTCAAGCACATTTACTAAGTTGTGTTGACTTTTTGGCCCTGCGCCAACAATTCTACACTGCAGACAGTATGCATTTTTATATTTTTTTATTGAGGCTGTATTTATTCTGTCCATAGCATGTAAGCCTGGGTACCCAGGCTTGTTTTCAATAGTAGTAATAATAATAATAACAAAATATTAGTAGTAGTTCATACACAAGCCACCAGGTGGTGTCTCAGGAATAATACATGTTGTAGTACTTGTAGTAATAGTAATAATAATAATAATAATAACAAAATATTAGTAGTAGTTCATACACAAGCCACCAGGTGTCTCAGGAAGAATACATGTTGTAGAACTTGTAGTAGTAGTAATAATAATAACAAAATATTAGTAGTAGTTCACACACAAGCCACCAGGTGGTGACACTAGACACACGGGAAAGACACATTGCGAGAGAAAAAACATGTACCTCTGCCGTTGGTTGTGTTTTTCAGGATCCTAGGGAGAAGTTAATCATGAGCCTAAAGCGGGACCTGAAAATACTCCGTCAGGAAAATCAGTATTTACGCAAACAGGTACGTACATTGAAGCTCTTTTAACTAAAATAAAAACATTTACAGGAAACACACACCAAAGAAGAACAATAATGGTTATTTATATGCTATATAAATATATTATTTCTATTTGAATAGTGTCATGGGGGTAATCATGATGAAAATGGGGAATATTATTGCGCCTAGAGTGGGACTCGAACTCACATCTCTTGCATTCCGGGCCAGTGTGCTAACCATTACACCACCTAGGCTCCCTGATGTCATCACCCTACCCAATAGCATTAACGAAGAAAGCGATAAGTTATCAACACAACAAAACAGAAGATGTTGCAAGAAACTGGAATATTATGCCTAAACCAGGATTTCAACACACATTGCTGCCATTCCGAATCGTACATCACAACCATTATCCTATCTAATCTGCCTGATGAGATCCACCTACCGATGCCTACTTGTGTATGTGGTGTTTTACCAGACAGTACTGCCAATTTATACTTTTTTGAAAGTATTATTCTTTGTTCAAGGAAAAAGTTATTTTGATACGTTTTTCATACTTTTTTCAGGTGTAACTTTTCTTGAAATACGTTTTTCTGCAAAAGATTGCCAATCTGGTAATTGAAAACTCTTCACTCTTAGAATTAGAAATTTGATGAGATCGAGAGATGCGCTTTGTTAGTCTCTTTGCAGGAGTGGTGTGTGTTCTGTTGAGTGGAACTTTTGCTGAGCTCTCTGCTGTCATTGAGATTGATAAGACTGAGTTGAGTAGGATTCGAACCCACATTTCTGCCATTCATTATCATACATCATACCCATTATCCCATCTGGGCTCACTGAAACAGTTCCTACCTGTGTATGGTTCATTTCACCTGGGGAGGTGAGTTTAACTCAATGCACTGTCAACTTGGCCCTGCTCCATGGTGGAGCGGGATGTAGGTCAGGCAGTAGAGTGTCCACCTGTGAAGGTGTCTGTCATCCTATCGATCCTGCTCAGCGGACCGATTTGCAGTTTGGGCTCTTTTCCATTCCAACCAGTGGTTCACAACTGGTTCATCAAAGGCTGTGGCATGTGCTGTCCTGTCTGTGGGAAAGTGCATATAAAATACCCCTTGCTGCTTATAGGAAAATGTAGTCTATGTGGCGGGAGCAAGTTTCCTCCAAAGAAATATGTAAGAATGACCATATGTTTGACGTTCAATAGCCGATGATAAAAATCAAAGTGCTCTAGAGGCGTCGTTAAATAAAACAAGCTTTACTTTTCCTGCTGTGTGGTTCCCTCATTGGACTGAAACCATCATGTGGAAATATAAGTTACCACGTTCACTCTCTGTTTTCAGCTGGAGTTCCCACTGGAGAAGCGTCCGACAATGGTAAGTCTTAATTTGTGCCATTTTATAACTCTCCTGATACTCCCCTAAGGGACGGTCCATGAATGTCAATGGTTTTCACGACCATAACAATGTTAGGATTAGGGTTGACCCCCCCTGCTGCCACTGCACCGCAACTCCCCTAATCCTGACATAAGAACATAAGAAACTGCGACAGATGTTATATTATGGCATGAAAAGCAAACCTCGCTTTTAACCCCGTCCTCCGCTCCTCCTTCCGAACATTGTTCAGATTGTGAAGAACGCCAATATTTATGGACCGTCCCTAACACACACTCTGTCTGTCTCTCCCAGTAACATTACGCCGTGAATATGGCCTATGCTACCAACACGGCGTAAAAAAAACCACCAATCAATCAATCAATCACAATACCATTACATCGCCCCCCTATCAGCATTGACTTAAAAAAAATTTAAATTGACTGAAAATAATTTTAATTCCCTTTATTTCCACATTGGATTTGAAGAACTGGTTCTGGAGCAATGAACAAACAAAATTTGAAATATACAAAAATTAACTTTTTAAAAGTGATTCCATCTCAAATTTTGGAGTGGCGTTTACAGGGTTCTGCGCCTGAGCTCTTCATCAATATATATATATGTATATATATATATACATGTATATATATATACATGTATATATATATATGGAACATTAACCAGTTTGTAATGTTTTCAGTTTATCCTAATAGTGAATTACTGTCTTATCCTAACATTGCCACGGCATGGCTTTGAACTTGAAGCTTGAAATAAAACTCAACTCCTTGGACTACCTGACTTAAGTTAAACCGCGCGTTGGTGACCCTGCACGACGTGACCTTGACCT
The DNA here is from genome assembly GCA_030323885.1 of Branchipolynoe longqiensis. Lineage (NCBI taxonomy): Eukaryota > Metazoa > Annelida > Polychaeta > Phyllodocida > Polynoidae > Branchipolynoe > Branchipolynoe longqiensis. Next base: position 42,088,363 of record CM059195.1, read on the forward strand.
CGCGGCGTGCAGGTGGACTTTCAGGTGAAGCCCAAGAGGCAGCTTCAGAAGGAGCACGACGAGCGCTTCCTGCAGATGCTGCGTGACCATCAGGAGGAGAGCGGTGGGAAGGGCATCACGGACCACGGCCTGTACGAGATGCTGCAGGAGTACATGATCGAGAACGAGACTCTCCGGTCAGTTGACTGCAGTCGTGTAGCGCGCGCAGGGGGGGGGGGGGGGGGGGGCTGGGTGGTTGCTCTGGGCATAACATTCTTAGGGAGAAGAACAATTTCAAAAGAAAAAGTAGTGATGATGTATATTTTTTAATAGACCTTACGGGGGCATGGGGAGCGGTGGGGCGGTTGGTTGCCCTGGGTGTGACATTCTTAAGGGGGCGGTAACATTTCAAAAGAAAAGAAAATGTAGTAATAATGTGTGTGTGTTAAATAGTCCTGAGCGCAACATTCTTAGGGGGTGGAAGCATTTCAGGAAGTGGGGGGGGGGGGGGGCACCAGGTGCACCGGGAAGGGGGCGTAACATTTTTCGGTGGTGGTAAATTTTCAAAAGAAAAAAAGTAGTGATAATTTTGTTTCATTAGCCCTGGCCACAACATTCTTAGTCGGTGAAGAAATTTCAAAAGAAAAAAGAAAAGTAGTGATAATATATATTTTGTAATAGCCCTTAGCGCTAAATTCTTAGGGGGCGGAACAAAACCAAAAGAAATAAGAAGGTAGGTACGATAACTTAAAAAAAAAGAAAAAAAAAGCCTCCTGTACGTGACACAGAAAATCTCACCAATGTTCGAAGATTCTACAGTTTTTCAACAAGGGACTCGGGGAGTGCTGATGATCCACTGGTTAGGGGGCGCAATACTTGCACAGCAGTTCGTGATCGAGAATGAGACTCTCCGGTCAGTTGAACGAAGTCGCCTGGGTGCAAAATTCTTAGGGGGGCAGAACAATTTCAAAAGAAAAAGAATATAGTAATATAAAACTAATAATTTTTAAAAACTGGAGTAGTTGCATTAAGTTGAGTTAATTAAGCAACGCGAACACAGGACATACTATATGTTTTGGCATTTATTACCAATCTTTCTTGTTACATGGTCAATTGTTTCGAATGTTTCTAAGTGAGGCTAGCTTGACGTCCACTAGCCGATGATACAACTCCATGTGCTCTAGAGGCGTCGTTAAATGAAATAAACTTTCTAAGTGAGGCTAGAGACACTTAAACCCAACCTGTCTTATCTCTTTAAGCTAGTGACATCTATCATTAGAATCTAGAACCACTCTATTTGGGTACATTCCCCAAGTGCCTATGATTTCACATGCTATATCTCCGTAAAGAATGCCTGAAAAAACAATAAAATGCCTGATTATATTCAGATATTCATATCGCAACAGGGTCCAAGCTCTTATCCTTGTAATATATCAATTTTTTAAAAACAACTATATCGTATTTTTCTTCTGGAATTTCACCACCGCTCTCTTCACGTATTACAATTTACACCCCTCCAGTTAAGCTAGTGACATCTATCAGCAGAATCTGGAACTACTCTAGTCGGGTACTTTCCAGCTTACCCATGTTGTGAGCATCACGGACAATGTTCTCTCATGTGTGACCTATTTGTTTTCTGTGTCAGAACCGAGAACTCGGACCTGCATCAGCTGAGGGACAAGTCACGCCGGGAACAGCAAGTTCTCGCGCGGGAAAACGAGAAGCTGCTGCGCAAACTGGAGACAATGGAGAGGTAGGCAGCCCGGAACAGATGTGCAGAAATAGATGTGTGCCTTACCTAGAAAGGACAGCATTTGGTGATTAAATAGGAGAAATTTCAATTACGAAGGGACCGGGCTCGGTGGCCGAATCGGTAGAGCGTGAGCTTCCCAAGTGGAAGGTCGGAAGTCAAGTCCCAATTGCGTCAAACCAATGATTTACACAATTGATACATGTTGCTACCTAGCCTGGTACTGACACTCCAGTACTTGTTACTTTCTTTCTTTCTCTTTTCTTTCTTTCTTTCTTTCTTTCTTTCTTTCTTTCTTTCTTTCTTTCTTTCTTTCTTTCTTTCTTTCTTTCTTTCCTTCTTTCACTCTTTCTTCCTTCCTTCCTCTCTTCTTCCTTCCTTTATTTCACTCTTCTTTCCTTCCCCTCTTCTTCCTTTCTATCTTTCTTTCTTTCACTCTTTCTTTCTTTCACTCTTTCTTCCTTCCTTCCCCTCTTCTTTCTTTCATTCTTTCTTTCTTTCACTCTTTCTTCCTTCCTTCCCCTCTTCTTTCTTTCTTTCATTCTTTCATTCATTCTTTCTTTCTTTCACTATTTCTTCCTTCCTTCCTTCCTCTCTTCCTTCTTTCTTTTTTTTCTTTTTTATCCGGTTCTGAGTCTCTCGTTTCGATAGTTTTGAGGGTTTTGAGAGCTTTGAGAGTTTCAAGAGGTTCCAGAGTTTCGAGAGTATCGAGCTTCGAAGGATTTGGGGGCTTCGAGAGCCTTGGGAGTTTCGAGACTTTCAAGAGTTTCGAGAGTTTTGAAAGTTTCGAGTAGGGAGAGAACAAACCTCAGCATACATCATAACCTGTAAATACATCTGAGTAATGACTTGAAATGTAACACATTTATTTAACAAACACTTGTGTTGTTGCTGCTGCTGCGCGCAGGGAGCGGATGATGATCCAGACGCCGCTGTCCATATACAGTGTCGGTTCGAGCACCTCGCGCCAGACATCCGCCTCCGAGCTGAACTTTGAGCGCACCCCTCACAACACGCCCCCGGCCTGGGGGCATGGCCCGCCCACCATGGAGTACTACGGGCGCGACTCGACACAGGGCTCCTGGAACGGCGCGCCACCTGGTGGAGGGCGGCCACAGCAACAGTACCAGCCAATGGTAAACACGCTGAGCGCTTAGCCATGCCGGTGTATATAACGCCCCCCCCCCCCCCACCCTCCTCTAATTCTTGTCCCCCCTCCCTCCACCCCCAGAAATAATAGGAAAGTAATAAAAAAGGGGAACCACGGAACTATTACTGTCTGGCAGCTAAAACAAGTCATTAGACTTAACTGTTATGGGCAGCATATATTCACCATCAGCAAAAACAAATGATATATATATCACTGATATATATTTATATATATATATATGAACAGTTCAGGCGCAAAACCACGTAAATGCCAATCCAAAAATGTAGGTTAAATAAAAGATTTTTCAACTGAAAATAATGTTGATTCTCACTAATTCCACTTTTCATATGATCATATGGTTATCCTGCAATGATTCCAATGTGTATCTCCATTTTTGGATTGCGCCTGAACTCTTCATATATATATATATATATATATATATATATATATACGCGTCACAAGCGAACATGGAAAAACGGAACATGCCACAAGAGAACAGTCTATGGATACACGGCCTTAGAAGGCACTAAAAGGGCACTCAATCGATGTTTAAAGGGCACTCAACGGGTAGTAAAGGACACTGGAGGGGCACTAAGATGGCACTAAAAGGGCAGTAAGAAAGCACTCAAAGGGCATATATATCGGAATAGATTTATATAGCAGGGTGAGTGGGTGGTGTAATAATTTACTGGAATAAAACTTCCCATGGGCCTGTGCGCCACCTGGAGGGCGCCCGCAGCGACAGGACCAGCCAGAGGTAAGGCGGCATGCTGAGCACTACGCCATACTGGTGTAGCGGTATATAATTCCCCCCCTCAAATTCTTGTCCTCCTCCCTCCACACCCAGCAATACTATACCGGAATTAATGTATATAGCGGGGTCAGTGGGTGGTGCAATAATATACTGGAATAAAACTGCAAATGGGGGATGTCAAGTCATGCGGATCTTGGGCCGGGTGCCACCTGGGCAGGGCGCCAATGGTAAGGTGGCATACTCAGTAAACGCTGTATTGGTGTAGCGGTATATAATTGTCCCCCCACTAATTCTTGTGTCGCATTCCCTGCACACCCAGAAATAATATACCAGAATGGATCTGTATAGCGGGATGCGTGGTATCGCCATAGGGAAGCACTATAAAACCACCAGGAGTGCGCACTTTCACAAATCTGTACCCATTCCGATATGATTTTAGATAATGCTAGGTCTGGGCGCGGTGGCCGAATCGGTAGAGCTCCTGAAATCGGTTCCCGGTCGAGTTAAACCAATGACTTTTAAAATTGATACTTGTCGCTTCCTAGTCTGGCACTTGGCATTGATAGGATAGGACAAGGACTGGTTTGCTCAGTGTCAGGATAAGGTGACTGAGTGGGATATTATGTCATGGTGCTGGGGGTCTGATTTCCCAGTGGGACAGCACTATGAAATCGCCATGAGTTCACAGGGTCACAAGTCGGTACCTGTCTTGATATGACCCTAGACATTGCCAGGACGTCATCATCATCATGCTGTTGGACAAAGACTGCTTTCATTACTTGACTGCCGTCTCCATTTAGCTCTCTGCTGTGAGAGTTGCATCCATGAGTCGGTCTTAATGTCTATAGTAGGGTGGATAGCACGATTGCACGGTAGATCTTGCCTTTGACCTGAATGGACACATGATGGTTGTTCCAGAGTCTCTGGCATAGTCGGCCTAAAGATGTGCTAGCCTTGGCCATCCTCCTCTGTATTTCAGCATCAATGCGTCCATCACTTGATATAGTGCTTCCGAGGTAGGTGAATTCTGGAACAGAGTTCAGCTTGTTTCCGTCAACCATGATCTCCTCCTCTCTGGTTCTTGTAGAGTTGGCTTGGTACAGCACCTCCGTGTTCTTGATATTAATCTTCAGGCCAAACTTCTTTGATGCATCGGAGAAAGCGTCCACTATTTTCTGGATCTCTTCAGCAAAGTGGGCAACCAGTGCACTGTCATCTGCGAATAGTAGCTCTCTCACCAGTACCCAAGTAGTCTTGGTCTTCGCTCTGAAGTGTGAAACATTGAATAGGTCAGCGCTCTGTCTGGACTGTATATAGATGCCATCCCCCATGTCTCGGAAAGCCTCGTCGAGCATTGCTGATAGGAAGATGGAGAAGAGCATGGGGGCCAGTACACAACCTTGCTTGACCCCATTGGTAACCCCGAACGATTCCGAGACTTCCCCTCCAACACTAACGTTCGCCATCATTCCTGTATGTAGATCCTCGATCACATTTCATGAAAGCTGCCTGCAAAAGTGTTGAAGTGCTGCTGGCTTTTGCAAGTTACCAGCGGCACTCTCTTGCGGAGCAAATAGAGGTTTCACACCGGCAAGAACATGTCAAGACGGGCGCAAAACTATTTGTCCTTGCTGTGGCTGGTCGGGAGATGTTGGGAGTTCCATACATCAACCGCCCTTAATGCTGCCACAGTGACATGGTTTTCTGTTTAGGGTTTGCTCCCTTAGCCTTCGGTTCTGTCAAGAACCTGTACCACCAGGCAGTGGTTTACAACTCTGCAGGGCAGGGGCGTCAAACTCCCTGAGGTATTGCTATACTTGCAATACCTGCGTACCACCAGGACCTAAATCCCCAACAACCAACCAACTTTATACCGGTATAATATTGCCGGAGGTCGGAGAGGGGCAGTTTACTGGTATGGAGGGACATTTGATACCCATACACCGGAGCGCCGGCCTGGGGGTAACCGTGACACTGCCCCGGCACCTCCTCCCCCCTCCCCCCGCGGAAGCCGGCTGGGTGTTCCGGCACCCTCACGGTCACGTCTTCGGGCATCGATCCGCTGTCCGCCGGCTGGCGGCATGGTGTAGCAGCACACACCGGCTGGGCAGAGGTCGGGGTCACGAGGTCAGGCATCGGGTACACTGCAAGGTAGATAGATAACGGATTCCCCCCCTACTTACAGTAGGGGTGAACGACAACGTTGTCTAAATACAGGCGAAAATATCTTTAGTATGGAACAGGAAGTAGAATCCCTGGTTCCAGTATCAAATGGCTACAAATATCAGCACAGAGTTGGTTAAATGAGAGAGAATGCAAAAAGACCAGATAGCGACTATGGAAATTAGAATGCTGTTGATTTCACTTTTAAGGCCCATTAAACTACATGTTTTATTTATTTAAAAGTAGCGGGTAAATATTAAGATATATGTGAATAATATATTTTGCTTCTTAAATTAAGAATTTATCTGCTCATTTCATTTTCCCAGAATGTCAAAATATTTCACGAGCTTTTCTATAGGGTTTTTCTTTAACCCTGCTCAGGCTACTGAAGTATGGGGTGAATCTTTTATTTAACTGCAAGATGCATGGCGCGGACAGACACTGAACAGAGGAAGGTGGGGGGTCGGAGGGGGGTGGTGGAGTGCACTGAGTGCACTAGTATTAGAATACTAGTGCCCTTTCAGTGCGTGTCCATTAGTGCTTTTAAGGCCCCGTATCGATAGACTGTTCCCTTGTGGCATGTTCCCTTATTCTACGTTTGCTTCTAACCTTGTGTCACACACAACACAGACAATGAACATGTTCATTCTCTATGTTCCTGGACAGTACGTCACATGTGTCATGCACAAGTCCATGCCATCCCTGGGTCCAACCTATGGGAATGTCCACTAAGCAAAACACATGTTCATTGTCACAAGTTCACAAGCGAACATGTCAAAAACGGAACATGCCACAAGAGAACAGTCTATGGATACACGGCCTTAGAAGGCACTAAAAGGGCACTCAATTGTTTAAAGGGCACTCAACGGGTAGTAAACGCCACTGGAGGGGCACTAAGATGGCACTAAAAGGGCAGTAAGAAAGCCCTCAAAGGGCAATCAAAAGGCATTCAACGGGCAGTAAAAGGGCACTGGGAGGGCACTAAGAAGGCACTGAAAGGGCACTAATAGGGCACTCTGTGCATTGTAAACAGGCACTTAAAGGGCACTAAGAAAACACTCAATGGGCACTAAGAAGGCACTGAAAGAGCACTCAATAGATGCTTAAAGGGCACTCAACGGGTAAAAGGGCACTGGAAGGGCACTAAGAAGGAATTGAAAGAGCACTCAATGGATGCTTAAACTTTAAAGGGAACTCAATTGGGTAGGAAAAGGGCACTGAAAATCTATCTTTCAAATCTAAGAATCTTTTTCGCAATCTTGTTGGTCTCTCCATTCATGAACTCTAAAATCCAAATAAAATATTTATGTCAAAGCTATGAATATTCTTTCTGCAAACTTGTTGGTCTCCATTGCCGATTTAAAATCCAAAAGATTTTCAAATCTATGAATTGTTGTGTACAATCTTGTTGATCCCTCCATTGACCATTTAAAAAAAGTCCTAATAACATTTATTTGTCAAATCTATGAATATCTTTTTACAATCTTGTTGGTCTCTCCATTGAAGAATTTAAAAATGCAAATAGAATATTTATATCTAAGATCTATGAAATCTTTTTTTTACAATTTCTTTGGCCTTTCCCATGACGATTTCTAAAATCCAAATAAATTATTTATATTTCAAATCTATGAATTTCTTTTTTTTAATAATCTTGTTGACCTCTCCATTGACAGCCTCATGAGAATGGGCCAGTGCCATTGTACATGGGAGCGAGTCGGTCACAGAACCCCCCCGCCCACCTCCAACACCCGATGAGGCCCCCCCACAGGCTGTCCGAGCCCGTCAGCAAACAGAGCAACAGCAGCAACTCCAGGTATGTGAGCGCCGCAACACTGTCTGGTCACTTCCGGTAGGTGTGTGTGTGCAGCTTTGACACATTCAGCCACTTCCTGTAACAATTTTTGCATTTTACTTATGGTCAGTCATGGTCAGTCACTTCCTGAAGGTATACCTGAAGGTGCACCTTACTCATGGTCAGCCACTTCCTGTGGGTACGTGTGCACCTTACTCATGGTCAGCCACTTCCTGTAGGTGTGTGTGCACCTTACCCATGTTCAACCACTTCCTGTTGGTATTTATGCACCTTATCCAAGTTCAGTCACTTCCTGTAGGTACGTGTGCACCTTACCCATGTTCAACCACTTCCTGTTGGTATTTATGCATCTTATCCAAGTTCAGTCACTTCCTGTAGGTATGTGTGCACCTTACCCATGTTCAACCACTTCCTGTTGGTATTTATGCACCTTATCCAAGTTCAGTCACTTCCTGTAGGTGTGTGTGCACCTTACCCATGTTCAACCACTTCCTGTTGGTATTTATGCACCTTACCCAAGTTCAGTCACTTCCTGTAGGTATGTGTGCACCTTACCCATGTTCAACCACTTCCTGTTGGTATTTATGCACCTTATACAAGTTCAGTCACTTCCTATAAGTATCTGTGCACCTTACCCATGTTCAACCACTTCCTGTTGGTATGTATGCACCTTATCCAAGTTCAGTCACTTCCTGTAGGTATGTGTGCACCTTATCCATGTTCAACCACTTCCTGTTGGTATTTATGCACCTTACCCAAGTTCAGTCACTTCCTGTAGGTGCGCGTGCACCCTACCCATGTTCAACCACTTCCTGTAGGTACCTGTGCACCTTACCCATGTTCAACCACTTCTTGTTGGTATTTATGCACCTTATCCAAGTTCAGTCACTTCCTGTAGGTATGTGTGCACCTTACCCATGTTCAACCACTTCCTGTTGGTATTTATGCACCTTATCCAAGTTCAGTCACTTCCTGTAGGTATGTGTGCACCTTACCCATGTTCAACCACTTCCTGTTGGTATCTATGCACCTTACCCAAGTTCAGTCACTTCCTGTAGGTATGTGTGCACCTTACCCAAGGTCAGCCGCTTCCTGTTGGTATTTATGCACCTTATCCAAGTTCAGTCACTTCCTGTAAATACGTGTGCACCTTACCCATGTTCAACCACTTCCTGTTGGTATTTATGCACCTTATCCAAGTTCAGTCACTTCCTGTAGGCATGTGTGCACCTTACCCATGTTCAACCACTTCCTGTTGGTATTTATGCACCTTATCCAAGTTAAGTCACTTCCTCTAGGTATGTGTGCACCTTACCCATGTTCAACCACTTCCTGTTGGTATTTATGCACCTTATCCAAGTTCAGTCACTTCCTCTAGGTATGTGTGCACCTTACCCATGTTCAACCACTTCCTGTTGGTATTTATGCCCCTTACCCAAGTTCAGTCACTTCCTGTAGGTATGTGTGCACCTTACCCATGTTCAACCACTTCCTGTTGGTATTTATGCATCTTATCCAAGTTCAGTCACTTCCTGTAGGTATGTGTGCACCTTACCCTATTCAACCACTTCCTGTTGGTATTTATGCACCTTATCTAAGTTCAGTCACTTCCTGTAGGTATGTGTGCACCTTACCCATGTTCAACCACTTCCTGTTGGTATTTATGCACCTTACCCAAGTTCAGTCACATCCTGTAGGTATGTGTGCACCTTACCCATGTTCAACCACTTCCTGTTGGTACGTGTGCACCTTACCCATGTTCAACCACTTCCTGTTGGTATTTATGCACCTTATCCAAGTTCAGTCACTTCCTGTAGGTATGTGTGCATCTTATCCATGTTCAACTGCTTCCTGTTGGTATTTATGCACCTTACCCAAGTTCAGTCACTTCCTGTAGGTATGTGTGCACCTTACCCATGTTCAACCACTTCCTGTTGGTATTTATGCACCTTATCCAAGTTAAGTCACTTCCTGTAGGTATGTGTGCACCTTACCCAAGTTCAGGAGCTTCCTGTAGGTGTATATGTATGTTACCCATGTTCAGCCACTTACTATAAGTACGTGTGCACCGTAACCATGTGCAACCACTTATCATAAGTTTGTGTGTACCTCAGACGTATTCAGCCACGTCCTATATATATATATATATATATTTATATATACATATATATATATTTATATATTTATATATATATATACATATATATACATATATATATATATTTATATATGTATATACACACACATACATATATATTATAAGTGCATCTTGCAATGTTCAGGCACTTCCTATAAGTATGTGTGCATCTGAACCGTGTTCAGATGCTTCCTCAATGTCCGCTCACTTGATCCTACATACCCAACTTGTGTACTAAGTGAATATATATTGCAGAAGGCTATTTATAGCCCCCCCCCCTCCTCCCCCCACTGATCATTGCTTTATGTTCATAATATCACTAAGAACCTAAGTAATACATCCACTTAGAGGTAATACCCCTGTCACACTACAATGTAATGAGCGAACCTGAGCCTAATGTGGTGATTTTTCGTCATTACGTTGATGTATGTTGGATTACGTTATTATGACGTCATAATGACGTTAGACTGACATCGAGCTACGTCACATTATGTCGTGTTACGTCGAGTTACGTCGAGGTTTTGGACATGTTCAAAACTTTTGACGTAGTTCGAACGTAAGGGTTTACGTTCGCCGTACGTTCTGTACTCGTTCGGTGAACGTCAATGACGTTAAACTGACGTTATTAAAACGTTAGTCACTACGTTCAACTATGTTGCACTACGTTGCACTACGTTGACCCACATTAAACCCGGTGGAAACGTCCACGCGGCATAATGGGAACGTCAGGATAACGTCAGGAGAACGTACGTTCAACGTAGTTCAACGTTTCGCCATCAGGTAACGTAGTTCTGGCAATGGAATAATGTTCATAACGTTCCGTGAACGTAATGAAGTTGTCCTCTCTCGTTGAATGACGGTATCACTATGCTTTACCGACATTACGCTCTCATCCACTACGCTGCATCCACGTTCAACTTGTGCCCAAATTTGCATACTACACCAAGAAATTCAACGTTCTTCACGTTCTCCCTACGTTGACGTCGTTACGTCGTAGTGTGACAGGGCCATAAGAGTAGTTTAACTGTAATTTTGTTCATATAAAAACCGTTGGGCAGAACTCAACTGAGAAACAAATATGTTTTATTTGCCTTATGTGATGAACTATTCAGTTGTTGTTTTGCTCCGCTGTGTACAGTGCTGCCGATATCCCACTCTGTCACAACCAATGCCGAGTGTCATGCAAGGAAGACGGGATGGCCGACTGAGTTAGAGCGTCCGTCTCCCGTGTTAGTAGATCATGGGATCATGGGTTCGAATCCTGGTTGAGTCAAACCAATAACTAAAAATTTATACTTGTCGCTTCCTAGCCAGGTGCTTGGCATTACTAGGATAGGGCAAGGAGCAGTGGAATGAGGAAGACCAGTCGTCTGCGACTGAAATTTCCCCTGCTTAAACAACTAATGTACCCCCCAAAAATCTATTTTGTTAATTCTGCTGGAGTTAACCCCCCCGACCCCCACGGGAAGCAGGCGTCATACCTACTAGACCATCTTGTGGATTTAGCACAATCCTTGTACACCCCTACTAAGCACGACATCATTCCACACAATGTACCCTGACAATGGGCGTGAAGTGGAGAGCTGATACGATACCACCGAATGGAAACAAACAGAAGATAAATCTATGAGAACAAATAATTTGGTAGAGCTTCCATTTTAATTTTTTTTTTCCAGCTACAATTCCTTCTTTCCTGTCAATCGTCGTGAAGTCTTTCCTGAACTTCCACTTAGGACTCAAGATGGCGGCTTCCCAGAAGCCCCCGCGCGGCAGTACCACCACTACTACCACTACCACCACCAGGGGGATCTGCCTAGGGGTTCCCATGGGCACCAAATGGACCCCGAGCCTGGGAGACAAATGCTGGGGTCAGAGTCGTCTCGGCTGATTACCCGCGTAGTGTCTCTGTATGGAGTTAGATGACTCTAGAAGCTTATTCGAAATAACAGTAAAATCTCTCTAACTAACCCCCTGCACAGATCGATCACTCCCCTATATCGGTCGCAGTAAAACCTCTCTAACCGACCACATCCACAGATCGACCACTCCCCTATATCGATCGCAGTAAAACCTCTCTAACCGACCACCTCCACAGATCGACCACTCCCCTATATCGATCGCTTTATTTGGGCCCCAAATGATCGTCCATACAATGCCATTGTAATGATTTCTTTTAAATCAACAAACCGACCACCTCCCTAAATGGACCATTTGAAGTCGGTTCCATGGTCAGTCCATTTAAAGAGGTTTAACTGTACATGACTGGAGTTCTCACCCCGCCTTCTTTGCTAAATAAAACCTAGTTCCCATCGTACCTCTGTCCACTTGTGCTGACGTAGGCAATTCCATTCAATGCAATGTCCATTTTAATCCTCTCATTAGTCGTAGGTGACTTAAATGTTTTTGGTAAGCGCAGCGATAAGTTTTTTGAACGTGTAAATACGCATGAAATGGAAAAAAAAGCCGGACATTCCTAATTAGAAGGCAAATTAGAATCAGATATTTTTTAATATTCTCAAGGAAATTTCTCAAATACATGTACACTGTATTCAAGGGGCATAGTCCTTTTTACAAATATTTTTAATTCACAATCTTTTGGTTTTGGATGTCTGCTATATTTATCCTTTAGACAAATATAATAACTTGGCCATTATTACCTACACTCTTATGTTGCTAGGATGTAAAGCCCCAACGATACAAACAAACCTATCATATTCTACTTTACTTTGGTGTAATTCTTTTGATAATTGGCTAATTCACGACGAGACAGGAGTGATATCAAAGACAATGTACGATAAGAGGCACCACTCAGCGCTTTCCTGTGAAATACAGCAAACAAGGTAATTGGACAGGTCCCCTAGCCCAGTCTGACTGCTGTACCATTGAAACAAGGTGACAGGTTCCCTAGCCCACCATGACTGTTGTACCAGCAAAGACAATGTACGACAATTATAGTGTATTATCTCCTAATATTAATAATGAATATAATGAATATAGCATAGTGGAGTTCAAACATACTTTAAGCACTTTAAAGTTGCATAGTCCGATGGTTTTGAATTTCTGTATTTTTTCTTAGATAAATATATTAGATCGATCACTAGTATCTACTTCACATTAGTTCAAAGTTACTTTTATTTTAAATGGTAAACTTTTGAGGTATTTTGAGTGCAAGCATGAAAAATTAGTTTTGGCAAGCTTGCCACAACTCTGACACCATAGACTTCTGCAGTAACAGGTTCTGTTAAATTGTCTCAGTATTGCCTTCTACGCAGAAACAAATGCTTAATAAGTGCATCAGTATCTAAGCTAGATATGTCAAATCAAATCTAGATAATTGGTTTGGTTTTGAAAATTTGATATTTCATCGGACTATGCAGCTTTAATCTGTGCCATACATAAATCAAATTTGTGATTACGTCTCGTCTCAGTAAAAAGTTCCTACTGCACCTGATCAAAGACAATGCACCTTGTTTGTCATTGTTTCAGAATGTCCTACATGAAAGCGCTGAGTGGCGCATCTTATCGAATATTATTATCTTTGGTAGTATACTGGTGCTCTATTTAATCAGAGGAATAGAACAATAAACGATCAGAACGAACAACACAAAGAATCGAGCTCTCAACCCTACCCATTACAGTTCTTTTACCCCAAACCTTCAGATGTAGTTGAGGGGTGAGTGGTGGCAAATTGTAGATCGGCCTGACCTCGCGGTGTCGTGGAGAGTAAAAGGTAATCTAGGAGCCCAACACCCAGTGCTCTAAAAGGGCCGGGGGAGATTGGTTGGTTAGCGTAGTTTTACGTCCCAGCAAGACTCTAGGCCATACCAGGATGGGCACCGATTTGTGACAGTGCACACTCATGGCGACTTTATAGTGCTGCCTCACTGGGAGCTCAAGCTATGCAACTTATAATTAGTCATATTTGATCCTGATTATTGTGAATAACTAAAGTTATTTTCTTCTCGTTACTTTACCTTTAAGGAAGGTATTTAGGTTAGTTATTTCCCTGGCCGCTAGGGTCAATTACACACGAACCGGAGCTATGTACATAATTCAAGACACGAGACACAAACAGTATATAATGGGTTTTTAATAGGTTTTGTTTCATGGTACAGAGATCAATTGTTCCAATGTTTCAAGTAGAGTTTAGCTTATTCAAGGGGGGGGGCTGGACCACGCGATCAACCCTATTGTCTGTTAGATGGGTGGGTGGGATGGCTAGAAAGTCGTACAGAGTCCAGAGCCACGCGGCAGGTTCGGGCGCACTGGTCGGTGTGAGCTGCTCAGGCTCTCGCGGCCAGGCGCACGGAGGCCGCATGGGGAGTTCAGTGCTGGAGTTCAAGTGTAGGTGGCGGCAGGGTCGCCCATAGGAACAGTGCTGGGGGAGGTGTGAGAAGTGGAAACCAGGTGGCGGCAGTGTCACCCATAGCCGGCAGTGCTGGAGGGAGGAGTTTGGTCCCGTGCCCAGAATTACCCATGTTGCCTCAGCATCATGCACAATTGCACAATGGACTTGTTGACAACGCTGTGCTCTTTGTATGTATATCTATTTAACGTTTTCCAGATTCATCCCAGTTTCTCTTAATCACCCGATGAACCATACGTAGCCTAATGACATATCACTGTCACCTCCTACACAGTCTAATCATTTTCTTCCTTCTTTATCCTGTCGCAGAAAACGATTGAGCAGAAAATTAAATACGACAAGTAATTAAGCTGATGGAATGGAATACTTTCCAATATCCAGTACATCCATGCTTATTAATATAATATACATGATATACATAATATCCACGATATGCATAATATCCATAAAATACTTAAATTGAAATCAGTGTATTATTATATATAACATATATAATATAGATATAAATAATATATATGTATAGCATATAATATATGAAATATATGTAATATGTATATAATATATATAATTTTCCACAGCAACTGACAGTAAGAATCGGTATCAGGTAATTTGAGATCGGCATACCATGGTGGCGCCACCTGTCGTCTTTGGTGAATAATGACGAAGAGAAGTACAATAAATGAACCTTTCAAAATTGATCTTGCATGCGTTATTCTACGTCACATATATTCTTCTTTTTTTTCTTGAAGATTTATACTTGAAGATATATACACTATATAGTATATCTATTCACACTGTGTTCAATGTCTGGAATAATTTCTATGTTTCAGTTACGTTGAGAATGTGCAGCAGCGTAACCATGGTTACATGTCGCGGTATTACCAGCAGCAGGATTACTATCGGGATAACCCATCTGGACAGGGCCAGCCTCCGCCTGTCCGAAAACAGGGCTGGACAGGGCAACCGGAAGTTCATCCCAGGTGCGCCGGAAGTGCACTATTTGATCAATTTAACAGCACTCTTTCAATCTCCAAGCACAACAGCATGAGACAGCAGTTTCAGCCTTTATTCTATTCATATGTTAATAAAACTCTTTTAAAATTCTTTAAAGACCTTTTTATATATTTATTTTCTTCATTTCTTGCTGGATTCCTGCAAATCAAGCCAAACTGTGGAGGGCTATCTCAATTTCCATGACTGGTGCTTTAAATTTATGTATTTTTCAAACCCAGCATTGATATGTAATTAACTCTACTCATGATTCTAAATGAGCACGCAATTAACTCTTAGAGGGGTATGGAATGGATTAGTTGGACCACAACTATATATACATATATATATAATATCTATTTAGCCAAGATAGTAGGACCTGAAACCCCAACAAATAAATAACAAATAAATTTAGCTATGCATATATATATATATTTTACCTCGGTATACAGCCTCAGGCTAGCCTAAGGCTAGGGAGAAGGAAGCACGTGAGGTACCAGCAATTAGCATATACAACTCACGACTGGATTACGTGTCGTTGGGTTGCTCCGGCAAATTTAGTCTACATACAAGCTAATACGCAGTAAGTATCATAAAAACTGTGGTTAGCTTAATTATGATGCATTAGAGCATCATTATGGAAAGTTGAGACTTTCTTTGGTCCATTTTGGACGAGTTATTTGGTTATAAAAAACCAAGGATAAAATTCCTTCTCGAAGGATTGAAACCGATCATTAGCGGTTCTGTCAACACCCGAGTCACCGTGTGATTATGGGTAGAGATGTGGGCTCTGCCTCGTCTCCTGTGGAAATTCTCTTGTACTCTAATAGAGAGTAATGTTGGAGATGCTCCTGGGTTTCTTTTATAGACTCCCCACAAACTTTTTCAGGCGTTTCTCCGAGTTTCGTAGCATTTTCTCCAACTTGTTGACGTTGTAGTCACAGGTGGGAGAAGTGTGCGGAACAGAGGGATGGGCGGGCCGATACACTGGTCCCGACCCCGCGTAAGGTTGGGCTTGACCCACAACCCACGCACAAATTTAGCTTATTACGCCTGTGTTATAACGGTATAAACACGTTCTCTAACACCAATAGATGTCCAAATGAGTTTGAAACAACCATGTTGTGACATATATATATACCGGTTCTGATCAAAAATCTTTGTTTCAGCTCCCGATGGCCACGAAGCGGAGTAAGCGCGGTGCAGCAGCAGCCGAGGGGCGTGTTCCGGGTGGCGGGGACGAGGAGTACGACTCCTCACCCGTGTTGTCGGCAGGGCCTGCGACACAGCCCGGGGCGCATATTCTCTCCGAGGAGGACATAGTGCCTGGCGGCGCCGCGCCTCAAAATTGGGAGACGCGGTTTGCGGCGATGGAGAGTCATATAATGGCTCTCAAACCACCGGTGTCTCGTAAACGGCGAGTGCCGAGTGTTCAAGAAGAGTCTTCTCTGGAGGATTTCTCGGACACAGACTCAGCGATGGAGCTTAGGGCTCCTCCTCCTTCTCCTAAACGGAGGAAGAAGAAGAAACAGATTGTTTCTTCGGGTGATGATTTCACCAAGGAGAGGGGGAAGACTGGGCTTCGCAAAAAGCGCAAGACCAAGTCCAAGAAGAAGAAGAAGAAGAGGAAAGTTTCTTCTTCTTCTGACTCGTCCACTGATTCCACGTCCACGGAATCGGACTCAGACACGCAATATGAAGGTGTATATGCTGCCATTGGGGGCAAAGTGGCTAAGAAAGTGGAGAAGCCAAGGGCTAAGCGTGTGAAAACCACTATGCTTATGCGTGAGAACATTAATGGCCATTTCCACAGATTTAAGCCGGCGGAGATTATTTCTAAGTTATCAGATGAGTTAACAGGCATTAAAGGTGTTCCCAACTCCATCATTAAGGAGATGGATCGAGATGTCAATATGACGGAGGACCGTAAGAGATTTGAGGGTGTGTTGCACATAGTGCATAAGGCGGTGCTTGGTACCCTAATAGCTATTGCTCCTGTAGCAAACAGAATGCAACGAGAAAACAAGTTCTCGTCTTTGGCTAAGACGATGGACAAAGGTATTGCATTGCTGGCGGCGGCAGGTAATTAATTACCTGTCGTATCAAAGATATGAAAATGTTTTCAAGTCAGTTTGCACAGATGCTGGCAAAGAAGTGGCTCGCTCAAAGAAGGTTACTGATAATGATGGGAAAGAGTTTACGCTCTTTCTTGCTCCAGATCCGATTAAAGGGAAACCTTTAGATAACACCAAAATGTTTGGCGGTCAACTACAATACCTCTATAAAGAGGTAGAAACTGCAGCCAAGAGTGGCAAAAACATGGATGGTAAGAAGAAACAGGAAACTCCTCATTTCAAAAGGTCACGAGGGGATTTTCGTCCACGGCGGTTCACCAGGGGAACCAGACCAGGCTCAAACTTCGGTCAAGCTTTTCGGGGCCGGGGCGCTCGCTCAGGCTGGACCGACAACACCGCACGGCCACTAGGCCGAGGTGTCAACTCGCCGAGACCCTTCCCCAGGGGCGGGTCCAAGTAGAGGTTGAAACACAAACGTTACAAGTCCTTCCAGCCTCTAAAACCACACAAACTGTAAGCAACTTTTTGGCTGGTAATATTAATAATCATATTTCTGAGTGGCACAAAGTTTCTAGTGACCAAGAAATTTTACAAATAGTTAGGGGTGTTCATATTCCCTTCACACAATTTCCGGTACAAGGCAGGATACCTTTTCCTTATAACATTGAACCGGTTGAACGAGAGGCACTAACTAAACAGGTAGAAAAATTCTTTGAGAAAGGAATTATACCAAAAGTGACATACTGTTCAGGAGAGTTTATTTCAAACATCTTCTCGAGACCAAAGCCTAATGGTGAGGTTCGAATGATCCTGGATTTAACAATCCTTAATAAAATGGTTGAATATCGACATTTTAAAATGTTCTCGCTAGATACAGCACGCGATCTGATTACGCCAGATGCGTGGATGGCTAGTGTTGATTTACAAGATGCATATTATACACTTCCCATAAGAGAAAAAGACCGGAAATTTCTTCGGTTTCTTTGGGATAACCAATTCTATGAGTTTACTTGCATGCCGAATGGTTTAGCTTGTGCCCCTCGTTTATTCACTAAACTGCTTAAACCTGTTTTTTCAGTAATGGCGCGGAAGGGTCATATAATGTTTCCATACATAGATGATTCCTTTATTATTGCATCAACACAGATTGATTGTGAGAATACAGTGTTGAATTTATGTGCATTACTTACTAAATTGGGGTTTTATGTACATCCACAAAAGTCAGTGTTTAAACCAACAAAACAACTCAAATGTTTAGGGTTTATTCTGGATACACAGTCTCTTACAGTGTCGATAACAGAACAAAAACTAATTAAGTTTATGAATACAGTGACCCAGCTTATTAAGTTACCAAAACCTAAAATTAGACAGGTCGCAGTCCTTATTGGGATAATGATATCGTATGCACCCGCTATTCTATACGGGACGGCCCATATTAAATCTCTAGAAATAGGATAAAATTTAGCGTTACACACTAAAGGGAATTTTGAGCGAAAGATGTTTAATTCGCCAAGAAGGCTACAGGAATATTGCATGGTTGGATGCAACACATAGCAAGTTCACCAAATCCAATCCGTATGGCGGAACCTAATACGGTAATTACTACTGATGCTTCGTTAGAAGGTTGGGGAGCTCATCGAGATGGGGTCACAACAGGAGGTAGATGGCTTGATGATGAAAATTCAGACCATATTAATGCGCTAGAATTGCGTGCTATTTATCTGGGGTTATGTAGTTTAGTAAAGATACATAAATCACAATTTAGAATACTAACTGATAATACTACTGCCATGGCATATATTCGTAACATGGGTGGAACCAAATCAAAGCCTTGCAATCAGTTGTCTAAACTGATTTGGAACTGGGCACAGGCTCAACAGGTCTGGCTGACTGTAGCGCATATTCCAGGGTCACAAAATACACTTGCAGACCATAAAAGTAGAAATGTCCATGACCATTTAGAATGGTCTCTCTCTACACCTTGTTTAACTTCATTTCTGAAAAATGGGGTACACCTGAAGTTGACTTGTTTGCATCACGAAATAATAACAAATTACCTTGTTATGTTTCTTGGCATCCTGAACCGGAGGCTTGGAAGGTAGATGCATTTGCTATTACCTGGGAAAATAATTATTTTTATATTTTCCCACCGTTTAGCATTACCAGCCGAGTTGTCAGGAAAATCGGTTTGGAAAGGACACATGCGATACTGGTGGTGCCCGATTGGGACACGCAACCTTGGCTGCCAGCAGTTTCACAACTGGCAAAAGAACATATACGATTCCCAAGAAAACTCGGGAATCTAACACACCACGGGCCGCTACTGGTTCACGGCGACGTGTCAACGACGCCCCTATTGGCATTCCTTTTCTAAGGAAACAGCTGCAGCAATTTGGTTTGGACAAAATTACTGAGAATAGGATAGTATCTGATGCCTGGAGGCCAGGAACTGTTAAAATGTACACATCCTATTTAAAGAAATGGGGTGTACATTGTTTGTTAATGAAAGTTAAGCCAACAAATCCAACAATTTCACAAGTAGCTTGTTTTCTTCATTCTCTAGAGGATGAAGGACTATCTTTTGGGTCGATCAATGCGGCAAGATGTGCGTTATCAATCATATTACCTAGAATTGATGGCGAAACAGTTGGAAAACATTATGTTCTTTGTTATCTACTTCGTTCAATTTATCAAAGGAATCCTCCAAAACCAAAGTATAGTCGGTTTTGGGATGTGTCTATCGTATTTAAGTTGTTTCAGGCTTGGCCTCACAACTCGTGGTTAGATATAAAACAATTAGGTTTTAAGGTCGCGGTCCTGTTATTTTTAGTAACCGGACACAGAGGACAGACGATTGTTGCTTTATCTTTAACTGGATTAGAAATAGACAAGAAACAAGCTACGTTTGATTTAGCACAATTGCTTAAATCGAACTCCGACCCCCGACCCACTCGCTCACCCCCCCCCCCCCTCCGTTTAGGTGACCCTTTATCTATGCACTTAGACTGTTTCCGAGTGATCGGAAATTATGTGTTGTGTCAGCCATACGGCTTATAACTAAGACAAAGGATTTACGTGCATCACAACAACTATTTAGTGAGCTTTATAAAAGCCACATAAGGCAATTTTCACGAGACACCCTTGCCAGATGACAATTATGGTGTTGAAATATTGGCTGTAGTGATAGAACAAATACTCATCCACCTCAACTAGAGGTGCCATGGTCTCCAAGGCACGGTTGCTAGGTATTTCTGTGAAAAGAATACTAGCGCATGCAGGCTGGAAGACGGCTAAGTCGTTTGCAAAACATTAAAACAAACGACTAGAAAAGCCTACCGGCATTGCAAAGCGCCTGCTCGCCAACTAACAAGAATAGGTGAGAACAAAAACGTTGAATGTTATAATAAGAATGAATGATATTAAGGATAAAAATTAATTATGTAAAAGTCTCCCTAGCCTGAGGCTAGCCTGAGGCTGTATACCGAGGTAAAATAGTATAGTTATACGAATCTTACCTGGGTATAGATGATGGATAACTGTTGTTTTCCCGAGGTATAAGCCTCGGGTAGACGTGGGCTAGGGCCCACCCACCACGCCCTGCCACGTCTATCCCGTTGGTGTACCGTTACGGGAAAATCATAGTATCCATTGTATTGAAAGTTCATTTTTATCCTGAATAAGTAGGTTAAAATTGCTGGTACCTCACGTGCTTCCTTCTCCCTAGCCCACGTCTACCCGAGGCTTCTACCTCGGGAAAACAACAGTTATCCATCATCTATACCCTGGTAAGATTCGTATAACTATACTATATATATATATATATATATATATATGCGAAAACCTTGAAATTTACTTTAACTGATATACAGTATGACCCTGTTAAACCAAACTTGAAGGGACCCTAGAAATTTGTTTGGATTAACCGATCATTGGTTCAACCATGCTTTGACTTTGACTTGGCTTGGCAAAAACAGGGGTGCATTATGAATGTACAATGTATGTGGACCCTATGATTATTGTTTTTGATGTATATACAGCTTAACCCCATTAAACCAACCTCGGTTAAATCAAACGATCGGTTAATCCAAACCTTTTTCGGCGACCTGGCAAAATACTAGCATTTATCATATAAAAAAGTCTCAGATGACCTTAAAACCACATCAAAGTTTGGTTTAACTGTACCGGAAGTGGCCTGGGGCCGACAATTTTGTTTGGTTTAACCGATCCTTTGGATTAACCAACTTTGGTTTAACCAACTTTTTTATATGATAAATGGTAGTATTTTGTCGGGCTGCCGAAAAACGTTTGGATTACCGATCGTTTGGTTTAACCGAGCTTGGTTTAACTGTACTGTATTATGTATATGCATGCATTCATCGACACAAATATATTATATTGCCTCACTGGTGAAGAAGAAGGGTATTCTCTAATGACAGACAGAGTTAGCTGTAGATATTCAATGCGGTGACCACCGCTCTATTCCCAATGCAATGTTCACTCTTGCATTTTAACCTAGGCGCACCCACTATCTTCGCAATAACAAGCCCTGGGAAAGAGGTTATCTCCAGGATAAGCTATTACACACGTTATGCACACAAACCCAGAACTGTGCAAGGCATGAATGAACTCTTCAGTGATCCTGCTAAGTGGACCCATTGGCAGTTTGGGTTTTTTCCCGTTCCATCCAGTGGTCCACAACTGGTTCATCAAAGGCTGTGTGTGGTATGTGCTGTCCTGTCTGTGGGAAAGTGCATATTATAAAAGACCCCTTGGTGATTATCAGAAAGAGTAGCCTATGTGGCAGCAGCGGGTTTCCTCCAAAGAAATATGTCAGAATGACCACGTGTTTGACGTCCAATAGCTGATGATACAAAAATCAATGTGCTCGTCGTTAAATAAAGAAAGCTTTTTTTTTACCTACCCAGGCACATGTTTGGTTATATAGACAGCCATTGCATGCAAAACTCTGCTGGAGAGCTTCCATTACGTGTGGTCTGCTTGGTTCCTACACTACAGCTTGAAGCGCTTGCCTACATCAGAGGTGTCAGGCAGATAGATCTCAGAGTGTGAGTAGGCAGATCTCCCTAATACACAAATTGTAAGTAAGGAGAAATCGCGTGGCCAAAGCGGGAACAGGGCATTGGGGAGAGGGGGGGGGGTGGTCGGCCACTCCAACCGAGCTAGACTGGGGGCAACTCCCCCAGAACATTTGGAACAAAGTGGTACATTCTGGTGCATTTCGACCAAAAATATGTATAAATATATTTGTTTAAAGAAGCTAAAAGCATTCTTCGGTGAGAGATTATGAATTAATATCGCGAATCCGGAGATTGGGCTTATTTTTCGCTATATTTGAGGGAGATCTATGGGATTATCTTGGTATATTTGAGGGAGATCTCCCACCAAACCGGGAGACTTGGCACCTCTGCTATACATTATTTATTTACTCTTGTGTCTAATTACCTTCCTTAATCTACACTTCTTACTTACAGTCTTTAAATCCTGCTTGCTGCGTGATCGTACATGCTTTTTCATTTTTCTCTCTTTTTCCCCCCATTTCTTTTCCGTGTGTGTGTCCATTTCATATTTCATTCAAAGTGGTGGAAGTGTCCCACAATACGCCAGCCCCCAAGGTCAAGGTCCCCCATCCCATAATTATGAACAGCAACCTTACGGCCCGGCGGCGGTACCTGCCCAGAGTAACGGCCAGAGCCTGCCCGGCCAGGCTTTGCCGGTGGAGGCAGTGGGACCACATAGGTAAGAACTTACCCGCACCTTGCATTCTCCTATATACCAAGAGCGGGATGTAGCTCAGGCAGTAGAGTGTCCACCTGTGAAGCTGTCGGTCAGCGGATCAATCCTTCTCAGTGGATCCATTTGCAGTTTGGGCTATTTTCCGTTCCAACCAGTCGTCCACAACTGGTTCATTAAAAGGTGTGGTATGTGATGTACTGTCTGTGGGAAAGTACATATAAAAGACCTCTTGCTCCTTATCGGAATGACTAGCTTATGTGGCAGCAGCAGATTTCCTCCAAATAAATATGTCAGAATGACCATATGTTTGACATCCAATAGCCGATGATGAAAATATGGTAGAGAAGTGTCGTAAAATAAAGCAAGCTTTATTTTACCTCTCTCCTATATACCAGATGGGGTGGCCTAATGAGTTGAGCAACCGTCTCCCCATTTGGTAGATCGTGGGATTGGAACCCAAGGGTTCGAACCCTGGTCGAGTCAAACCAATGACTTACAAAATTGATATTGTTTGCTTCCTAGCCAGGTGCTAGGCATTATTAGGGTAGGGCAAGGACTGGTTAGCTCAGTGTCAGGATAATGTGACTGAGAGGGATATCAGGTCATGGTGCTGGCGTCCTGGTCTCCCAGTGCAGCAGCACGATAAAGTCACCTTGAGTGCGCACTGTCACAAGTCGGTACACATCCTGATATGACCTTAGATGTTGCCAGGACATAAAACTCCAACAACCAACCAACTATCCTCATGTCAATCACTCACAAGCGTTTATGCAGATAATGCACGTCTGTGTTGGGTGGGTACTACATACAGCTTCCTTTGTCTCTCACCAGGGTGCAGCAGCCTGCGCCTAAACACCGGAACTACAATAACTACAAACAGCAACAACCGGTGCCCTCACCACGGAAACGAAAAGGTACCTGCGTTTAATACACAGATTCATAGCGATGTACACCAAGAACCAGTCGTAGTGTGACTTGGTGTATATATTATACAGGGTGTCCCCCAAAAATGTACTCACTCTTTGAATGACAACAAATGCATTGTTTACGGACTTAGAATGGATAAATGCATGTTTACAAATGTTCAAACTGATGACCAGCGCATTCCAAACACAGCCGATAATGTGGACCAATGGATTCAACAACATTACAAATCATTTCATTTGAAACTGCAAGACATTGTCTTTCAATTTCCAAAATATGAGTAAATTCTTTTGGGACACACTGTATGTCTATATATATATATATATATGCTGTATAATGCATTATACAAATATTAACACGCAACTACTCAGGACTACCTCTCCATGTCTCAAAGTAGTTCACCACTTTCCCATAAACAACTGAGATTAAAGTTGCATAGTCCGATGGTTTTGAGTTTCTGTAATTTTTCAGAGATAAATATAATACATTGATTGCAATAATCTACCTTACTTTAGGTAGAAGTAATTTTATTTTAAATGGCTAACTCTGGAGGTATTTGGAGTATAAAGATCTCAAATTAGTTTTGGCAAACATGCCAAAACTCTGACGGCATAGGCTTCAACAGTAACAACTTCTATGTGGCAATAAAATGCTTAATAAGTGCATCAGTGTATAATTTATATATAAGTTAGATTTGTAGAATCAAATCTAATAATTGTTTTCCTTTTGAAATGTTGATGCCCCATCGGACTATGTAATGTTAAATAATATTTTAATACTCAAGCGATTCTTTTAAATCGAATGCTAAGAATTTGATGTACAGGATCTTATATTAACTTCGCTGGGCTGCCACTAACAATATATATAAAGAGTTCAGGCACAAAACCATGTAAACGCAAATCCAAAAATGGATATAAACATGAGAATCAAACCTTCAAAAAGTTAATTTTTGATATTCTTTCTTTTTTGTTAATTGCTCCATAACCATGTGATCATATTGAAAGTGGAACAGTAAGAATTAAAATTATTTTCATGTAAGAATCTTTTATTTAACATAACTTTTTGGATTGGCGTTTAAATAGTTTTGCGCCCGAACTCCTCAATGTAAGTGCTGTGTATCAGTATGTCTCAGACACCTTCTGGTCTTGGGTGGTCACTCGTCTGAGCACTGACAAGACTCAACATGGTGCTCACAGGTGGAGCTGGGTGTTGTATGATGCTCAGTCTGTACACGTTGTGAACCTCAAATCTACCAGGCGCGGTGGCCGAATCGGTAGAGTGCGGGCCTCACGTGTGAGCGATTGGGAGTTGGGTTCCCGTTTGAGTCAAACCAATGACTTATCAAATTGATACATGTCGCTTCCTGGCCTGGTGCTTGGCATTAATAGGATAGGGAAAGGACTGTTTAGCTAAGTGTCAGGATAATGTGACTGAGTGGGCTATCGGGTCATGGGGCTGGCAGCTTGATTTCCCAGTGGGACAGCACTATAAAGTCACCATGAGTGCGCAATGGCACAAGTCAGTACTGGTCCTAATATGACCTTAGATGTTGCCAAGACGTAAAACTCAAACAACCAACCAACCAATCGCATGGCTGGGTCTCCGCAGGTGTGTCACAGGGGACTGTGGCGAATAAAGGAAGTTACTTTAAAGGCGGATCGAAGAAGACGGGGCAGAAGGCGCCGCCACTGCCACAACCACCACCGGAACCAAAAGGTACAGGAGGCCACCACCAGGGGGCCACTGGAACACTTAAATAGGTCATACCATACAGAGATAGATAGGATATTGTAGCCACCACCAGGGGTCCTCTAGAACACCCGTGGAGGTGAATAGGAGAATATTTAAATAGGTCATACCATAAAGGGAGAGAAATAGATAGGAGATTGTAGAGGTCATACCATAAAGGGAGAGAGATGAATAAGATGTTGTAATCATCACCAGGGTTTTTTCAGATCCTTTTAGTAGGTGGACGGGATTTCTTTCAAGATTTATTTTTTAGGTGGACAGGATTTCTTTTCCATAATCTTTTTTTGGGTGGACAGGATTTCCCCCCTCCCGATTTTCTTTTGGATGGAGGTCATACCATAAAGGGAAAGATGAATTATTGTAGCTACCACCAGGGGCCCCCTGAAACATTTACCCCTGAATTTCTTTTGAGTGGACGGGATTTTTTCCCCATGGCAAAACAAATAGAAAAAAGGTGCCCTTTGGAACACATAAAGAAGTCATACCATAACGGGAGAGAAATTAATAAGATGTAGCCACAACAATGGGTCATCCAGAACACTTTTAAATTGGTCATACCATGAAGGGGAAAAGATGAATAGAAGATTGTATCCACCACCAAGGGTCCATTAGAACATTCTTGGAGGTGAATAAGGGAATATTTAAATAGGTCATACCATAGAGTGAGAGAGAGAGATATGATATTATAGCCCCCATCAGGGACCCTCTAGAACAAACAAGGACATATTTATGCTCATTCCATCCGTTAAATGCAAGCATGTGTGTGTTTGATTCTAACCCCCCCCCCCCTCCCATATGCTGGTTCATTACACTAGATAATACCAATCGCTATGCATTATTAACCAATCAAGTAGAATTTCTATTACTACTCATCTGACCATAATTATAATCTTTTACACTGTTTCTTCAACTGAAGTAGTATGCCCTCAACACTGTTACACCTCTCTCTTTCTCTACCTGAAGAACCAAGCAAACGTGAGTTGTCCTTATGATTGTGTGTACTTAGGTAGAATAGCAGCATCGCCATTTTACAGAGTGAATAGCTAGGATAATGCACAATCTTTCCTTTGGTTAATCATTGATTTATCTAAATATTGAACAAGACAGGGAAAGACAAAGCAATGGATGTTTTGCATCCAGCTGCAAATCTGAATTAATTGATGGTATCCCTTTGCAAAGGAGCCAAGTCTCCCGATTTGGCGGGAGATCTCCCTAAGGTATATAAAATAACCCCAATAAAGGTGTAAAGTGTCCCGATTTCCCGGGAGATCTCCCTAAAATATAGCGAAAT
Organism: Branchipolynoe longqiensis; assembly: GCA_030323885.1. Classification (NCBI taxonomy): domain Eukaryota; kingdom Metazoa; phylum Annelida; class Polychaeta; order Phyllodocida; family Polynoidae; genus Branchipolynoe; species Branchipolynoe longqiensis. The sequence goes on from CM059195.1 coordinate 42,115,258, forward strand.
AACCCCAATCTCCTGATTTCTCCTGCCAAAAAATATTGTTAGCTTGTTTTTTGTGTTTTTTTTGTATGCATACAATTATTCTTCATCAAAATGTAGCAGAAGGCACCATTCTGCAAACATCTTTTTCAACATCTTCTGTGGGAGACACCCTGGACTTCACCAATGTCTGCTAAATGTGTGTCTATTTTCTATTCTGCACATGCTCTGTCAGTGTCATATTGCTCAGTAGTTTAACATATACTTGTTATTTGCACACTTACACTACCCACTCATTTCCAATGCACATCACATATAGGAAAATGCTCATATTCAACAATGTATCAAAGTTAGATAGTCCAATTAAAGCATCACATTTCAAACGAAAACACTTATTGAGATTTGAATCTGCACATTCAACTTAGACTGGTGCACTTATGCAATTGGTCGTTGCATAAAATTAAAAAGGGAATATTAAATCAATTCAATAAAACCTGTAAGTGTTACTACTGAATCTTATGGTGTCCATAATTCTTTTGGTGCAAGCCAACATTAATTTGGCAGTTTTCACTTCCAAATATCTCTAAAGTTAGCTACTTATCATAAAGTTATTTCAAATAAATTAAGGTAGATTAAAAGGACGACGGTAATAATAGTAATATATTTATTTGTTAAAATGGCAGCTACTAACACCATCGATCTATGCAACTTAAAAAATTATAAGGACGCAAGTGAATTGCTTTTACAATGACTGACAATGTGGGTTGGTAGCGGTTAGTAAAATGGGCCCACCCTGATGATGCCACCGGCTCAGTGTGGTGAATAACCAGGGATACAGGCTGCGTGAATGGAACCTTCTGTTGTTTATACTTCCATAAGTCCCTACACAGGAGCGGGATCAGGTGGTAGAGTGTCCACTGTGAAGGTGTCTGTCATTCTATCGATTCTGCTTAGTGGACCTAGTTGCAGTTTGGGCTATTTTCCATTCCAACCAGTGGTCCACAACTGGTTCATCAAAGCCGTATGTGCTCTCCTGTCTGTGAGAAAGTGCATATGAAAGACCCCTTGCTGCTTATCGGAAAGAGTAGCCTATGTGGCGGCAGCGGGTTTCCTCCAAAGAAATATGTCAGAATGACCGTAAGTTTGTCGTCCAATAGCCGATAATATGAAAATCAACGTGCTCTAGAGCTGTCGTTAAATAAACCAAGCTTTTTTAAGTCCCTACACAGCACATTCCTGCTGTCTTCTTTCAGAGTCTATAGAGGACATGAACGAGCGGCTGAAGCGGGAGCTGATGGACTTGGAGGGAGCCATCAAGCAGGAGGCAGGACAGTACAACGTGAAGCCAGCCGTCAGAGCCACAGGCTATGGGGGACGCAGATAGCGCCGCACTCCAGGCTCACGCAGCGCGCCCGACTCACCCAGCGCGCCCGACTCAACAAGCACGCTCGACTCGCCAAGCGGGTCCGACTCAACGAGCGCGCTCGACTCACCAAGTGGGTCCGACTCAACGAGCGTGCCCGACTCAACGAGCGCGCCCGACTCTACTCACCCAACGCGCCAGACTCTCGCAGAGCAGCAGCACAAGTGTGGTGGTATTATGCATTTGACAAACAGATGTCCTCCACGCACCAAGCCACAGTTAACTGTAGTGTAGGTTCACTTCCTGTGTGTTCACTTCCGGTTGGGTTCACTTCCGGTTGGGTTCACGGAGGTTATCAGGTGGGGTTCATTTCGGAAGCAGATGCTCGGGCAGTGTGGGTCCACTTCCGGTGGTTCACCTCCTGTCCGGCTGACTGTCCAGCATAACTGATGGATATGAGGTTGGTTTCATTTCTGGTGGGTTCACTTCCGGTGGGTTTACTTCCGGTGGGTTCACTTCCTGTCCGGCTATGGTAGATGTGGGTTGGTTTCATTTCTGGAGGGTTCATTTCCGGTTAGTTCACTTCCGGTTTGGCTCAAGCAGATTCTGGGCACAATGTGGGTTCACTTCCAGTGTGTTCACTTCCGGCCCGACTGAAATATACGCTGAACGCAGCGTAGTTATGCATAATCTGCTGGTTGTTAAAGTGATCAAGCTGGACAACATATATATATATAGATTTATATATATATATATGCATACATATATGTACATATACATATAAATACGTGTTTATTATTGTGTAGTATATTTTATAACAGACCATCATGCAAACGATACTAACGAATTAAAGTCAACTTCTATCTAATTGTACAAAGTCCGCCTCAATGTAGTCCAGAATTTGATTGGAACACCCTTGATCAGGAATCAAAGAGTGCTTAGAACCAAAACTACAGTCAAGTCTGATGTGATCCGCAACTGGTTGTAAGTTCATTAATAACTCGCTCTTGATATTACGACAATGACACTATAACTTCAGGTGACTCAAGTCACAATATCGACTAGTGTGAGACTGGCTACATGTCTATGGAATTCAAGCTAGGTTATCGGTTAATGTGTGGCGGGCTTCAGGCATTAAGTTACTGCGCAGGCGCTACTTAGGTTGTGTGACAATTAATCACCGAGATCCACAATGGACACAGAGATGCCAACTACTCCAATTTTGTAGGAAGACTCCCGATTTCGTCTACTCTCTTCCGATATTATGATTACATGTGCAAATCTCAAGATTTTGCATCTCACAGGCAAAATCAGCGAATCACAGCAGCTTAGAGACATCAGCAGCTCAAGGTGGCAGGCAGAGCCTAGAAAATGACACATCGGGATACATGGTGGAACTTGTCAATTATATATGTGTCATGGGGGTGATGAAAATGGGAAATATTGTGCCTAGAGCGGGACTCGAACCCGCATCTCTTTGCACTCCGGGCCAGTGTGCTAACCATTACACCACCTAGGCTCCCTGATATCAACACACTCCCCACGCCTACCTGTCTATGTGGTTACTTGCCTGAGAGGTCAGTGCAGACCACTACACTCGTCCCCTGGAATTGTAAGTCTTGTAATGCTTACAATTACATACATACAGGCAATGCACTAACACATACATACACAGGGTAGGTTCAACAACCATACAGCGCAAAGCTTGTACAGGATCCTGATCACGGCAACCAGTGTCGTGGGGGTGATGAAAATGGGAAATACTGTGCCTAGAGCGGGACTCGAACCCACATCTCTTTGCATTCCGGGCCAGTGTGCTAACCATTACACCACCTAGGCTCCCTGATATCAACACGCTCCCCACGCCTACCTGTCTATGTGGTTACTTGCCTGAGAGGTCAGTGCAGACCACTACACTCGTCCCCCTGGAATTGTAAGTCTTGTAATGCTTACAATTACATACATACAGGCAATGCACTAACACATACATACACAGGGTAGGTTCAACAACCATACAGCGCAAAGCTTGTACAGGATCCTGATCACGGCAACAGTGTCGTGGGGGTGATGAAAATGGGAAATACTGCGCCTAGAGCGGGACTCGAACCCACATCTCTTTGCATCCGCCAGTGTGCTAACCATTACACCACCTAGGCTCCCTGATATCAACACACTCCCCACGCCTACCTGTCTATGTGGTTACTTGCCTGAGAGGTCAGTGCAGACCACTACACTCGTCCCCCTGGAATTGTAAGTCTTGTAATGCTTACAATTACATACATACAGGCAATGCACTAACACATACATACACAGGGTAGGTTCAACAACCATACAGCGCAAAGCTTGTACAGGATCCTGATCACGGCAACCAGTGTCGTGGGGGTGATGAAAATGGGAAATATTGTGCCTAGAGCGGGACTCGAACCCGCATCTCTTTGCACTCCGGGCCAGTGTGCTAACCATTACACCACCTAGGCTCCCTGATATCAACACACTCCCCACGCCTACCTGTCTATGTGGTTACTTGCCTGAGAGGTCAGTGCAGACCACTACATATGCATATTATATATTGTATGATTATACAATTTCATGACACATGTCTGATTGTCGTGCAGCATGTTTCCTCACAAAAACTTATCTTCCTAATAAAATGTTAAGCTCTTCCTACTTTTGGTCACACAATGTTGGTGACTCTGTGGACAGGAACTGGGCAGAATACAATGTTGACGGTGTATATTTTGTTTTTTACTAAATCATTGAATATGTAGAATTATGCAAGTGATTACCGGGAGCGCCTATTTAATAAGGTTTAGTATGTTGCATAATATCGATTGCTATAGATAGCTATATAATATGTATTGATATACATACCGATATCTATTGATTTATTTGACTTAATATACCGATATAAATATATATAGACTCTATATATTTATATATATATATATGTATATAGATTTACATAGATATAATAGCTCTAATATATGGATATATATAAATCTAAATCTATATATAGATGTGCATATATATAACTGGATATATTTATAGATAGATATATATAATGATAATTTCATTATCGACCATAATTGGAAGTGACCTTGTAACCGTCCAACCCCATGTGTGAATGAGCTCGTCCATCACGTTCAGAGCCTCCACGGCCCCAGCCACCACACACTCCATATATATATATCTCTCATATAGGCCATGTGATATAATATTAATAAAAGTATCCAAATAAAGATGAACAAGTACCTACATTGTATGTTATGTCATGTGGATCACTTTTTCTAGGGAGTTCCTATATATTCCGTCCTTCTTTAGCCTTGTCTCGCTCAATATGCCATTATTGTCTGAACTGTACAATATGGTCCCGTTATATGGAGTGAGTGAAGGTAATATAATATATATATGCACATATATTTTATATGTATATATTATATGTATATATATTATATGTATATATATTATATGTACATGCATACATATTATGTATGTTCGCACACATATATACCATATATATATATACATACCGTAAAACCTCTCTAACCAAACCTCCACTGATCGACCACTCTCATATATCGATCGCTTTATTTGGCTCCCAAACGATCGCCAATACAATTCCATTGTAACAATTTAAAAAACTCCCTAATCCGACCACCTCCCTAAATGGACCATTTAAAATCGGTCCCATGGTCGGTCGATTTAGAGAGGTTTTACTCTACATATATTATATATGTATTTACATGTATTATCTATGTACACACACATGTATGTGTATATAGATATATATATGTATATGGATAGATATATATATATATATCCAGTTTGGATAGTCTATGTTGATAGGCTATCTTCATATGGCATCTAGTTGTAGATACCCACTCTGTGAACCGTTATAAATCCGTATAATGATCATGTCATGAATAAATTAGAAAAAAAGCTAAGTTAAATTAGTTTTACTAAGAAAGTCTGAAATATTGAAACTAAATAACACAAATAAGACCGTTATTTACCGGTTGACAATTAAAAAAAGAATTTATATAATTTATAAATATATATATAAAAAGGAATAATCTATATACGAATATGTCTATTGAACGTCATAATGAATTGTTAAACAGCATAGTAAATTAGTATGTACTCTTGTGGACGTAAATCTTGTGTGGTGTGCCCTATTTATTGTATAAGTACGCTGTATAATACCTCTGTGTAGTGCAATATATCAATTATTGGAACAGAGTAATTCATTCGCTATTTCTGTGACACCCGCTTATAACTGTATGCAGCATGGGATGTCACTAGTACAACGTGCTGGGTCATTGTGTAGTACTGTAAGGCAGGTTGGATTTAGGGTGTCCGCTGTGCTTGAACCAGCGTGTCTAAATCGTGATATTCTGTGATCTAATGGATTAATCAGACTAAAGTTTGACAAACCCTAGAAACATTTAATAAATAGGAGATTTGATATATGTCATATATGTCATATATATGTGATATACATGAGACACATGATGTGCTGTATAACGCATTATGCGAGTATAAAGGCGCGGGAGGGAATTAATTCCTTATTATTATTATGGTTTTATTATTAGTATTATTATTAAACGATATACTGTACTGCCTCCTTCATTTTCATGACTGGTGGCGCCACCTCCGGGGCTCCCCGGTACCTGTATACCCCAAAAACATCACTCGTGTCGGAGGATGGTATATATAATATATATGATATATACGTGATATAATATCATATAGTACATGATAATATATGTATGATATATATGACAAATATATGGTATATATATGACAGATATGACATATATATGACATATGATATATACAGGACACATGATATATTCTCATATATCTAATATATCTCATGATAAATGTACATAATATGATATATAATATATGATATATATAATATATATGTATACGATATCATATATATACACTATATCACACATATTAATTTATTATATGATTTTGCATTCCGGTAGTAGCTAACTACAGACGAGACAGAACCCATGTACGGGTGGCGCCGCGTGTGGATGAGTAGTGAACTTGAGAGTACTAGTGAGCCTTCATGTAATGCTATAACAGTGAGATATAGCAGAGGACAGCTACTTGTGTATATTCACATAATGCATTTTATAAACCCACTAAGCCTCTAGGAATTCCCCTTTTCAGTTATATATTCTACGATATAGCACGGGAGGTTGAATACATCGGTCATCTTTGTTTGCAGTTCTCTGAGCAATCTCAACCTTGCTGTCTTGATTGTTCTTTGCTCTTTTCCCACTTCGCTCTCATGCCTTCTTCCCGCCTACGTCAGTATAGAACATGTTTTTCACGACGAAACAAGAGTAGTATATTTACCAGTAGTTTATTAATCAGGGCAATAGACAAAAAACAGTGATAAGGCTAACTAAAAAAAAGAATTGATGATCGGCCCCGCCTGTGCCTAAAGAAATCGCTGGCCCCTGAATTTTAAGAATGATATATTTGTTAGACTTATAAAAATGCGTTGGGCTAGCAGCAATTCAACATTCGTAAGGACAGAATATGTTCCAAGCACATAATATGTTCCAAAATTGAAACTTTTAGAACTGTATGATATGATACATTTCTAAATAAGAATACAGTGGTCATAGTTTTACTGAAAACATTGTTCATGTTAGCATAACATGGGTAATTTGTGATGGCGTGGAAGGGTAGGGCGTTCAGCCAACTTTCGACACTGACACGCCATCTATCGATTTGATACCAAACTAAGCCACCCTCCGCCATAATGCTAATATCAATACCAGCCTTACTCTATGATGCTGCCACCTATACTTGACTTTTGGAACTAAATAACACCACCTATGCTGCCACCTAGCAGTTTCACCCATATCATGGACAGCTTTGAAGTGATGTGTGTTTCATCTGGGTCGCCGCCCGGACACAAACCCGCAAAGAGCAACCGACCACCAATTTTTCGCCACCCCCCCCCCATCAAGTATCAAACAGGCTACGCAAGCGGTAGGGTTGAGAGTGATGAGATTGATTACCTATTGTTCAATTGATTACCTGTTTTCGATTGATTACCTATTGTTCGATGAATTTGATTATTTCTGATTGAATAAATGCAAATTATATCACTTGCGTCTCATTGTTAATTGTGATGTGTACATGAATGGCTGAAAAATAGAAATAAAAAATAGAAATAATATCCGCCCACCCGACCCACATTTTATTTCAAAAGGATAATCACCAACTTTTTTTTCAAATTTGGCCTAATCATCAAATCAGGTTTAATCAGGCACTCAACCATACCCACACCTTCCTTTGATGTTAGTTGAAGGGGTGGGTGGTAGGAAATTTTAAATCAGCCTGACCTGCTAACCTCGCGGGTTCGTATCCAGGTGGCGTGTGACAGAGAACCCGGAGGCAGGTTGACATCAGCGCTGGAGGAGGAATTTGATGCTAGATGGCAGCAGCTCTATATGCATGAGTTAATGTATAAGAGTTCCCACCTGACCCGTTAGGTGGCGCCAAGTGTAGATCAGTCTGGCCTGAGTAAGGTATCAGGGTTAAGAAGTCAATGCACTGACATATGACACTGCTATTGAAAAAGAAAACTGGATATGAAATGTGATAGCAACCTCTATTCGCCAACCAATACTCTTCAGCAGATCATCGCATGTGTAGTACGTAGGTGTCAATCACCATGCAAGGGTTTGCTTTATGGTTGCCTGTTGTGTCTTATTTTCTTAGCTGTGCTTGGATATAGCTCGATGTTACCTTGGGACCCAATACAAATTAAATAGTGTTTCAATATACCTCACTGTTATTTTGGTACCCAATATAAATTAAATAGTGTTTAAATATAGCTCGATGTTACCTTGGGACCCAATACAAATTAAAAAGTGTTTAAATATACCTCACTGTTATGTTGGTACCCAATGCAAAATAAATAGTATTTAGATATACTTCGATGTTATCTTGGTTCCCAAGACAAATTAAATAGTGTTTCATTGTACTTTGCTGTGACCTGTGATTTATTTTACTAAGGTGGCGCACTCAACCGCATCGATGGAGGCCTTAACTGCGTCCTCCTCTGTGGCAGCCACCCCGACGAAGTCATCGAAGTAACAGAGGATGAAATGGTTGTTCCGCCGCAGGAGGTATACAACTGCATTTGTCTTCTTGCACAGACCATGGTGGAGGTCCTGCACCCGAATGGGGGTGCTATGTCGTAATATGTCTGTCCGTCGATAGTGATCCCCATCAGGGGAACAGACAGGGGGCATGTCCGCAGCTGTCTGTAGGCCCTGGTGAGTTCTATGGACCAGATGTAAGCGCCTTGGCTGAGGCAGGTGACCTTATTGGTGAGGTCAACGATGCTGGGTAAGGTTATGTAACTGGTCTGCCTTGATAATATCCCTTATGAATGGCTGACTTGACGCTTGCACCCCTCAGGTAGCTTAGATCGATGATGACAAGGCACTCAATGGTGTTCTTCTTGGCGCGGGTCATCATCGGGCTCGTCTGCGCCCAAGGGGTGAAGGGAGGGTCGGTGAAGAGACCTAGGAGGGCCTTCTGTATTCAAGGAAATCGACAAGTTGATCGTCGTGGTAGTCGGCAAGGAGGTCCCTCCATTGGTGTATCCTGAGGTCTGATGGTACAGGGATCCTTGTGAGTATGTGATTGGGTAGGCTGGTGTAGGAAATCGCAAACCCCTGAACATCGCACACCCCGGGGTTTGCGATTTCCTAGGAAATCACAAACCCCTCTGGAGATCACAAACCTTCCATGCTTTGTAGTATTTTGTAATATTCAACTAACACTAGTAAATAATGGTTCATTGAGATATTTGGTGCATGCATAATAAGAATTTGCAATATTAAAATAGTTCTATTTACTGTATGCAGTGACTGAAGTTGGAACTAAAAAGGCCATTTTGCTAATGACATTGTTTACATTGCCGATCCTGAAACTGAGTGATAATACCAGGATATTGCTGCACCTCTTTACCTAGCCTGGTTCCCTGGCCTTTGTTTCAACAAAGATCGGCACCTAGTGGAAACTATGGGTACTGGAACCCGACTACACTTTACTTGGCCTTTAGAATAGCCACAGTGGCGACATCTGTGAATAAAGGCCATTTTCAACGCATGTGCAGTCGGAATTACGAACTGGACTATTGCAAAGATGTTTTCATTAGGTTAAAGACTGTCAAACATGGGGGGTTTGCAATTTCCAGGGGGGATATGTGATTTCCTAGGAAATCGCGAACCCCCCCCATGCCATATATGGGCATGGGGTGTCCTAGGAAATCATAAGTGGGGGTTTGCGATTTACAGGGTTTTCGACCGTCCCCGTTGGTGGGCCGTCCCCACGCGCCGACCGTGAATTAGGTTAATTACCAATTGTTTACGCTTTTTCCGCCTGCCACGTCGATACCCGTTGACGGTGTGCTACTACCACGCTATGACCATGCTACCAGCATGCTGCGGCGCGTCCAACTACCCCCCGAAATGCCGAAAAGTTTGACGTTTCTCGACGCATTGATTCGATTTGGCGCGTTGGCAGCACAACTGAAGAAACGTTGTAATGTAACAGGGCCTTAAGTCTCGGATGCGTGTGGTGGGTGTTTGGCGTTGGGCAGGGGTGTAGGGCTGGGTGGGTAGGGTGGTTTCGGGTGGGAGGGGTGGAGAGGATAGCAGGGGGGTGTGTGGTAGCGGTAGTGTCGGGGGGTGATGTGTGTGTTTCATCTGGGTCGCCGGCGGCGGGGGCTGACCAGGGAGTCGTGTCCGTTAAGGCCCAGTCACACCTTGCCAGACTGGGGAACCGGACATGAACCGGACACTGTCCGGTGGTGTACGGCGATGTTCGGTTCTCGTCCGGTTCTCGTCCGGTGGTGTCCGGCGGTGTCCGGTACAAGTTTTGAACATGCACTAACCTATAACCGGACACCACCGGACAGACGTGTACGGTTGGTGTCCGGTTGAAGTCCGTTTTGTCCGTTTTGTACGTTTCATGTCCGTTACTCATCCGTTAGGTGTCCGTTTTGTATCCTGAAGAGTCCGTTGACGGTGCTGCGGGAATTCGGTCCGTCGGTTTTTGGCGCGTCCGTGAACAGCCCGGTAGGTGTCCGGTTGTTGTCTGGTTGGTGTCCGGTCCGTCCGTTTGACGTCCGTTTTATGTCCGTTTAGGCGTCCGTTTAGCGTCCGTTTAGCATCCGTTTCGTCCGGCGGCCGTTGCAACAGTTCGACACCGGACACCACCGGACTAGACAATTCTTTGTCCGGTGGTGTCCGGTACTCAGTACGGTAAGGTCTGACTGGGCCTTTAGGTCTTCCCGCCGTTGTGTGGCGAGGTCGGCGTCGTTGGTCGGCGGGTAGTTGTCAATTAGCACCATGTGGGGGCGGTCGGTTGTGTCAGGGGCGGTGTTCCCTCCAGGCCGTTCCGGGGTCGTTACAGCAGTGTCCGTTGCGGGCGCCATCTCTGTAGGCGCCGGCTTTATGTTCGAACCCTGGTCGAGTCAAACCAATGACTTAAAAAAGTGATACTTGTCGCTTCCTAGCCCGGTGCTGTGAATTATTAGGATAGGGCAAGGACTGGTTGGCTCAGTCTGAGGATAATGTGACTGAGTGGGATATCAGGTCATCGTGCAGGTGGCCTGGTCTTCCAGTGCGGCAGCACTATAAAGTTGTCATGAGTGCACACTGTTACAAATTGGTACCTGTCCTGCTACGACCTTAGATGTTGCCAGGACCTAAATCTCCAACAACCAACGAACCTCCCGACTCTCACTGGCTCTGAAAGGCTAACAGTAACACTACCACATCTACTACATTGAGCAACGGACAGAATTGTCTAAACCGGACACGAACCGTAGACCTCAATCCGGCGGCATCCGTTCCAAGTTTTATGCATGTTCAAAACTTGTACGGACACAAACCGGAGTTTGCCGGATATCAACAGACTTTGTTCGGTTTCTTTCCATTCCCCCCAACCGGTGATGTGTGACAGGGCCTTAAATAAGTGAACCAGTATTTAAGTAAAATAAATAGAATCAAATCTAGGTAAGCGTCTTGATTTAGAAAACTTGATGCTTTCATCGGACTATGCAGCTTTAGCTATAGCATCATACAGCCGCCTCAAAGGATGGCAGATGACCTTCAGCGATGTCATTCAAATCAGTGTTGCCATGAAGGTCAGGTTCAGGTCACCCTCAAGGTCAAATCTCCAGCTGACAAGTCTTGGTGCGTTAGCCAAATAAAGAACACGAGAACAAAGGACACAGCGTCCCTGTAGGCAAGGCGAGGCTGAGCCAATAAGGTCACGACGAGGCCCAGCATCAGTAGCCAGAACTAGGTCAAGGCCTACCACGTGGTTCCATATGACCTTGAGCTTTTAGTCTGTGGGTAGATGGTGATTAATACAAACAAGGAAGCATATTCTTCAGTGTTATGTGTGGTCTACTCTAATGTATGGGGCTGAGACATGGACAATCTCTAAGAAAATGTACAAACGTTTAGCCGCATTTGAGATGTGGACTTATCGAAGGATGATGAAAATATCATGGACAAAGAAGATCACCAACAAAGAAGTTCTTAGAAAAATTTAAAATAAGAAAAGCTTATTTGCCACTATACAGACAAAGAAACCTATTTATTTTGGCCACTTCATTCGTCAGAGTTCAATATACCGTACATTGTTGGAAGGGAAGGTGAATGGCAGCAGAGGGAGAGGGAGACCAAGAACATCATGGTTTACAAATATTTCACAGTGGACAGGCTTGAATTATTCACAGTCTATCAGAACAGCACACCATCAGGACAAGTGGAGAACCATTGCATCCAACCCTCGACTAGAGGACGGAACTATTGATTGATTGAGATGGTGATTGGCAGAGTGTGGCAGATCACTAGAGTCAAGTTATTTATATTTACACTCACGGCCATCAAGACTGAGTGCCCTCTAGCAACAGCAAAGGCTGCACTACCTATAAATAGTGCATGCACTGTTATCTCTCTCCCCCTCTGTCTCTATGTATAACCATTACAATCTGACCATCCGCGCAGGTCTGGATGTAGATAAAAGATTCACTCGATACTTGCAGTACAGGGCTGAATACCAACCCTATATGACAACTGGCAAAAACTGCTTTAGTATAGAACAGGAAGTGGAATCTCTTGTTCCAGTATCAAATGGCTACTTATAATGGCACAGAGTTGGCGAAATGGGAGAGAATGAAAAAATACAAGATGGTGGCAAAGGAACGCCGTCGATTTCACTTTTTAAAGTGCATTAAAGTATATGTTTTATTATATTTTTCATATCAGAAGTAGTGAGTAAATATGAATATATATGTGGAGAAAATATTTTGCTTCTTAAATTAAGTGCTACTTGGAAATTCTTCGCCAGCTTTTATATGGGGTTGGTAGTCACCCCTGTACTGCAAGTCCGGGGTGAATCCCTTATCTAGTCTGGAGGCGGTAGTGATCAGACTCAGCTGGTATCAGGGTGGCCAGGAGCCACTTGCAGGTGGTGCCGGTGTGGCAGAAGCAGGAACTAACTCATGTGACAGTAGGATAATAGATAACTAATATAAAGAAGGGAACTGATGTGTGGTAGTGTCCTTGTTTATATTTCCATAATAGATTATAAAGCATAATCTCACGAAGTCCATAATAGATTATAAAACATAATCTCTCAAAGTCCATATTAGATTATAAAGCATAATCTCACTAGTTTTCTTGTGTTATGGGAGGTTCTGGGCAGTTTACATCCAATGTGTTTACTTACAACACTTTAGCAACAACTTCTGAGGCCAAACTGCTCAAATCAGTGACAAATAAAACAACAAATCAGTAAATAACCAGAGTGTATGCAGTTGCAAGCCTTCTGTATGTCATCCAATATGGACACTGGAAGTTGCCTCGTGACGTCATTACACCCCCTAAATACCGGTTCGGTTAAAAATTGTATTTTGTGTGTGAGTATAGGCCTATGCTCTTTTTGCAACCACAAACATTAGAACCTGACTCCGCCCCTGGTCCTTTCAAGTTGATTTCAGCAGCGTACTCGACAGTGGATTTGCCGAGGCTCTGTCTGTATCGGTCCCGATGCACTACGGCTGCAGTTCCACGTACTCAAGCTCTTGTGGCGCGGCCTGTTCGTGAGGCTTCAAACCCGCCATGACCAGGTAGCCGTCATTATAAAACATAATCTCTCAAAGTCCATAATAGATTATAAAGCATAATCTCTCTAAGTCCATCATAGATTATAGAGCATAATCTCTCTAAGTCCAACATAGATTATAGAGCATAATCTCTCTAAGTCCAACATAGATTATAGAGCATAATCTCTCTAAGTCCATCATAGATTATAGAGCATAATCTCTCTAAGTCCAACATAGATTATAGAGCATAATCTCTCCAAGTCCATAATAGATTATAAGCATAATCTTTCTAAGTCCATCATAGATTATAGAGCATAATCTCTCTAAGTCCATAATAGAGTATAAAGCATAATCTCTCTAAGTCCATCATAGATTATAGAGCAAAATCTCTCTAAGTCCATCATAGATTATAGAGCATAATCTCTCTAAGTCCATCATAGATTATAGGGCATAATCTCTCGAAGTCCATAATAGATTATAGAGCATAATCTCTCTAAGTGCATCATAGATTATAGAGTATAATCTCTCTAAGTCCATAATAGATTATAAAGCATAATCTCGCTAAGTCCATAATAGATTATAAAGCATAATCTCTCTAAGTCCATCATAGATTATAGAGCATAATCTCGCTAAGTGCATCATAGATTATAGAGTATAAACTCTCTAAGTCCATAATAGATTATGAAGCATAATCTCTCTAAGTCCATCATAGCTTATAAAGCATAATCTTTCTAAATCCACCCTTTCGTTCCCCATGTGACATCACGGAACTACTGATAATAGCCATGGGATTCTACTGATGCAGGGCAGACCGATCCAGAATCTCGTCATTTCGAGCTCAAGTAGCCCATTATAAGTGTGATTTTCTTTAAGATTCATAGAATATTCATGTCAAGAATACATGGGAAAATCGCTGTACTATGCTTTCTTTGCCTAAAAGCATTGCCTTTCCGAAGCTCCAGATACGCGTGAGACGTTCCTGTCGGTAATGTCTGCGTCTGCGCAATGGTTGACAAATTTCCATTGCTCCCCTGCTGTTGTGTTGACAGTGCATGCTGTGTGACTGGAGTGTACCTAATTACAGCAGCATTTTCTGCCCTAGGTTTATGTGTGGCAATCCACCACATACGCCTTGGTTGTAAGAACTGACACAAGAAAGTGTCGCAGCATTCACAGCGTGAATCACTGAATTCTCAGAAACACGACTGCCTAACGATAAGTTACCTATGCACTTCCTAAGAGACTTAATCTCACCGTGAATACTCTTAAGGACCTGACTATCTGAACAAGAGGATTTTGAATCTCTCGGAGAAGAGAAATACTTGGGAAAATCCAATGAAGTACCATTTAGACTATCCATTTTCTCATAAATAGCTAAATTACCAAGACGTGATTTAGCACATCTCTGCAGCCTAATAACAGACCTATCACTGAGAATAGACATTTCGAAGGCTTCTTCAAATGTTTTTGGTCAGTTTGTTTCTAAATACCACATGGTATTATCACCAAGTAAGGAGTCAAGAAATCTCGAAAGGAGTATCTCGAAGGTATCAGTGCCAAAAACTGCAGTTGGAACATCCCAACCTTCATCTGCAGCAGTCTTAAACCGCTGACAGTATGCAGCTACTGTTTCCCCTTCGTCTTGCTTCATAGGCATCACTACCCCCTTTAATTGACTACGTTCATCCGCTGTCAAAAGAGTAGATGCTATCACTTCCTTAATTTCTTTCCAAGACCTAGTATTGTTATGCTGAAAGGCGGTGAAAAGAACCTCATGCAGCGTTCCTGTTGCATTTGACAAAGCAAAGTGAATAATGTCTAGGTCTGAAACATCTGCAAGAGTCCCGATACATTCGATCAAGTCAATCCAATTACATAACGCCATTCTGTCTGACCCGTCTAGTAGGAGAACAGACTTGCCGTACGCTTTTAATGATCTATTTCGTACCTCTCTCTGTCTATGCTCGACCTGCAATAGTTCACGTGCCTCCCTATGTTCTTCTCTATCCTCCCATAATTCTGTCCTGTCCCTAAGATCAGATAAATGTTCCTCATTTTCTTCTTTAAGAATGACTAGCCTAAGTGCCATAAATGTAGACCATGCTTCTAACGGTTGGGTTAGTGTCAGGATAATGTGACTGAGTGGGATATGAGGTCATGGTGCCAGTGGCCTTATTTCCCAGTGGGGCAGCACTTACAAAGTCACCATGAGTGCACACTGTCACAAGTCGCTACCTGTTCTGATATGACCTTAAATGTTGCCAGGATTTAAAACTCCAACATCCATCCATCCAACTTGTTTGCATGTACACCTGACACAGCAAGTATGGGTAGCAACTTTGAGTAGCAAGCAATTCCCATTCAGTCACATTATCCTGACACAACCAAATCCTTGCCATATTCTAGTAAAATGTCGACCAGCAGAAAAGCCTGCGAGAAGCATCACTGTTATAATGTCTATTATAGGTCTTCGGTTTGACTCGGCTGGGGATTGATTGACCCCTGTGAACTGCCCCACCGGAAGTGGGTGTCTGTCTGACCTCGTCGAGCATCATGCCCAGTACAGACACCACCGCAAGTTTTGCCGCACGTCCCTTAAGGACAAGAGCGGGTCCCCCCCACCCCCCCACCCCCAGGACATCCCTACCCCCCCCCCCACCCGTCAGGATAATGTGCAAACCGTGTTCATCCCACAGTTGTCCGCTTTTTCCCCGCCTTACAACAACTACACCGTTCCCCCGCCCTTCCTGATATGACCTTAGATGTTGCCAGGACGTAAAACTCCAACAACCAACCATTCCGCTGAATGCTACCAGCCACATCTACCCACCAAGCCACCTCCGACTTACACAGGGCGCGGTAGCCAAATCAGTAGAGCGCAGACCTCGCATGCGGGAGATCGGGAGTTCAGTTCCCGGTCGAGTCAAACCAATGACTTTTAAAATTGATATGTGTCGCTTCTTAGCCAGGCGGTCGGCATTAATAGGTTAGGGTAAAACACTGGTTAGCTCAGTGAAAGGATATTGTGACTGAGTGGGATATTGGGTCCTGGGGTCTGGTTTCCCAGTGGGGCAGCACTATAAAGCCACCATGAGCGCGCACTGACACAGGCGGGTACCCGTCCTGATATGACCTTAGATGTTGCCATGTTATAAAACTCCAACAACCAACCAGCAATCTTGTGACATCGCTACAGAATATATCGGGAAATAGGCCCGACCACTGAGCAGTCAAGACTCAGCTGCTGCCAAGAACGTTAGTTCTTGCCACTGCCATCAGATGGCAGGTTAGTGGTGGAAATCCTCTATAAATCCCTTATCTAGCCAGTCTGGAGAAATTGATTACTGTCAATTTAAAAATATTTATACTTGTCGCTAGCTTCCCTGACCCTCGACATTACTAGGATAGGGCAGGGAGCAGTGGGGTGAGGAAGAATTGTCCATGATTGAAATTTCCCCTGCTCAATCAACGAATGTGATATATTGAAAGAAATCCCCAAAATATAATGCGAGGACTATATAATTGTTTATCCCATGGTAACCTTGGAAACAGAAGGTTATTGCCTTGCTAGGTACTGATCAATAGATACCGGAGATTCGATTGATCCGGATGATACACCAAAGCTAACATTTAATTATCCTGACAGAATTCACCTTGATCCAGGCAGAAATGGGTTCAAAGAGGTTAGTGCATTTCAACCTTCCTGTGTCATAAGTTCAGACTGTGTACATTTCACTCAGTCATGTACATTTCACTCAACCAGGTACATTTTACTGAACAAGGTGCAGCCTTATTGTGGAATGAGACATAGCTGGAAACTTGTAAATTGCAACAGCAGCAACTGTCGCAAAGATGTCATATTCACCAATGCGGATTGGGCGTAATGTTAACATTGCGCTTAATTCGAAGCGAATGTTGGTTTTTGGAATGTTATGTCTTGGAAACATCTAAGGATGGGTATTAACTTGTGACAGTGCACACTCATGGTGACTTTATAGTGCTGCCCCACTGGGAAATCAGGCCAGTGATCCTGACACTGAGCTAACCAGTCCTTACCCTATCCTATTAATGCTGAGCGCAAAGCTAGGAAGTGGCAAGTATCAATTTGATAAGTCATTGGTTTGAGTCGACCGGGAACTGAACTCCCGATCTCCCACACGCGAGGACCCTGCTCTACTGATTCGGCAACCGCGCCCGGTCCGAAGGTGGGCGGGGGGGGGGGGATGAGGAGTGACGAGGAGTGACCAGGGGGCAGGGAATGACTCACCCCACCAACCCACCACCGCTGCACCTTAACTGCTCATGGGTGGATGGGAGTTTTCCGTTCCACCCACCCATGTTCATGGCTGCTCATTTTCTCACACCCACATCGCTTGGCATAACCCGGCCTATCATCACTGTATCAACACTTCTTGGCAAGACCGGTGTTGCAGTTTCCGCGGCACACCAGTTTGTGAGGGACACATACATTCAAATGCATTGTCAATGGCTGTGAGCAAATCTTCATACAGAAAAAGTCAAATATCTCTTAAATTACACCACCTAGAAGCAACCCACTTGGAACGCATATAGAGAAAATATTCAATGAATAGATTATATTAAATTTATATGGTTTGGCTTCTGCACTTCTATTAATTTTGAATAAAACTAATGTTTTGCACTGCGCGTACCATCAAACTCAAGGCATTGTCAATGGTCGTGAGCAATCTTCATACAGAAAATACAGAAAAAGTGAAATATCTCTAAAACCACACCACCTAGAAACAAATCGCTTGGAACACATATAGAAAACATCTTTACCAAAAACATTATATTAAATGTATAAGGTTAGTGACGATGCTGTTGGATTTTGATGCATGCGCAGAAGCGATGTGTCCCTCGCAAACTGGTGTGCTGCGGAAACTGAAACACCGGCAATGCGACCACACCTGCACTACCTTTTCTTTTCCACCCAACTACCCCTCCTACAAACTTGTATCAATGGGGGCGGGCCTGGACACTTCTGTCCACCTATTGTTTGAATAAAACTTGTGCTTACCTACACTTTCTTGTAGAGTCTCTCCTCGTCGAATCAACCCCATGGAGGAGTTGTGGGATAGGGGTGGTCATCATTTTATTCAAAGCCTCACTTCCAGATTCTAGCAGATGAACTTAACAATCAACCCACAGGTTCGAACCCTGGTCGAGTTAAACCAATGGCTTAACAAATTGATACTTGTCACTTCCTAGCCAGGCGTTCGGCATTATTAGGATAGCTCAAGGACTGGTTGGCTCAGTGTCAGGATAATATGACTGAGTGGGATATCAGGTCATGGTTGCTGATGGCCTGGTCTCCCAGTGGGGCAGCACTATAAAGTAGCATGAGTGTGCACTGTCACAGGTCGGTACCCGTCCTGATATGACCTTAGACATTGCCAGCACGTAAAACTACAACAATCAACCAACGTAACAATAAATATAATTCACAACGCACCGGTTGATTTCTCTATAACCGGAATTTTATCTCGGTTAGATTAGAAGAGTCAATCTAGATCTGGGGCCATATGGATGACGCGGTGTTAGCGAGCCAAAACACATTTTGGCCGGGATTTCCAGCTTAGCGGCGAAAGTCAGTATGCAACGAGCGGTGTTACGAAAACACTGCGAGTTTAAGGTCGGGTATGCTAACACCACTCCGTAGCAGGTTTCAGGGCGGTGTTAGGTACCGATTAGGCCCAAATCTATTCAATGCTATCATATTTAACAGAATTACATACTCAAAAAGTGAAATTTGATCAAATTAACCCCAAAATCGAAGCGATATTAACGCCGCCACTACATCAGCGGTGATATGTCATATTGTTGAATGTAAACAACACAAATGGCCGCCGATGCGGCGGCGGCGTTAATATCGGTTCGATTTTGGGGTTAATTTGAACAACTTTATTTAACAGAATAACATACAAAAAAAGTGAAATTTGGCCAAATTAAACCAGAAATCGAAGCGATATTAACGGCGCCGCCAAATTTTGGTCAAATTAAACCAATAATCAAAGCGATATTAACGCCGCCGCCGCCGCCAGATCAGCGGCGATATTGTCAAATAGCGGTGCTCACCGGGAACAGGTTCAGAGGGATTTCCAAAATCTATAAATAACTGCACTTTTAGCTAACATGAAGGATTTAGGTGCCCGTACATACCGTGTGACCTACTTCGCGAGTTTGGTGATAGCTACCCGGTGTTAGGTTTTTAACACCATGCGATGCTAACACCGCGTCATGCATACGGCTGGGGCTGCCACTCCAAGCTGAGGCAGGCTTAACGGTGGCTACTAGAACCAATTGATATGTTGCCACTTAAGCCCTACTGAGAGCCCCACATTTTAGTGTAGGGTGGGTGGGCGGGTGGGGGAAATCGACTGGGCCCTATCCCATACCATCTGAGTTTGGATGTCAGGATGATAGTGAGTAATAGAGTAGTTCCATGGGTGTAAGCGGCCACCTGTCATGGCAGTTGGCGCAGTGAAAAGGTTTTGTTTTTGTGTGTGTTTTTTATGGAATTATCCATGTTATGGATCGCATGGGTAAAGTGCCTGTCACCTGTCACACTTGACCGGATTGAGTACCGGACACAACCGGCAAAGAATTTTCTAGTCCGGTGGTGCTTGGTAACAAAATGTGTCGAAATGTTGCACTATCGGGTCAAAGGCGGCCGAACGCAACGAATGCTAATCGGACAAGGAACGTACATTAATGATTAGCCACCGGATGATAACCGAATGATAATCGGACGGAAACCGAATGTCAAACGGTTGGACCGAACATCAACCAGACACGTACCAGACTGATCATGGATGTGCCAAAAACCGACGGACAGAATTCTCGCAACACCTTCAACGGACACTTCAGGAAACAAACCGGAGACATAGCGGATGGGTACCGAACATGAACCAGACAAAATGGACTAAACGGACTTAAACCGGACACCAACCATACATGTCAGCCCAGCGGTGTCCGGTACAAGTTTTGTGCATGTTCAAAACTTGCCACCGTACACACCGGACACCACCGGACAGAGAACGGAAACGCCGGATGCCTACCATATATAAACCGGACATTGACGTATTTCAATGGACAGTGTCCGGTTTCTATCCGGTTCCCCAATCCGGTAAGGTGTGACTGAGCCTTAAGCTATCTTCCTGTACTACATATTAAAATTGGATACTCCGATGAAGCATCAAATTTCCAAAACCAAAACCCTCACTTAGATTTGAATCTACATATCGTACTTAGATACTGGTGCACTTATTAAGCATTTGTTGTAACATAGAAGGGAATACTGAGTTAATTTAATAGAACCTGTTACTGAAGAAGCCTATGGTGTCAGAGTTTTGGTGTGCTTGCCAAATTTAATTTGCCATGTTGTCACTTCAAATATCTCCAAAGTTAGCCATTTAAAATAAAAGTTACTTCAACCTAAAGTAAAGTAGCTTATAATGATCAATTTAATGTATTTATTTCAGAAAATGACAGAAACTCAAAGCCATCGGACTATGCAACTATAATAGAGTAGCTAATGGGATAGTCAGTAATTCTCATGGATTTGCTTTCTCTGTGAACAAACTAGTTCATGAAGGAAAAAACAAACAACAAACAGATGGGATAACCAAATGAGAATGCCAAGGTTCCCGCTTACTGGTCGTTGGATCCAGATCCCTGGCTAACTAAAAAAAATCAAAGACTTCCGATATTGATACTTCTCACTACATATCCTGGCGCTCGGTATTCCTAGGATATGAAAAGGAACAGTAAACTGAAGAAGACCAAATTATCAGCGATTTAAATTCCCCCAGCCCCTGTTTAAAGTGGCATAGTCTGATGTGTTTGAGCTTTGACCACTTTTTGAGACAAGTATATTGGCTTCATTATTATATTCTACCTTACCTTCGTTTGAAGTATCTTTTATTACAAGTAATAATTATTCCGCTAAGATAGTAAAGACAAGTCGTGGGGTATAATGTTTGTGGTAAGAGATCTAGTGGGAGCGCAGTAAAAAAAAGCTTCCGAGCGAGTGGAGTTTCACACCCCACACAGCGGAGAATAGACAGGTGCAGGCGGGGACCCACCCCCACCCCTAGAGCGTGTGTGTGCGGGGTGGGGGGTGGCGGGGAGGGGGAGGGGGGGGGGAGGTAAGCGACCACTACAGAACATATTACACGCTATAAAGGGTTTATCACTGATCACTATCTGGCTACTTTTGGAGATATTTGAACTGAAATCTTGGCAAATTAATTTCTGGCAACAAAGACATCAGTCAAATGTTCTATTACGTTGACTTGCTATCATAGACATCAGCAGTACAAGGTTCTATTACGTTCCCTTGCTATCATAGACATCAGCAGTAAAAGGTTCTATTATGTTGACGTGCTATCATAGACATCAGCAGTAAAAGGTTATATTACGTTGACTTGCTATTATAGACATCAGCAGTCAAATGTTCTATTACATTGACTTGCTATCATAGACATCAGCAGTAAGAGGTTATATTACATTGACTTGCTATCATAGACATCAGCAGTAAAAGGTTCTATTACATTGACTTGCTATCATAGACATCAGCAGTAAAAGGTTATATTACATTGACTTGCTATCATAGACAGCAGCAGTAAAAGGTTCTATTACATTGGCTTGCTATCATAGACATGAGCAGTAAAAGGTTATATTATGTTGACTTGCTATCATAGACATCAGCAGTAAAGTGTTTTATTACGTTGACTTGCTATCATAGACATCAGCAGTAAAAGGTTCTATTACATTGACTTGCTATCATAGACATCAGCAGTAAAGTGTTTTATTACGTTGACTTGCTATCATAGACATCAGCAGTAAAAGGTTCTATTACATTGACTTGCTATCATATACATCAACAATAAAATGTTCTATTATGTTGGCTTGCTATCATAGACATAAGCAGTGAATGGTTATATTACATTGACTTGCTATCATAGACATCAACAGTAAAATGTTCTATTACGTTGGCTTGCTATCATAGCCATAAGTAGTAAACGGTTTTATTACGTTGACTTGCTATTATAGACATCAGCAGTAAAAGGTTCTATTACATTGACTTGCTATCATAGACATCAGCAGTAAAAGGTTATATTCCATTGACTTGCTATCATAGAGATCCACAGTAAAAGGTTCTATTATGTTGGCTTGCTATCATAGACATAAGCAGTAAACAGTTCTATTATGTTGACTTGCTATTATAGACATCAGCCGTAAAAGGTTATATTACATTGGCTTGCTATAATAGACATCACCAGTAAAATGTTCTACTATGTTGACTTGCTATCAGAGACATCAGTAGTAAAAGGTTCTATTATGTTGACTTGCTATCTTAGACATCAGCAGTAAAAGGTTCTATTACTTTGACTTGCTATGATAGACATCTGCATTAAAAGGTTATATTACATTGACTTGCTATCATAGACATCAGCAGTAAAAGGTTCTGTTACATTGACTTGCTATTATAGACATCAGCAGTAAAAGGTTCTATTACATTGACTTGCTATCATAGACATCAGCAGAAAAAAGCTTCTATTACATTGTCTTTTTTTACCTTTCTATGCAGCAACAAATGCTTAATAAATGCAGCCTGAGCTACGTTAGGACATGTAGGATCTAATTTAAGTGAATGTTTTGGTTTTGAAAACTTTATATTTTCGTCGGACTTATACGGCTTTAAACAATGGTTATAGAATTTAGTGACCGAGGAAAAAAAAACCACATTCTGTCCAAGTGTACAATCCGCTGGATGCTGACCCTTCTTCAGATGTGCATAGATGTAGTGCATATGGCCTTGAGTGTGTCACTGTGTGATGGATGTTTTACCAAATATTCACCCCCCCTAATCTCACCAATATTCACTTATACACCGAATTCATAGCTACAGACTATGCATAGTTGGATGGTTGTTGGAGTTTTACATGCTGACAACATCTAAGGTCATATGAGGACGGGTGTCGTTTTGTGACAGTGCTCACTCATTGCGACTTTATAGTGCTGCCCCACTTGAAGACCAGGCCGCCAACACCATGACCTGATATCGCACTCCGCCTCATTATCCTGACACTGAGCCAACCAGTGATTGTCCTATCCTAATAATGCCGAGCGCCTGGCTATGAAGCGACAAGTAGATGACTGAGGGTGGAGAATAGAATTAGCTGAGGTGGAAAGCTTCCGATTAATTATACTCGTATAATTGCTTATGCAGCACACATACATACATATATATACATATATATATATAACAAAAAATCCTCCAGTGTGACTGACACTGGTCAACATCCGGGGAAGGCGAGGTGGGCTGAGATGGCACCACCCGTTCAGTGTTGTGACTTACAGAGCATAACAATAATCATAATAATAAGTAATATTCCCTTCTGTATCTTTATACTCGCATAATATGCTGTACATCACATATATATCTGAACTGATCTGTCAGGCTATGAACCAAATAGACAAGTAAACATGGATAGGATGATTGCATCAGGGTTCCTAGATAATGTAACTGCTAGCAGGTTAGCAGGAAACGTGGGTTCGAACCCTACTCTAGGCGCACTATTTCCCACTTAGATCACTCTTACGACCATAGGTGTATTTCTTTTAGTTGTCAATAGTAATTCTCTTGGAAATATAAGTTATTCTTATAACGCATTTATTTGGAAAGTATGATTATTTTCCATTAATATATATGTTTTGTGTAATTGCGTCCTAAGCTGACAGTGAATGTGTTAGTAATGTGTACACAGGCCATTGAGTAATGGCGTCCTCGACAGGTGGCAGCGCCGAACGCACTACAGGTAAGCCCAAGCTTTTTTAACCTTTAGGCCAAAAAAATGGGTATCCTGTGTTTCTCGTCTCGTCAACGTCGGCGCCAATTCCCACCATATTCATATATTATATTATTTGTCACGTGACATCTTTGTTCTACTTTAATAGTTAGGTATACAACTGGCGTTTTAAAAACATTTTCATGGTGAATTGCAGGGAACTTCTATATATATATATAATTTAAAATATGTTTGTACATTAGTTGATTAAGCGGGGGAATTTTCAATCACACACAATTGCTCTTCCTCATTCCACTGCGCCTTGCCTACTCCTAGTACATTAGTTGATTAAGCGGGGGAATTTTCAATCGCACACAATTGCTCTTCCTCATACCTCTGCGCCTTGCCTACTCCTAGTAATACCGAATGCCAGGCTAGGTAGAGTGACAAGTATACATGTCTCAGTCATTGGTTTGACGTGGCCATATTTCGGAACCCCACAACCTACCAAAATGGGACGCAGATGCTCAACTCATTCGTTCAACCCTTCTGGAATTTGACATGTTGGAGGAGTCTGAATGTTTGTGTGTACAGGTACTGTCTGGATTGCTTTGTAGTGTTGTGTTCCATATTTAATTCTTTAAGATAAAAGTGCCAACAACAAAATCGTGTCAGTTCAATCTGACAGCTTGCAGAAGACAGCTAAGCAGATATTCAATAATGGGAACTAAATGCAAAATTGAGGGAGCATCATAGAAAATGTTGTCAGTTTAAAACAAAACAAAATTGCTTGTAAAAAACAAGACACTTGTTTCCTTTTTTGGCGTAATAATATACGACTCACTCATAATATCACGATTAGGTTATTGTCATTGTGAGTTGTGTGGAATAATGGAGGAGGATTACAGAGGGCGGGGAGAAATTGATTATCGGAGCCTCATTTCCAACCAATGTCTAAGGTCATATCACGAGGAGTGCAAAGAAAACGAACATTTTAAATATCAATATTTGATAAAAAAAAAATTTAAATGATGTACTTGACTTGCAACCCCCTTTCCCTTATTATGCCAATCTGAATTGGGTTGGTAACGGATAAAGATTAATTGATGGAAAACCAATGACTTCACAGCAAAAGTTTGCTTTCTCAGGTACCTTACTCGGTCCCTCCGTATATGAAACTGATATTAGACTATATGATTTATGTGGTCTTTCTTCTTCTTCTTTCTTCTTCTTCTTCCCCTTCTTCTTCCCCTTCTTCTTCCCCTTCTTATTCGTCTTCTTCATCTTCCTTCTTCTTCTTCTTCTTTCTTCCTCATCCTTCTTCATCCTTCTTCGTCCTCTTCTTCCTCTTCTTCCTCTACTCCCTATTCTTCTGCTTCTTTCCTCTTCCTATTCCTCTTTATCTCCTCCTTCTTCATCTTCCTTCTTCTTCACCTTCCTTCTTCTTCACCTTCCTTCTTCTTTCGCTTCATCTTTTTTCCCCTTCAATTTCTTCCTTCTTCTTCCTCCTCCCTTTCCTTCTTTTTCTGTCTTCTTCTTAGTCTTCTTTCTTCTTCCTCCTCCTTTTCTTGTTCTTGTTCTTCTTGTTCTTCCTTTTTCTTCTTTCTGGAGAAGGGGGGGGGTAAAGATCAATTGATGGCATCTGTCTCTTTCATGCAATGATATCACAGCAAAGCCCTAAATGAACCTACTTCATGTGGTACTAATACCTTTTAATGGAGTGGAAAGAACCCCAGTATAAAAGTGATGCATGCGCAGTGAAGTGTCGGTGACCTTTTACTGAAGCAACACAGATGTCCCTCCCCATGAACCATGAGGTCCCCATGTCCCACGACGAGGTCCCTATTTACCATAAGGTCCCTATTTACCATGGGGTCTCCATGTTCAATGATGTCTCAATGGTCCATGAGGTCACCATGTTCCATGAGGTCCATATGAACTATGAGGTATCCATGTCTATGAGATCTCCATGTTCCATGAGGTCTCGATGGTCCATGAAGTCCCCGTGGGGTATCCATGTTCCATGAGCTCTCAATGGTTCATGAGATCCCCATGTTCCATGAGGTTCCTATGTACCAGCAAATTTAGGTGACCGATTTGGTTTCGAAAATATTAGGCTTTCATCAGACTATCCAACTATGGTCTTTCAGAAATCAATATGTCTGCTTCACTCCTCACATGGAGAGCCAGCAGAAATACTCCCCCTCCTCTTCACTCCTCCCCACTCCTCCTCACTCCTCCTCACACCTCCTCACTCCTCCTCACACCTCCTCATTCCTCCTCACTCCTTCTCACTCCTCCTCACTCCTCTTCACTCCTCCTCAATCCTGCTCACTCCTCCTCACTCCTCCCCACTCCTCCTCACTCCTCCTCACTCCTCCTCACTCCTCCTCACTCATCCTCACTCATCCTCACTCATCCTCACTCATCCTCACTCAACCTCACTCATCCTCACTCATCCTCACTCGTCCCCACTCATCCTCACTCATCCTCACTCATCCTCACTCATCCTCACTCATCCTCACTCATCCTCACTCATCCTCACTCCTCTTCACTCCTCCTCACTCCTCTTCACTCCCCTTCACTCCTGCTCACTCCTCCTCACTCCTCCTCACTCCTCCTCACTCCTGCTCACTCCTGCTCACTCCTCCTCACTCCTCCTCACTCCTCCTCACTCCTCATCACCCTCCCCACTTCTCCTCACTGCTCCACCTTCCAAGGCCAGCGTGAAAAAGCAAAATAATGGCTAGCTGTCATCAAAAGCTCTGTACTCTGCCGACTACAATTACACACAACATGGCCACGTCCTTGATGGACGACCTAAATGGAAATACGGAGAAACCAGAAAAGAATGCCCCCGAGAGAGTTCATTTCTCAGAGAGCCGAATGGGTAGAGCGCAGGCTTCCCATGCGAAACATCCGGCATTCAATTCCCAGTCGAGTCAAACCAATGACTTGCAAAAGTGGTACTTGTCATTACCGAGCCTGGTGCTCAGTATTACTAGGATAGAGCAAGGACTGGTTGGCTCAGTGTCAGGATATTGTGACTGAGTGGGATATCACTGATCAGGTCATGATGCTTGCGGCCTGGTCTCCCAGTAGGGCAGCACTATAAAGTGACCATGAGTGCACACTGTCACAAATCGGAATTTGTCCTACTATGGCCTTAGCTGTTGCTAGGACATAAAACAACAACAACATAACAAAGCAATCACCACTGTCATCGTCATCAGTCTGGTTGGCTCAATACCATCGTCATTAAGTGACTGAGTGAGATATCGGATAACGGTGCCGACTGCCCAGTCTCTTAGTGCGGCAATTCCGTAAAGGTATGACCTCTTATGTTGCTAGGACGTAAACACATCCCATGGCCAGATTTTAAAGGCCTGTTTTTCCTGCATCAGCGCTTGAACTGAACCCAACCAAGAAGGAATTGACAAAACAATATCCAGCCCTATACTGTTACACAGTGTCCTGATGCGCACTCACCCCCCCTTCCCCCCCCCTTCCCCCCCTCATCCCATCACACACTCTCCACTCCCCCCCCCCCCACACCCACCCACCCCCCACATGCCCGCCTTGATGTAGTAACCCCCATTATTAGCGTGTTCCTGAAATCGATAACAGAAAATAAAAATAATTGGGCAAGAATATGGGGGGGGGAGACAGGGGGGGGGGGGGGGTAAAGGGTTCTCACTCACCGATCAATTAATGTAGTTGAAGACGAGTAACTACGCAGTATACGGAAGTTGTATGAAGTCACACATGCGCACAGGCACGCAACTAGTTCGATACTTTAAGGGCAGATTGAACACATGAACACAACAATCATGTAGATAATGGCCTACACATCACATCCTGGCACTTATCTGTGTGTAGCGGACGTGGTAGCCAGATCGGTACAGCGCAGTCTTTCCGTGCGGAAGGTCGGGAGTTCAAATCCCAGCCGAGTCAAACCGATGACTTATACAATTGATACTTATCGCTACCTAGCCCAGTGCTTGTCAGTGATAGGAGAGGACAAGGACTGGTAAGCACAGTATCAGGATAATGTGACTATGGGGGATATCGGATCATGGTGCTGGAGGCTTGGTTTCCCAGTGAGGCAACACTATAAATTCAGCACTTGACCAGGCTTTCGAACCCCCGATTTTCCACATGGGAAGCCCACACTGTTACAGTATAACCCAGTTAAACCAAACTTGAAGAGACCCTAGATATCTGTTTGGATTAACCGATCATTGGTTTAACCGAGCTTTGGCTTCGACCTTGATTTTGACTCATGGTGCTGTCACACTACGACGTATCTCGCCGGCATGGTGCCAATGCACAAAATCACTTTTAATCGTTGAAACACGTCAAACTTTTCAGCATCAGCGCAATGCATTGGTAGCATACGGCCGACGTTGTGAGAACAAAAAAAATAAAAGTTTGGCACGCCTTCCTGATATGACCTTAGATGTTGCTACGACGTTAAACAACAAGAGACAAATAAAGCAACAGTTTGGCACAACGTGTGGGAACGACCCTCATGTGCACGCACCATATGCCTAGCGTTCACATAATGTTATTCCAGCGCGTCCAACGCATCTCGACGTGCCACTAACGTCGCCATAATGTTGGCAACCACGCGTCGTTGCACGTCAAAGGTTTTGCGCAAGCGCAACACTTTCAACGTGGGATGACGCGTGCTGCCGACCCTCGTTGACCATCACCGTCCATCAACGAATACCAATGCGTGCCTCACACACGCGTAACGCTTCCTGATGTATCCCGACGTTGCGCCAAAAAATCACATACCTTGACACGCGTTGGTGAGAAGCGTCGTAATGTGACAGCGCCATAAGTGTGTATTGCACATGTGATATACAATGTATGTGGTCACTTTGATTATTGTTTTTTTTTTATGTATGTACAATATAACCCCATTAAACCCTGCTCGGTTAAACCAAACGATCGGTTAATCCAAACTTTTTTCGGCGGCCTGGCAAAATACTACCATTTATCATATCAAAAAGACAGTGGGGTCTCAGGCAACCTTATAACCACATGAAAGTTTGGTTTAACCATACCGGAGTGGCCTTAGGTCCGACAATTTTGTTTGGATTAACCGATAATTTGGATTAACCGACTTTGGTTTAACCAACTTTTTATATGATAAATGGGAGTATTTTGCCGGGTCGCCGAAAAAAGTTTGGATTAACCGATCTTTTGGTTTAACCGAGCTTGGTTTAACGGGGTTATACTGTAATGATTTAGCCGCCGCATCTGTTATGTCCAACAACTAGATCATCAACATGAAACCTCATCATAGCAGGTATATGTATGCATTACCTGTTTATAAGCAATGGTCCTTACAAGGATATAACCCCTCTCCAATGCCAAGAAAATCCAAAAGACTTAACATAGACTACTAACCAGACCAACCAACTATCTATATGCTGCTGAAATGCTGGCAATCAAATACCTTATCAGCAGCTACTGTGTGATAAGATAACACCAACACTACAGTTGGCCAACATTGAAAACAAGCCTGAATATCCAGGCTTATATGCTATGGACAGTATAAATACAGCCTCAATAAAAAAAAAGAAAAAAGAAAAAAGCAATGTATCACTACACACTAATGTGGCATTCATAGGGTGCCATAATAGATGATTTCCAGTACCAACCTGTCCTCTGATGACACTGACAGAACTGATGTCATGTATTGTAAATCCATTGACCGTGCCCTCTATTGGAAAATGTTTAATAGATGATTTCCACCCTCAACCTACCTTCTGTTGGTATCGATGAGAATTAGTGGACGGTTGTTGGAGTTAAAGGTCCTGGCAACATCTAAGGTCATAGCAGGGCAGGTACTGACTTGTGACAGTGCACACTATTGGTGACTTTATAGTGCTGCCCCACTGGGAAATCAGGCTCCTGGCACCATAACCCAATATCCCACTCAGTCATATTATCCTGACACTGAGCTAACCAGTCTTTGCCCTATATTTTCAGAGCGCCAGGCTAGGAAGCGACAAGTATCAATTTTATAAGTCATTCGTTTGAGTCGACCGGGAACCGAACTCCTGATCTCCCGCACACGAGGCTCGCGCTCTACCGATTCAGCCACCGTTTATTGTTATTATGAATAGCATCTACCTGTGCACGCCCCAGGAAAAATTAATCTGTTATGGACATCTTTATGTAGTCAAAGTCTGAGATTAATGTTGCATAGTTGCATGATAAATACATTATGGTAATCGTTATAATTTACTTTCGATTTGTAGGAAGTAACTTGTATTATCAATGTCCACTTTTGGAAAGATTTTAGGTGAAAACATACAAACTAATTTTCGGTGCATGGGAAGCACTGCTGCCGATTCGGCTATTGTGTCTGGCAAATTCCTCCAGTGGGTGCGGCGCTAGCCGGGGGGGAGAATTTGTCTTATTTAATGACGCCTCTAGAGCGCATTAATTTTTATCATCGTCTATTGGACGTCAAACATATATTCATTCTGACATATTTCTTTGGAGGAAACCTACTGCTGCCACATAAGCTACTCTTTCCAATAAGCAGCAAGGGGTCTTTTGTATGCACTTTCCCACAGACAGAACAGCACATACCACATCCTCTTGTAAAAATATACGGATTTTCAGTTAAGAATTATATATTGGCAGAGAGCATTATTATTCTTGGACGACGGAGTGGGAACCAGGTTATGTAAACTAAAAGCAATAAAATCCCACTCCCATTGTACATGATACTCAGTGATGTGAAATATATGTTATATATGATGCTTGGAGTTGATGAAGAGATGTTCCTATAAAAGAGACAGTACATGATTATTGAAATGTTTCTCTATGTGTTCATAAAGAATACAATTGGAGAAAAAGGACATTTTGAATATACATATATATCTGTAACTGTATACAACTACCTGTTCACCCATGACCATGGGGAAGGCCCACCTGCAGCCTCATTTGCATATGCACTCAGGGCACCACCTGCAGCTAAGTTGAGTGACAGGCACCTCCACTGGGGCTTGGCTCCCACCCTAGCTGTGGGGGCGCCTGATTGGCTGATGGTGGGATTGCCCACTCGCATGCGCTGCCTTGGCCTTCTGACCACACTAGCCTGATACTGAGATTCAAATAATTATTCAAGATTTTGCTTCAGACACACTGAAGAGAAATCACTCTACTCCTGGCTCTTGAGTGAGACAGACCTACTCTAGAGCAGGACCCCAGACACTCTGTCTGATGCTATTCAAATTCACCTAGTCCAAATTGAGTTGAGTGCAACACCCAAGGGACCCCAGTTCCAAGGGCTGTTGGCACTGCTTCCTATATAGAAGTAAGGTAATGAGGCATAGTGTGGACAGCAGGTAAGGAGTGAAGGTGATAGGTCACATGTAGAGGGATGGACAGGAGTTGATGCCAATAAAGCACAACTTATTCACTGTTCATCTGTGTGACTTGTTTTCCTTTCTCTTTTAAGTACTGGTTACAGAGTTGGTTATCTTGATTAGGCTGATTGCATCACAGGTGATATGAAGGGGAAGAGTTTTGTAGTCACATGGGGTGCTCACCGCGGCCGAGCACCTTCCTGTTTCTATACTCTGATGAATCAGTTTTGGACCACTGGTTGAAACGGAAAATAGCTCAAACTGCAAATGTGTCCACTGAGCAGGATCGATCGAATGACCCACAGAGTGATCTCAGGCGTACATAGATAAGATAACTAATCGCTGATACTGATAGACAGAATGTGCAGGGAATGAATGAGAGATTCTTTTTCCATATATATATAATTTATCTTATATATAGCTATATATATATTTATATATAGATATATAAGATAACTAATCGCCAATTGAGTAAAGACTACGTACATACGAAAATAAAACAGCAAAAGGCGAGGACGTGCGTGCGGTTGACGCCACGTTCCCGGTACGACGGTAACCCGAAGGTACACAGGTTTCTTAAGTTCGCCGCTCAGTCACAGATGGCGCTAACATCCGGTCACGACATGCAGCACCAGGCCGGAAGTAGCTGGTGCCTGCTGTAAGACACCATTAGCGAGCCGGGCCCGGCATCCAGGTTACGCCACAAGTGTCAACGATGCTATTCCACCTTTAAGAGCAAGACGTCATTAAAATAAATACTGTTATGCTTACAGAGCGAACAGTAGCGAATATATATATATATATATATTATATATATTATGTATATTATATATATTATATATATATTATATATATTATATATATTATATATAGTATATGTATTATATATGTTATATATGTTATATATATTATATATATTATATATATTATATATATTATATAATTTATATATATTATATATATTATGTATATTATATATATTATATATATATGCCTCTGTTTGCACTCCAAGTAATATTTATATATATATATATATATATATATACACACTCAGACATATATATATTATATAATGCTGGATACGGATGTGTATATATACACACTCAGATATATATATATTTATATATATATATATATATATGTACAAGCAACCAACGAATGAGTTGAGCGTCTCCTGTTTTGGGAGATTGGGGTATCCAAACCCATGAGTTCATGGGTTCCAACCCTGGTTGAGTCAAACCACTGACTTAAAAATTGATACTTGTCACTTCCTAGCCAGATGCTTGGCATTATTAGGATAGGACAAGGACTGGTTGGCTCAGTGTCAGGATAATGTGAGTGAATGGGATATCAGGTCATGGTACTGGTGGCCTGGTGTGACAACTGCAAATGGTAAATACATACCCCTATAAAGTTGCCATGAGTGCGTACTGTCATAAGTCGATAGCTGTCCTGATATGACCTTAGATGTTTCTAGGATGTAAAACAACAACAAACAATCAAACAAACCCTCCCCAGAGACCAGTGGAGAGTGACGTGAGGTCCACAATCATATTGGGCAACAGGTCAGTTTGTCCTGCGCTAAAAGTCAAGTCTTTGAAATGTGTGTGCACAGTAGCATTTCTCTCCAAATCTCACTACAGTGAAACCTCTCTAATTGACCACCTCCACAGATCGACCACTCCCCTATATCGATCGCTTTATTTGGGTTCCAAACGATAGCTGATACAATACCATTGTAACGAAATGAAAAACTCCTTAAGCCGACCACCTTCTTAAATGAACCATTTACGGTCGGTCCCATGGTCGGTCGATTTAGAGAGGTTTTACTGTATGTCCGAGGTATGAATTATTTCAGAACAACCATAACCTTATTACCTTAAAGCTGCATTGTCCGATAAAAACATCACATTTTCAAAACCAAATCAATTTTCTAGATTTGATTCTATATATCTAACTTAGATACTGGTACACTTATCAAAATTATGTCACCACATAGAAGGGAACATTGAGGCCATTTGATAGAACCTCTTACTGCAGAGTGTCAGAGTTTCGACATGCTTGCGGGGTTCGATTCTCGGTCTAGACACAATATTTCCCATTTTCATCACCTCCCATGACAATATGATGAAAACATTGCTCTTAAAACAGCGCTATACTAATTTAATTCACACCTATTTAAAAAAAAATAATTATTGAGGCTGTATTTATACTGTCCATAGCATATAAGCCCGGGTACCCAGGCTTGTTTTCAATGCTGGCCAGTTGTAGTGCTGGTGTTATCTTACCACACAGTAGCTGCTGATAAGGTATTTGATTGCCTGCATTTCAGTAGCAGATAGATAATTGGTTGGCATGGTTAGTAACCTATGTTA
Source organism: Branchipolynoe longqiensis (assembly GCA_030323885.1). Lineage (NCBI taxonomy): Eukaryota > Metazoa > Annelida > Polychaeta > Phyllodocida > Polynoidae > Branchipolynoe > Branchipolynoe longqiensis. The sequence goes on from CM059195.1 coordinate 42,149,352, forward strand.
GCTTTTTTGGATTTTCTTGGCATATATGTATTTTATTTTGTTCAAATCTTATTACTAGACTAGCCTACTCCTATTTACATATCATACACTTATAGATAGCTATGTGGTGTGTTATCTGGCTATTTTTGGCATGGTTACCTTCCATTGGGTCCCGCTGGTGGGCCATGACATATCATATGCCCCTTTGCAGTGCAGCTTCGTGGGGGTTTCCTAGCCTTATTTTGCACAGATATCTTTTGTAGGTTTTTAGGTCAGGAATTTGTTGTTCCTTTACTATTTGGGCATTCCACACCTTGGCAGCCTTTTCCAGCACGCTTCTCTCATTAGCTTTTATTTGGCTTCTGCTCTGCTTTAGTAGTGGTGCATTATTTGCTCTAGTAGCCCTTTGTGGTTTTGTTAGGAGTTTATTGTTTTGACTATGGCTATATGCTAATGTTTTCAAATGAATTATTCTCCTATTTTCTAGTAATTTCACTTTGGTTCTTTTGTGTATGTCATAGGTGGGGTGCAGCTTGTCTACTCTTAGACAGATATTTAGTGCTCTGTTCTGCAGTATTTGCAATTTTTTTAGCAGTTCTTTTCTCGCATCCATGTAGTTTACATCTCCATAGTCAAAATAGGGGAGCACCATGCCCTTGAAGATTTTTATTAACATTTATTGTGTCATGTAGTCCCTTAGCTTTGCAAATAGCCACAGTTTGTGGTTTACTTTCTGGATAATTCTATTTATACATAGGTTGTAGTTTAGTTGGCTGTCCACTCAAGGCCTAGGTATTTGTAATGGTCTACATTTTCTAATGTTTGGTTTCCTAACATACAGTGTCGTTTTCTTTCTGGCATTTGTTTATGCGAGAAGAGTACTGTTTTTGATTTGCATGTGTTGATAGTTATTTTGTTGGACGACTGAGGCCTCAACTAGCGATTACTGGTAACATTTTTATCGTCACGCCCCGCCTATTGCTCCTTCGCCGCACACTGCACTGCTGCTCGAGCAGGCCCCCGCCTCGCACCGCCTTTTATAGGGCGCGGAGCGGGGCAGTTCAGATGAGCAGCTCAGATGAGCAGCTCCCCTATCTATACCTCAGCACGCAGCGAGCTGCTCCCATGGCTGCTCGAGACTGACCGCTCCCCGCCCCCCTCTCCGCACCCAGCCCCTGTCCGCCCCGCCCCTCCCGCCCCCCGCCCTACCTCGCGCCTGCCCGCCCTGCCCCGGCCCCTTCTCCTCCGTCCCGCCCTGCTTCTCCCCGCCGAACCCCGCCCCGCCCCGCCCCGCCCCGCCCCGCCCCACCCTGCCCATCCACGGCCCATCCACGGCCTGTCCCGTCCTCCTCCCCGCACTGCCCTGGCACCCTCCTCCCAGCAGCCCGCCCCCGCCCCGGCCCGGCTCGGCCGGAGAGGCAGTTTCCCCATGAGGAGAAGAGAAGGCAGCGGCGCAGCGCTGCCCTCCCCGCCCCCTTCCCCACCCCCCTCACCCCTCACCCCCTCCCTCCCTCAGCACACACACTCAGCGCGGCGTGGTTGAGGAGCAACTCGGGCTCAGTACCGAGGCGCCCCCTGGTACCGTACAGCAGCACGGACGGACGGACGGTCGGACGGACGGCGGGCGGTGCGCCTACAGATTCCCTCCCACCAGCCCGACTCGGCACAAGGCGCGTTCAATCCCCGGTAGCCACGGCCACAAGCACGGCAGGACGAGGAGCCCCGACACCAGTCGGCCGGACAGACGGACTGACGGACGGCGGGCGTGGTTAGACCGGCTAGCACCAATAGGGGAATAACTCCACACCGCCCCACCCCTCCCCCCGCTCCCCTCCTGTGGAGCATGTCACCCCGTCACCCCCCCCCCCCCTGTACGCATCCACCTCCAGTCGGCACAGCCTACAGCCTACAGGTGAGAGAGTTTCCCAGGGTCACTAGAGTACATGCTCAGCGTCGACGGGCCGGGCCCGGCAGGAAGTCACACTGACGCATGCGCTCGGGGACTCAGAGAAGGGAGAGGAGAAAGAAGACTTTTACATGGATCTCTAAGAAGGACCTGAGTAGTATTAGTAAAGGCAGTTAGCCAGCTTACTGTGAATGCCTTGACTTCTGGGGGGTTCGTAACCTTACGACAGTTACCAGCTTCAGAACTGCAGCAATATAGAGAGGCACCGATAAATCGGTCCAATCTTTGGTTGAAGATAAACTTCTGGTGGGACGGTTGTAGAAGCTGGGGATGTCTTTACAACAATTAAATGATGAATCGTTGGGGCGGCCCCAAATCACTCCAGTCTGGCGGTAGCACAGCACTTGTATCCAGTAGACAGGAGCAAGGGTTTAGGAGGAAGGGATGGGTAAAGGTGGGTCAAGCGGTTCCAGCAACAAGAACAAAGTGAGAGAAACGATAAGGTAAAGGGCCCCACCCAAGCAAACAACTCCCTTGATCAGGGGGAGAAGTAAGCCTGGGAGAAAAAAGTATAGGAAAGAGAAATAAGGAGAGTTGAGTCAAAGGACTGTATCTATTGCTCTATAGTGACCAGCCGGCGAGCCAAAGACACGGACAGAGTAAGAGCAGAAAGTGAAATGCTGGCAGGCTCCCCCTCCTGGAACTCTTTTCAGACAATATCAAGGAGGAGAATGGCCAGCAGAGAGGAGATAGAGAGAGGTGTGGACAAAGTGCGGTCCGGATAGCAAGTGTTAGTGTGAATTGGATAGAGTTAGCTTATATAGCTAGCCAGGTACCTGTAAATTGAATAGAGGTAGGTGAATGAGCCAGACAGCTACCGGTAAATTGGATAGAGGTAGCTGAATGAGCTCGGTAGCTACCTGCACATTGGATATGGTTAGCTGAGAGAGCTAGCCAGCTACCGGTAAATTGGATAGATGTAACTGAGTAAGATAGCCAGCTACCGTTAAATTGGATAGAGATAGCTGAATGAGCTAGACAGGTACCGATAATTTGTATAGAGGTAGCTGAATGAGCAAGCCAGCTACCTGTAAATTGGACACAGTTAGCTGAGAAAACTAGCCAGCTGGATAGAGGTAGCTGAGAGAGCTAGTCGGCTACCTGTGAACGAGCTAGCCAGCTACTGGTGAATTGGATAGAGGTAGCTGAGAAAAACTATCCAGCTACCTTTAAATAAGATAGAGGTAGCTGAAGGAACTAGCCAGCTACCATTAAATTGGATAGAGGTAGCTGAGAAAGCTAGCCAGCTGGTGGTACATTGGATAAGGTTAGGTGACAGAGCTAGCCATCTGAAATTGGATAGAGATAGCTGAGAGCGCGAACCAGCCCCCTATGCATAGGATGAGGGATGACAACAAGGATGGTGTGTGAGAGTATGCGCTTAAAGATTTGGAGCGAGTGGTGCAGGCGTGAGGCAGAACCAGGTGAAGAAGATGTGGCAGGTGGCGCCACCAGGCGAGGCAGAAGGCTTGACCAGTAGATAACTGGAGGAGTGTCAGTTAGGAGGTGTAGTGACAGGTTGATATGAACAAAGGCGACAGCTCACAGAAGTTAATCGGTTTCCTGATAATTATACTTGCATAAATGCTTATACAGCACATATATGTATATCGATATCAAAATTAGTACAAAGTGTGTCCAGAATAGATGCTGTACACCGGTAACACGTGAGGTTATTTACTGTACAAGAACAGGGAGGCTGGACATTATACAAACATACATAGAGGCTGCATGGATGCCATCAAAAAGGGCTACACTGATCCCAGTATGCGCCGGGCTGTCCGAGCTGCTCTCCGAGCTGCAGTTATGCAGGTAAGTGGGATTTTCATGTGGTACGCAGATGGAATAAAACACGATTGGAATAAAGCGCGACAGATTAAAACACTATAGAACATTGTATATTTTAATTTTTTAAACTAAATATTTGTAATCTCAAACGGTACGCAGCTGCATACTTGCATATATGGAAGCTAGGCCAGTGGCCATGAAGTATATGTACAGCTTAGTATATACACATATATATATATATATATATATATATATAGTAAAAGTAGTACTCTATATATAAGTTAAAATTTGACCGTCCAAAAGGGTCTATGGGTGATAATGGCAAGACACAGCTGGCATACAGCGCTTAGAGCCCCTCATAGGTGGTGCCAGTGTGGCCAATACTGTAACTACACAGGACCAGTTAGATAGGATATAGTGAGTATAGTATAATATAGGGAACTGAAGATAGATAGCGTCCTTGTTTATATTCCCATAATAGATTATAGAGCACACACACATATATATATGTACAAGACCAACAACTTCCGAACCAGTGTTGTGGCAATCCCCACGCAAGAGGTGGAGCGGTGCATGCCGGTACCCCCACCCCCCCACCCACCAGAATCAGGGGGGGTGATATGAGAGGATGGACTACATAGCTTATTAAAGGCGATAAGGTGCTTATCACTATTCATATATATTATATATATATGTGATGTATAAAACATATGCGAGTATAAAGGCGCATAAGGGAATATTCCTTATTGGCCACCCTGATGTTGTGTACTACTTTATGGGTGACCCCTCTTCACTGTGGGACAGGTGGCGCCATCACCCCCACCACTACCAGTGCCACGAATACTGTCACTCGCGCACTGGAAATATATATTATTTGTCTCTAGCGAACCCTGCAATTGGTGTACCCCTAACATGAGTAGACATCTTTTTCAATAATATCTTTTATTTTGCATTGTCCCATTCATTGTGTGACTGTGATGCAGGGCTGCCCCTCTGTCGTGACAGGACACATGCTATGTCAGGTCAATTCTGGCTTGGATGCAGAGTTGTCCGTTGAAGACAGGTATCCAACTACGATTGTACATGGATATGTGTTTCTCAACCTTTGTAGACAGGTGTGATAGGTAGCATGGATATACAGTAAAACCTCGCTAAATCGGCTTACCATGGAGCCGACTATAAATGGTCCAATTAGGGAGGTGGGAGGTCAAGGGAGTTTTTTTAAATCGTTACAATGGTATGGTATGGGCGATCATTTGGGACCCTAATAAAGCGATCGATATAGGGGAGTGGTCGATATGTGGAGGTTGTCGGTTAGAGAGGTTTTACTGTATATCTTAAGATGGGAATTCAGGCATATGTTAGCTACACACACCATCTGGGTGTTGTAAGGCGGTAAGTCTGTGTGGGGTGTCTAAGTGATTAATCATTCAGAATTTCTCAAAGATTTCTTTTTTCACGCTGACTTTTTTCATCATACAGATCTTTTTTTCTCACGTGGATATTTCTCACACAGATTTACCCTCCTTCCCTCCCCACCGCCCGACGCTCTTTCCACCCCACCCCCATATATATAATGTTGTCGTTGTAGATATAGTTTATTCATTGAATAAAGTCTTTTGTCTTCCACCTCCCTCATATATTATTTGAATAAAGTTTGTTGTCAGTGCCGTGGTACTGGTCTTCCAGCCATGTACCAATACAGTTATATATGATATATTTTGTATAGGAGACTGTCTCGAAAGGTGATAAGTAATATGGGACAAAACTTTGTCCATTGTAACGATCAACATACTATCTGCCTATGCATTTGCTCAGGATAAACTGATTTGTTTTTTGCATGGTGTTTCATAATCCCAATATAATACATATTGATTTGAAGCAAATGTCCTTGTGTTTTCAGTGTAACCGTTTCTGTGCTGTTTTGTGTCAGTCGTTACAATAGACAAAAAAAAGAAGAGTTATCATCTTTTGAGACAGGTCCATATATAGTCTGATATTGTCATCAACAGCTAGCTCAAGTGAAGCGAAATAACAATAGTAATCATTTCAAAACTTACATATTATTCTGCGATTGATTTGACTAATTTTATCAGTCTCAAAATAACACCATGAATAAAAATGCTGCGCAGACTAGATTCATTCTAGAGAATTACTATAGTTTTTGTTTTATTACATTCATTGATTAAGCAAGGGAAATTGCAATCACGGACAATTGGTTATCCTCATTCCACTGCTGCTTTCGCTATGCGGGTGATTCGAATAAGGGAAGCCGGAGACCTTGTGGGAGGAAAGATTACATTTATTTGACATTGTTATCGAGGTACACCGGGGGGAGTCAGTCGACGGCGTCGATGTCGAGGGGAGCCTCCTCGATCGCTGGGTGCTCTGAGGCTGCCGGAGCCGACCCCTATGAAGTAGTCCTTAAGCAAGAGGGTGGGTGTGGTCAAATGTTGTGTGTCCAATGGCCAAGTGAATCCGAATGGCTGGTAGGGTGGGGGGGGGGAAGGTTTCTGGGTCAGTGATGTTCGTCTTTCCGGCTGGGGTCGTGGTCAGTTCCCAGCTCCCCTCATCGAATCAACCACAATTTGGAAATTATGTGCTGATTCGAATAAGAGAAACCAGAGACCTGGTGGGAGGAAAGATTAAATTTATTTGACACTGTTATCGAGGTCAAATGGGGGGAGTGAGTTGACAGTGTCGATGTCGAGGGGAGCTTCCTCGATCGCTGCGTGCTCTGAGGCTGCCGGAGCCGACCCAAAGCACAGAGCTAAGGCTAAGGGGCCTCAGAGGTTGTGATGCGAGGGACGTAGTTGAAGACCGCGGAAGACTCCCATGTGCCTTGCGCCATTATCGCCACCAGGTTGACGCCTCTTGTGGTGCATGCCTGCGCCGCCCCCTGACGAAAGCCATGAAGGTTGAACCTCGATGCCTCTGGGAGCCCCACCTCCCCCAGGGCCTCCGCAGCAATGGGGTCAGTGTCTGCGGGGTCAGGGGCACACTATAAATTCGCCATGATTGTGCATAGTCACAAGTCAGCACCTATCCTGATATGACCATAGATATTACCAGGACATATAACTCCAACAACCAACCAATTTGTTAGACTCGGTTTGGGTTCGAAACCTTTGAGTTATCAGACGGGGAGCGGGTGCTCAACTCTTTCAATCACCCCACCCGTTGTACTAACTATAAATAGTCATATTCCACCATGGTAATGTAAATATGTAATTTTATTTCAGTGATATTTATACACATTTAAGTATCAGTACAAAGCTATAGATAAACAGATACATCAACTACATCAAATACAGGCAGAAAACAGCCTTCTGTCTTCATCATTCCTACCGTTCTGTTTTCTTCATTTTCCATATAGGATTTTCAAACAAGTATATTTTAATGATAAAGATTTTGACTTAAATCCTCCTTACACATCAACTCCAACTACCAAGTTCAAATATTATTTGTAGTGTTCAAATGCAAAAACCAACAATCCATGTTAAGTGTTTTTTGTCAAATAGAATTTATTGTTACACTTTCCAGTTAAAGGCTATCAATTTCATATTGAGTAGGGCATTATATAGGGGATGTGACAGCTTCTGTGAAAATAAACCAGATTTGATTATCGGAATGATGGCAGCTTCAACTGAAGCGTGGCATTTATGGTTTCATTTTGGCTCAGATGGCGTTTGTCGGTTTTTGCCGCTGAACCCTTCAATTCTTGTTAATAATATGAATCCAAATTCAACTATTTTGCTTCAAGATATGATTGGTATAAAACACTTGTGTACTCTAGGTGTCAATAGCCTGGTAGTTTGTGGACTAACTGAATACTCTCCAATTATCTGTGTGGTGAAATGTACATAATAGGGACTCCCGAAGTTATTGCCTTTAAAAAAAATTAAATTCCATAATGTTACAAGTCTTCCAATATAGCTATCGTGATGCAGTGACTGAATCGGTAGAGTGCGGGCCTCGCGTGCGAGATATCGGAAGTTTGGTTCCTGGTCAAATCAAACCAATGACTTATAAAATTGATACTTGTCGCTTCCTAGCCTGGCACTCGGCATTAATAGGATACAGCAAGGACTGGTTAGCTCAGTGTCAGGATAATGTGACTGAGTGGGATATTGTGACATGGTGGTGGTGGCCTGATTTCCCAGTGGGGCAGCACTATAAAGTCGCCATGAGTGCACACTGTCACAAGTCGGTACCTATCCAGATATGGCATTGGATGTTGCTAGGACGTAATACTCCAACAACCAACCTCCAATATAGCCATCGCGACGATCTCCTGAATGAAGCCAGAAAATGGACGCCATCCTATTTGACATATGGCGTGCGGGTGGGGTCATATTTTAATTCTGGGCGATTCTAGATACCTCACCCTTCCCTCATCCATATTTTATCACACATCTCTGAATTTATAATGACCAGTACCACCATGGGTGCTATATCATTATCACCGGTGTATATTACAGCGGTATACTCTCGTGTTATATTACTGTGGTATATTGCCATTGTATCCTACCATGGTATATTACTATGACATGTTGCGTTAGTATATTGCCATGGTACATTGCCAGGGTATATTATTATGGTATATTACCATGGTCTATTGCTGACATATTGCTGCGGTCTATTACAGTGGAATAAATACTGTGATATAGTACAGTGGTATATTGTATTAGTATATTGCTATGGTATATAGTAATGACATATGACCAGGGTAAATTACCATGGTATATTACGATGGTATATTGCTGTGATATACTGTCATGGTATATAAGAGTCTTTTACTTACCATGGTATATTGCTATGGTATATTGCCGTGGTATATTGCTGTGGTATACTACCGTGGTAATATATTGCCATGGTATATTGCTGTGATATATTACCAGGGGATATTACCATGGTATATGACCATGGTATATTATTGTGGTCATGGTATATCATAGTGGTATAATTACCATGGTATATTACTGTGGTATATTGCCTTGGTATATTATCATAGTATACTACCATGGTATATTGCCGTGGTATATTGCCATAGTGCATTGCCATGGTATATTATCATAGTATACCACCATGGTATATTGTTGTGGTGTACTGCCATGGCCATTGTATATTACCATGATATATTGCATGGCATATTACCGTTGTAGAACACCATGGTAGATTACAGTGATATATTGCCGTGGTATATTACCATTGTAGAACACCATGGTAGATTACAGTAATATATGACATGGTATATTACCCTTGCAGTATACTGTAGTAGATTACAGTGATATACTGCCGTGGTATATTACCGTTGTAGACCACCATGGTAGATTACAATGATATATGCCATGGTATATTACCATTGCAGTATACGGTAGTAGATTACCGTGATATATATCATCTATCCCACAAAACGATATCGAAGGTATTCTTGTATAACTTGATGCTAAAGTGAAAATGTGCAAATTTACGCATCAACATCATGCATTTACCCAACTTTTTAAAAGATTTGTTTTCTTCTTGTGAGACATCATCTTGCTTGCTTAACTGTAATCAATCAAAAATATTATTTTACTTTGTTGTGCTTGTTTGTTTGTTTGTTGTTGTTTTACGTCCTAGCAACATCTAAGGTCATATCAGGACGGACTTTGCTTTGTTGTGCATGTTAGAATGATGTTCTGAGTATATCTTTGGTTTTCATGTTACATAAGTGATAATGTATTCCTCAATTTGTATAAGATCTAAATCAAAAAGTGAAATAGGTAATTGTTTTGTTCAACTCTGACATATACGCACAACATGCAAACCTTCATAGGAACATGGATTCTGCTATTATTTGGAATGTTTTTTTTTGTGCTATTATTTGGAAGGTTTGGTATTGTGGTTTCCATGGCACATATTAGTGCCAAGTTTCAGAGAATGACCCACATCTGACCTTATGACACCGTTAAGAACCACAATCCATTGCGTACTACTACTCCATCCAGATATTCACCTGGATAAGATTTTGGCATCTAGAAAAAAGGCTTGGGAACCAGGAGGGGCGATATGAAGAAGCACCGCCAGGTGGCGCATGCATTACTGATGGCAGACATGAGCTGGGGACCAGGTTATCGAGAGGAAGGGCACCCCGGTCTGATATGTCCGAACTGTGATTAATAACTAGGGAATTTTTATTTTTATTTTTGTAATGGAGGGATAGCGGCGGAGGGGGAGGGGATTACTTGGCTGGATGTATTACTAAAGAAATCACCAGGGAAATTATGTCAATATTAAATTAAAAATATATTAACTTATTTTTATTAATGTATATTTCTTTTATTTATTTTAAATATTAATTTAAATGAAGTATGGTGTCCAGTAAATATGTATTTTAACTGCCTATTTAAAATTGCATAATTGGACGGGTTTGAGTTTATATCAGGGTTGGAATACCAGTGCTACTATACTGGAAAAAATGACCTATTCATATTGTTAAGATCTTTTTCTTTTAAGACAAAAGGTCCGGAGTATAACAAAGGTAAAAGCAGGGCCCCCTCCGGGCACCAGCTGCCTGAAGGGGTTCCTCCACCCCATGCCCGTGATCAGGGGAGTGAGGGCTGAGAGCCCAGGAACTAGTTTTTCCTCGAATATCTCGAAATGAAAAGTGCCAGGAGCGTGTTCTTTTGTCAATGGCTAAGAAAAGTAGTATAAAAACAACCAAAAAGACACATAAAAACATGTAGAGAGTGAAAGAAATCCAGTTTTTTGTAAATGGTGTGAGCCGTATTGCCTGCCCTGGGCGCGTGTCTACAGTGTCATGTCCTCCAAACAATGCGCTATTGGTGCTAGTTAGTGGCATTCATATATACCAACGGATATACTATGTATATGCCGATGTAAGTAATGCATGGTGCTCCCCCCCCCCCCCCCCAGCCGGTTCAGTGAACAGGGCAACGGGTGGCTGTCTATTCCACCAGCCAGCACGACCTGCTTGCATATACACTACTGGGCGCAGGCCGGCTGGCCACTCTGTCATTCGCCATAAACTTCATACGACCATTGTACTTTTAATTTGTTTGGCATCTACATTTGTGGCGTAGTCGATTAATCAACTCGGGTCACCCGAGCCACTTTTTGGCGCATGCGCACATCCTACAGACTAGGGTTGAATAAACGAATGCGCTTCTCCGTGCTTGGGGTGTAAAAAATGGTGGCTTAATCTAAAACCTAATTATTTGTTTTAATAACCAATATAAGTACAGCAAAATAGGATTTAAAGTATTTTATGATCGTATAAGCTGACAATCTGGGTTATTTTTTAAAAAGCATTAAAACAGCGAATAGGATTTATACTGGTAACTGTTATCCTACAGGTACCAGCACAAGTGTGACGTCATCGTTCCTATCAAACCCCAGCCAAGAGGTGGGTCACTGGCGTCGGGTCGTTTTGCACACGGCACATGTTTTTGTCGATTCCACTCGCGGTGTTCGATTTGAAATTCTGACGACTCGGGTGACCCGAGTCGCCTGGGTCGCGTTAATCGATTACGGCCTTGGTGTCAACACCGCCGGCGACCGTCTACATCACCGGCATCTACTTGCTATGTACTGTGGTCCCTGCGGTTGTCTACACCGAGGCCCAACAGTTTTGATCCGAAGTATTACCTTCCTCACCTCACTTTCCCACTCGCAGCCTTCCATGCCAGTCGCTTCAGCTCTCCTTGCTGCACACCGAGCGCCGGTGTGGCGGTTTCAGCGTGTTCCCGTGCTCAGACGTGTCCCGTTGCTTCTGCGCATGCGCGGATTTCGCATCAACTTGGGTCACCCGAGACACTTATTGGCGCATGCGCACATCCTACAAACTCGGGTCGAATAATCGAATACGTTTCTCTGCGCTCGGGTGAATATTTTTTTCTTTCTTTTTAAATAACCGATAAAACTACAGCAAAATAGGATTTAAAGTATTTTATGATGGCCTAGTTTACCTATATTTCCATTTAATTAATCTAAGTTATTCTTTTTTTGCACACGGCACGTGTATTTGTCGACTCCACTCGCCGTGTTCTATTTGAAATTCTGACGACTGGGATGACCCGAGTCGCCCGGGTAGTGTTAATCGATTACGGCCATGGTTTTTAGATTCTGACGCATGCGCAGAAGCGAGGTACACGTCTGAGCACGGGAACACGCTGAAACCGCCACACCGGTCTCTGCTGGCGGGCTGTCTCCCCGCTGCCCGGTCTCTGCTAGCTGCCTTCACCCGACCATGCTGGTATTGCGGTTTCCGAGGCACACCAGTTTGCCAGGGACACATCCCTTCAAATGCATTGTCAACGGCCGTCAGCAAATTTTCATACAGAAAAAGTCAAATATCTCTCAAATTAGACCACCAAGAAATAAATCGCTTAGTACACATATAAAAAACATGTTTACCAAAATGACTATATTAAATTGATAAGGTTGGGGTTCTGGATTTCTATTAATTTTGAATAAAACTAACATTTTGCACTGCGCGTATCATCAAACTCAAGGCATTGTCAATGGTCTTGAGCAATGTTCATACAGAAAATACAGAAAAAGTGAAATATCTCTAAAACCACACCACCTAGAAACAAATCGTTTGGTACACATATAGAAAACATCTTTACCAAAAACATTATATTAAATTTATTAGGTTAGTGTCATGGGGGTGATGAAAATGGGAAATACCGTGCCTAGAGCGGGACTCGAACCCGCATCTCTTTGCATTCCGGGCCAGTGTGCTAACCATTACACCACCTAGGCTCCCTGATATCAACACACTCCCCACGCCTACCTGTCTATGTGGTTACTTGCCTGAGAGGTCAGTGCAGACCACTACACTCGTCCCCCTGGAATTGTAAGTCTTGTAATGCTTACAATTACATACATACAGGCAATGCACCCACACATACACAGGGTAGGTTCTACAACTATACAGCGCGTAGCTTGTATAGGATCCTGGTCACGGCAACCAGTGTCATGGGGGTGATGAAAATGGGAAATACTGTGCCTAGAGCGGGACTCGAACCCACATCTCTTTGCATTCCGGGCCAGTGTGCTAACCATTACACCACCTAGGCTCCCTGATATCAACACACTCCCCACGCCTACCTGTCTATGTGGTTACTTGCCTGAGAGGTCAGTGCAGACCACTACACTAGTGATGATGCTGTTCGATTTTGACCCATGTGCAGAAGCGATGTGTCCCTGGCAAACTGGGGTGCCTCGGAAACCGCAACACCGGCCTCCACCCCAGTCTCTGCCGGTGGGCTGTCTCCAAGCTGACCAGTCTCTACTTGCTGTCATGGCATCATGCTGGCAACTTCGCTTCCACCTCTGCTCTCCTTGCTGCACACATCGCTTCCTTCCTGTTTACCATGGTGACAGTAAACTTTGCTCTCACCGGCTCATTTTCTTCAACTTTAGCACTCTCCCGTTATCAAGTCACGCTCACATATTACAGGATTTTCTTACCAGTGAATAGTCCTAATTATTAGAATATGTCCTGAGGCAGTGAAAAGTTCAATGGTTCATTCATGTCTTGTGGTGACAGTGACTGCTGCCCATTGCTTATGTTCATCAATGTTAACACTCTCTCATTATTTCCTCACGTTCACAAATAACAGAATTTGATCTTAGCAGTGCTACATACATATGCTAATTATTAACAGTTTTGATCCGAAGTACTGAAATTCATTGTGCTTTGTTATTTACGCTTGTTTGCGTGCCTGTATCGCAGTATGTTGCATCGACTTGTCTAGATAAAACTTTCACCCGGTACTTGTAGTACACGGGTGAAGACCAGCCTTATATAAATACGGGGGAAAATAGCATTAATATGGAAGTGAGGCTACAGTATGTGGCTCCAGTATCAAATGGCTACCCATATTATGCATATAGGCACAGAGTTGGTGAAATGGGAGAGAATGCAAAAAAAGACAAGATGGCGGCCGCAGAACGCCGTCGATTTCACTTTTAAATCTCATTAAACTATATATTATATTATATTTTTCAACTCAAAGGTAGCGGGTAAATAATAAAACAGATGTAAAGAATAAATGTTGCTTCTTAGATTGTTAAATTAGGCCCTCAATTCTTTTACCCGCATTTTCGCCACCTTTTACATAAGGCTGGTTTGCACCCCTACTGCAGCAGTACGGGGTGAATCTTGTATCTACGACTTGTCATGACACCAATTTTGGTAGCCAACCATATTTAGTTCCAACAGTTAACACCAGGTAGCAGCACTAGGCTCAGTCTGCTGATAGTAATACTATAGAATGCTGGTCGCAGCTCACTGCTTTCAGTATAGCACTCGTTCACTATTAAGTCAAGCCCATAATTAACAGAATGTAATTGTAGCAATGAATAGTCACCCTAATAACAGATTTTGACTTGAAGCAGTGGTAGATTATGTTTTGTGGAACATTTGCTTGCATCACGAGTGTGTTTACCGAGGTGATAACTGATGCTCAACAGCACATTTCATCATTGTAGCATTCTCATTATTATGTCACCTTCACAAATTACAGAAGTTGATTTAGCAGTGAATAATCCTAAATAACAGAACTAACCTGAAGCAGTGAAACTTCATTGCGCTTTTGTTCATGTGTCTTTACTGCCGTGAGAGTGACTGTTCTACTGACTCGTCACAACGCCTGGTTTGTAGTCAAACTCATTAGTTCCAACAGTTAACACCAGGTGACAGCGCTATGCGTTAGTCCGATAATACTACAGTGTCTGCTGCTCGCCACCTCATTTTCTTCATTTTTGGCACCCTCTCCTTATTAACTCACATTCCTAATTAACAGAACTGGATGTTATCAGCGAATAGTCATGCTCCTAATTAACAGAAATTGCTCTGAAGCAAGCAGTGACAATTTCATTAGGCTCCTGTTTTATTAACCTTTGCTGACACGTGCTTATCTCAGTAACAGCGACTGCCGATCACCGGCCCATTTTCTTCACTTTGAGCACTCTCTTTATTAACTCATGTTCATAATTGACAGAATTTGATCTTAGCAGTACATAGTCATGCTTCAAAATAACATCAGCCCAGCAGTCAGTGGGTGTTGGGCACCCACTTGCCTAGCCTCACTGGTTCCTGCCTACCCCGTGCCCCCCCCCCCCCCCACCCCTCTTCCTCGATCGAAGCTTTCCTCTGCTACCCGTGCCCCAATATGTCGGTAGTTTAACAGTTGATCCCGGTGACTCAACTTTGCCACTCGCCAGCTCATTTTACAGTTTAACTCTCTTTCACTATTAAGTCATGCTCATAATTAGCAGAATGTAATTATAGCAGTGAATAGTGACCCTAATAACAGAATTTGACCTGAAACAGTGGAAGATTATGTTGTTTACATTTGCTCGCATCACGAGTGTGTTTACCGAGGTGACAACTGCTGCTCACCTCCCCATTTCCATCATTGTAGCACCCTCATTATTATGTCACATTCACAAATTAAGCGGGATAGATGCAGCACATCGCAAAATGTGTAAACCCTGCTCGGACATTTATGATTTCTGTCCTTGCAGCGATAAGACTTTCCCCCAATTCTGGCCAACACCCTTCACGGAAAAAATTCTTAAGGATATCGAGTGGTTCTTAAAATTTGGTGCCCCCTTTAACAAAACAGTCCTTCCCGTAACCTCCATGATGGCTTGGGGGATAGAGTGTGATTTGACTCTTAAGGCTGGAGGTGCTTTCTCACCGCTGGCATACTATGCACAAGAATATCCTATTGAGATAGTTCAGAGACTTAAGTACATAAATCAATTAGAGGCTTTTAATTTAATTACAACATTAATATACTTGCTGCCTAAAGAGTCTCAAACTTTCAATGTGGTAATTAACGCAGATAATCTCATTTTGTAACAAGTGCTAGAATCAGGCGCAGGAAGGGATTCAGTGCCCTGTGCTTTCACAAGGTAAATTTGGCTAATTTCAGCTTCGAAAAGTTGTAATACCGCGATTGTACATAAAGAAGAAAAACCATTGGTTCTAGCAGATAACCTAAGCAGATTACCCGATAATCTCCAAACTAAGGCCGCAGCTCTGGCTGAATGCGACAAGCACCAACTAAAACCAATCTCCATCTCATTCTCTTTAAAAAACATTGATTTTCTCTGTAAACGAACAAGCTTATTCGCTTCCCTGGAAGATAGTCACTCTTATGCTTATATCTTCAAGGCGACACCCTGACACAACACCTCCAGCTACTCACTGCTTTCTCCACTGCCTTAACCAGAGGGACATGGGCGAGCAAAGCTGTCCACCTACACTCTTACAAGAGGTTCTACTGGTGCCACCAAGTCGACCCATGGAAGCCGACCATCTATGATGTCCTATCCTATACAGTCTTCCTCAGCTCCCGCCTAAAATCACCAGGCTAAATCGCGAACTACCTGAGCGGGGCGAAGACCTGTTTGAGGCCTCAGGTGTTGATGTCCAACCGTTCAATGTCAGCTCAGTGTCAGGATAATGTGACTAAGTATGAAATTGGGTCATGGTGCTAGCAGCCTAATTTCCCAGCGGGGCAGCACAATAAAGTCATCATGAGTGTGCACTGCCACATTTCGGTACCCATACTGATATGACATTAGATGCTGCTAGGATGTGAAACCCCAACAAATAAACAAACAAACCCACACACCCACACATCCACACACCCACATATCCACACACCCACACATCCACCCACCCATACAGCCACCCACTCACCCACCATCCACCACACACACGCAAACACCCACACTCACCCCCCACCCACATCCACCCACCCATACACCCACACCTTCCACCACGCACCCCACCCCACCCACACTCACCCCCTCCCCCACACACCCTACTTACCAACTGGGTGAATCGGAGGGTAGGGTAGCCCGTTACCATGGCGACTGAGACGCGACAGTGCAAATATGTCCGCCCTTCTCGACGAATTACTGGGAACATACCGAGCTGGTCGCTCGACCAGCTCTCAGCCGTCATGTACCGAGCGGTGCAGTGGGCTCCTTAATTTGGCGCGAAACGGGCAGGGCTGAGCAGCACTTGGAGGCGCTCACTGGTGCTAGGCCATGCATCTCAACGAGTGCCACCGGACGCGGTGGCCGAATCGGTAGAGCGCATGCTTCCAGTGCGGGAGATCGGGGATTTCGATTGCCGATCGAGTCAAAGCACTGACCTACAAAATTGATACTTGTGACTTCCTAGTTTGGTGCTCGGCATTAATAGGATGGGGCAAGGACTGGTCAGCTCGGCATTAGGGTCATGTGATGCAATGGAATATCGGGTTATGGTGCTGGCAGCCTGATTGCCCAGTGGGGCAGCACTAGAAAGTCACCATGAGTGTGCACTGTCACAAGTCGGTACCAGTTCTGATATGACCTTATATATTGCCAGGACGTAAAACCCCAACAACCAACCAACATATCGTGTGTTGTCTACTACAGTCTAGTGTGTGTGTTGGGGTTTTACGTCCTAGCAACATCTATGGTCATATCAGGACGTTCTACAGTCTAGTAATGAACCATCTCTGTGCATGTACTGTGATTGCACTTCGTGGATATTTGTAATTATAAGTATGAGACTTAGAGTGTGAGACTTACAATTCGAGGAAGCTGAGCTTAGTGAGGTGCACTGACCTCCCCAGATAATATGCCACATGAAAGGGTTTGTTTGTTTGTTGTTGTTTAACGTCCTAGCAACATCTAAGGTCATATCAGGATGGGTACCGACTTGTGACAGTACACTCTCATGGCGATTTTATATACTGCCCCACTGGGAAATCAGGCCGCCGGCACCATAACCCAATATCCCAGTCAGTCACATCATCCTGACCCTGAGCTAACCAGCCCTTGCCCTATCCTAATAATGCCAAGCACCAGGCTAGGAAGCGACAAGTATCAATTTTTAAGTTATTGGTTTGACTCGAACCAAACTCGGGAACTCCCGATCTTCCGCACGCGAGGCCTGTGCTCTACCAATTCGGCCACCGCGCCCGGTAGATTGAATGCATCCTAGAACCTAGATAAACTAATGGTTAAGATGCCAACCTTGGAATGGGAGAAGTGTGGGTTCGAAGGTAACTGTATATTTTCACATATGATTGGATAATTACATATACTGTCAACATAAGGTTTCATTGTTTGATTGTCGCTTTACGTCCTAGCAACATCTAAGGTCCTATCAGGATGGACATAAGGTTTTCCCTCTCTCAAGTAAAAAGCATATTTTATAATATATAGTACCATATTTACATTACATATAATTAGATACTTACATATATATCTTAAATCCAATATTATTGATATCAAAGTCACATGCATAAACAGAATAAGTTATATATGTAAGTATTTTCAAAGTAATTCTATCAAATAAAGGCAAGTGTTCCATTATGCAATATATTTTTATGAGGAAACACAAAAATATTCTAACATAGAAAGATATTATGCAAATATTATTAGTGAAAAACAATGCACGCCCACCCCGTTGCTTAATTACTTTAATTAACAATCAAAGTGCCGGGATTATTTAGAATTTCGTGAATCCGATGCCTGCCGTCATTTCCCGCGCTTACTGCTCCGCGGCAGACGACTTTTCCGTAACCAGGGCAATTTCGCCGCGCGTTTCGGTTTACCAAAAGTCAGCCAAAGAATTTGTCTCCTAAAGTCCGCCTTACGCACTGCGATTTTCTTGACTTTTTGGCAGTGTTTGATGTTTGTTTGTTGTTGTATTACGTGCTCGCAACATCTAAGGTCATTTCAGGACGGGGCAGGGTTTGATGACCGGGCTCAGAAAGAACCTGTGCATTGAAGGGCTTTTACAGGTGTTGAGCGATGGTGTTGGTTTGTGTACATGGTTTGAAGTAATAATTTGTTTGTTTGTTGTTTTGCGTCCTAGCAACATCTAACATCTAAGGTCATATCAGGATGGGTACCGAGTTGTGACAGTGCACACTCATGGCGACTTTATCGTGTTGCCAGACTGGGAGACCAGGCCACCGGTATTAACCATGACCCAATGTCCCACACAGACACATTATTTTGATACTGTGCAAACCAGTCCTTGTCCTATCCTATTATTAATGCTGAGCACCGAGCTAGATAGCCACAAGTATCAATTTGATAAGTCATTGGTTTGACTCGGCTAGGATTCGAGCTCCCGACCTTCAACATGGGAAGCCTGCGCTCTGCCTTTTTTTTTCTTGGAGATTTATACTGCCTATCATGGAAAAGTCTGAATAGTCTTGTTTTCACCATTAGACAGTTGGACGATAGAAAGCCCAAGCCTACACTTTTACCGACCCAAAGGATTTTGAACCTCCCACACCGAATAGACCCCAGTAAAGTAATAATTCTGAAGATTAAATCGGCTGTCAGTTCATCAGCTGGGTGCTAATCTGTTAGAGTGATTTGGGGCTACACAGGGCAGCAATATAGGATAACAACATGAGACACTTCTACAAGACTAGCTCTACGATACGAGACAATAACGTTGGGCAGCAATATAGGAGAACAACATGGAACACTTCTACAAGACAGCTCTATGATACAAGACAATAACATAGGGCAGCAATATAGGAGAACAACATGGGACACTTTTACAAGACAGCTCTATGATACAAGACAATAACATAGGGCAGCAATATAGGATAACAACATGGGACACTTCTACAAGACTAGCTCTACGATACAGGACACTAATGTAGGGCAGCAATATAGGATAACAACATGGAACACTTCTACAAGACTAGCTCTACGATACAAGACAATAACGTAGAACAGCAACATAGGAGAACAACATGGGACACTTCTACCAGACAGCTCTACGATACAAGACGATAACATAGGGCAGCAATATAGGAGAACAACATGGAACACTTCTACAAGACATGACAAGGCAATAAGATAGGGCAGCAATATAGGAGAACAACATGGGACACTTCTACAAGACTACCTCTATGATACAAGACAATAACATAGGGCAGCAATATAGGAGAACAACATGGGACACTTCTACAAGACTAGCTCTACAATACAATACAATAACATAGGGCAGCAATATAGGAGAACAACATGGGACACCTTTACAAGACAGCTCTACGATACAAGACAATAAGATAGGGCAGCAATATAGGAGAACAACATGGGACACTTCTACAAGACAGCTGGTGTCAGTGCTTTATTTGACAGATTGCCAACTGCCAAGTCACTGCCAAAACTGCACATCTTCTTAGCCCTGGTGTCAGTGCTTTGTTTGACAGATTGCCAACTGCCAAGTCACTGCCAAAACCGCACCTCTGCTTAGCCCTGGTATCAATGCTTTGTTTGACAGATTGCCAACTGCCAAGTCATTGCCAAAACCGCACCTCTTCTTAGTTCTGGTGTCAGTGCTTTGTTTGACAGATTTCCAACTGCCAAGTCACTGCCAAAATCCCACTTCTTCTTAGCCCTGGTGTCAGTGCTTTGTTTGACAGATTGCTAACTGCCAAGTCAGTGTCAAACCACACCTCTTCTTAGCCCTGCTAGCCCTGGTGGCAGTGCTTTGTTTGATAAATTGTGAGCTATTCTTAGTTCTATGGTGGAGAATCTCTTTGTGGTGTGGGTTTGAACTCTTTTGTTTAAACCCACAGTTTTTGTAACATGTCACGAATCTTTGTTTCCCTCTTATCGGTTAAGAAGAATTAAAATGGTTTTTAAAAGCTATGCATGACATTCTGAATGTACATTGTTGGAGCGGGTGTAATTAAATGTATTCATCTAAGTAAAGTGGTGGTGTTTTTTTTTAGGTATGAAGGCACTGTTTTCCCAGCTATGGTTGGCATGGTTACTTACATTTAAGAAAGAAATTGTGAATGCGATGCTTCCTGATATATACGATGAGGTAATCTTAGTGGGCCATCATGAAATGACCTTAGATGTTGTTAGGACATAAAAAAACAACAAACAACAATCTTAATTGGACCAAGCAGGGCCGTGTTCAGGGTGCACCTCGGAGGCGCCTAGGAGAAATTCCGGACGTCATGCTAGTCTGAATGGCATGAGCAGGTTCAGGTAGGAGGCAAACCTACCTGAACCACTGGTTCAGGTAGGTTCAGACAACCTGAGTGTTGGGCACCCACTTGCCAGAATGTGACTTCCGACCTTCACAGAGGTCAGCCTGTGACCTCTGTGTAGAGGTCACAGGCTCTACACAGAGCCTGTGTCACTGGTCAGGACCGCAGCACATGAAGCAGCACAGCTCCGCAGCACAAGGAGCAGCAGTATATAGAACATGAACATTCAAGAACCGATCAAATAGCAATAATCAATATTAAAATAAGAAGCAAAGTGTATTTTCCGCTGCCTATAGATGTATAACGTTTTATACGTTCTATATTTAAATTCAAATATTCTATATTCAATCAAATATTCTATATTAGATAACATATTCTATATTAAACCAACTATTCTATATAAAAAACAAATAGTAAATATTAGATCAAACATTCTACATTAGATCCAATATTCTATATTAGATAACAAATTCTATATTAGATAACATATTCTATATTAGATGGAATATTCTATATTAGATGAAATATTGTATATTAGATCCAATATTCTATATCAGACCAAATATTGTATATTCTATATTAGATCGAATATTCTATAATAAATCAAATATTCTATATAAGAGCAAATAGTCTATATTAAATCAAACAGTTTATTGTGTTATCTGCAACCTTTGCAATGTGACTCGACCTTTTCCGTGGAGCATGCGCAATGAGCTGCTACCGACAACATTAGTTCTTGCCACTGACGTCAGGGGGCTGATTGGTGGTGGAAAGCCCTTATATGACCTTTTCCACAAAGCATGGCACGCAGTGAGCTGCCACCCACAACATTAGTTCTTATTACTGCTGCCAGAGGGCAGATTGGTGGCGGAAATCGACTCTAGATTGTATCCTAGATTTTATCCTACATATCCAACTTAGATACTTATCAACGAATGTATAAAAAGAAAATCGTTAAGCTTTACCAGAGGGAAAACATATAGTAGTCTAGTACATAAATATTGAGATGTAATTTACAGTATTGAGGGTAATGTTGATATGCTTTTAACTTTTATTTTTCTATTTATTATTTCTATGGTATAAGCAATGTATCTGTGTTATTTTTAAATGGGGAAAGCACCTCATAAGTATTGTACTTCTGTTTTCTCCTTTTTCATGTGAAAAAAATACTGATATAAATCTCAACTTGTGTGTACATTGATCATGTGGAAATAAATATGTTATTATTATTATACACTTATTTAACATATGTTAATAGAACCTGTCGCTGCTGAAACATATGGGTAGCGAGAGTTTTGACAAGTACACCAACATTAATTTGGACATCTTTGCACTTCAAAATTAATCATTTTAATTCAAAATCACTTCAAACTAGGTCATATCGATCAACCTAATATGAGATAGGGGATGTAGCAGCATCTGCGAAACAAACCCAGATTTAATTCTCAGAAAATGACCACAAAAAAAGTCAAGTCCGTCGGACTAAGAAGCTTTATTTACAAAGTCGCCAGAGTTATGCCGAATCAGCACATTCCGAGAACTATTGTGGAACACGACCCGACACAGAAGCCCCATCCCGCTGTTGCGGATTCCCAGGGACACCAGTTTGCGAGGAAACATCGCTTCTGCATATGCGTCAAAATCGAACATCATCGTCACTAACCTTATAAATTTAATATAATGTTTTTGGTAAAGATGTTTTCTATATTTGTTCCAAACGATTTGTTTCTAGATGGTGTAATTTGAGAGATATTTGACTTCTGTATTTTCTGTATGAAGATTGCTCATGACCATTGACAATGCCTTGAGTTTGACGGTATGTGCAGTGAAAAACGTTAGTTTTATTCAAAATTAATAGAATTCAAGAACCCTAACCTTATAAATTTAATATAGTCTTTATGGTAAAGATGTTTTCTATATGTGTACCAAGCGATTCTTTTCTAGATGGTGTAATTTGGGACATATTTGACTTCTTCTGTATGAAGATTTGCTCACGGCCATTAACAATGCATTTGAATGGAAGTGTCCATGGCAAACTGGTGTCCCTCGGAATCCGCATCACCGCCCCTTCCAGCGCTGACGTTACGCGCATGGCTGGCCACCTTCATGACGTCACTTCCCGTTATGCTGACGTCACTCACAGAGAGTTGGATTTATTTGTTTGTTTAACGACCCCCAAACACAAAAAGTGAACATCGGCTATTCGGGGGTCATCATTTGTGTTTGATTGTTTGGATTCGGAAGTTGGTTTTCAGTTTCTGTCCTTTTGTTTGAGATAAATAGGCCTACTGTCAGAAGGGTGATGAAAATGGGAAATATTGTGCCTAGAGCGGAAATCGAACCCACATCTCTTGCATTCCAGGAGAGTGTGCTAACCATTACACCACATGTCTCTGACTATATTCAGATACCCTGTATACATCTACGTTCTCTGCTAGGTTCTGGACTTGTGCACAGTCCCGTTTCAATATAGTGCCACCATCTGGTGGAATCCATCTGAACCATTATGCGGTAAACCATATCAGTGGCGCTATCTAATGGTGCAGTTAACAACACTCGCGTTTAGGTGAGTAAAAATGGATGTTCCTCTAGTCGAAATTACAAAAGCTAGTAAAAACCATCAAAATTATTATGTAATGTGTACGGTAGGCACAATAAGAACCCATACATGACGAAGCATCAGTGGAGTGTGATGATGCACATTAGCAGCACCGATTAACAGAGGAGTAGTGATCAGAACGACTCTAAAATTTAACCACCATTTGGTATTATATATAGATCTTAGCTTCCTCCGTGTCCATCACTGGTCACGTGATCACCAGACCGGGCACCCCGCATCCCGTGCATACCAGACAATCCCTACACACCTTACATAACTACCTTACTTAACTTCGGAGTAAATTTAATTTTAAAATGGCTAACTTTGGAGCTATTTGAAGCGAAAGCATGTACAATTAGTTATGGCAAGCATGTCTCTAAACCTCCTATAACCTCGACACGGTAGCCTATGTGGCGGTACCGGGTTTCCTCCCAAGAAATATGTCATGACCATATGTTTGACGTCCGATAGCGGATGATAAAAATCAATGTGCTCTAGAGGTGTCGTTAAATAAAACAAAGTTTTTTTTGTCTACTCTCGACCCGATGCGTCGCGCTCGGCACTTCCAAGTTCCCGCTGGTGCCGCTACTTCCTTTGGTGGCGCTGTCGTCGTCGGGCCGGTGTGGCGTGCTCAGCCATGTCCTGTGCTCACCCGTGTACCTATACTCAAACTCAAGGCATTGTCAATGGTCGTAAGTCACTAACCTTATAAATTTAATATAATGTTTTTGGTAAAGATGTTTTCTATATGTGTACCAAGCGATTTGTTTCTAGGTGGTGTGGTTTTAGAGATATTTTACTTTTCCTGGATTTTCTGTATGAAGATTGCTCACCACCATTGACAATGCCTTGAGTTTGATGGTACGCGCAGTGCAAAACATTAGTTTTAATCAAAATTAATAGAAATCAAGAACCCTAACCTTATAAATTTAATAAAATCTTTTTGGTGAAGATGTTTTCTATATGTGTACCAAGCGATTTGTTAATAGGTGGTATGGTTTTAGAGATATTTCACTTGTTCTGTATTTTCTGTATGAAGATTACTCACAACCATTGACAATGCCTTGAGTTTGAGTATAGGTACACGGCTGAGCACGGGACATGGCTGAGCACGCCACACCGGCATTTGTTTATGTTTTCCTCGCCGGTTGTCCCCAGTTCCGTTCATCGTCACATCCCGTGTCTGCCGCTCTGCCTTTCTGCAGCTGCCAGGGCGGTGTTATAGATTGTTGTTGTTGGGATTGCAATGGCTGCTCAGCCACCATTAAGATCCCACACAACCATCGCGCCTCAGCCTGTCACAACATGGATCACGCTAGTTACTCCCTAGATAAAGGCCCTGCCACACCTCACCGGATTGGGGGAAACGGACAGAAAACGAACAATGTCCGGTTTGTGTCCATAAAAGTTTTGAACATGCACGAAAGTAGGAACGGATGCCGCCGGACTAACGTCTACGGTTCTTGTCTGGTTTGATTTTGTTTCGTCCATTGGCTATCCATTCATGTCCATTTCCTGTCCATTTCCTGTCCGTTTCATGCGGCCATTTACCCGATAGCGCAACATTTTAACACATTTTAATACATTTTGATACTTATCACCACCGGACTAGACAATTCTGTCCATTGCTCAATCCGGCGAGGTGTGACAGCCGCTTAAAGGATTCACCCCGTACTTATAGTTGGGGTGAAAAACAATCTTATATAAAAGCTGCTGAACGATTTCGACATGCTGGGAAATGAACTGAGCTGATGAATTCTTAATTTAAGAAGCAAAATATATTCTTCACATAAATCTTCATATTTACCCGCTACTTCTGATTTGAAAAATATAATAAAACATATAGTTTAATGCACCTGAAAAGCGAAATCGACGGTGTTCTATCACTGCCATTTTGTCTTTTTGCATTCTCTGTCAGTTCACCAACTATGTGTTGATATATGTAGCCATATGATACTGGAACCAGGAATTCTACTTCCTGTTCCATACTGATGCGCGAAAAGGAAGACAGGACTCGGGAGTGGGAAACTGAGGCGTTTATTGAGACGCCTCGGGCAACATATGAAAAGCGATATACAGCAACCAATATCAACAAGGAGAGAAGATACACAGGGTAGGTATTACTAAGTACATATCAGGAAAAGGATGAGAAGTAAGTGTCCGAGGGAAAAGGTCCGAGGAGGAGGTCCTGAGGGTTATGAAGGGGGGTGCGCCGATGAGCCCTCCACCTTAGGGGAAGGAGGCAGAGGAACAGAGTCGGGTGGGTGGGTGGAGAAGAAGGGCTGCGTGGTGGAGACTGGAGGCGAATGGCTGAGGGAGGCGGCGGGCGGCCTTATAAGGGGGAAAGTGAGCAGTGGCAAGGAGGGCGTGAACGCTCAGGGCCGGGGGAGGGCGAGGGTGAGCAGCGGGCGTCGCGCGAGGTGCGAATGCTGCGCCGCAGGGCGGGGGCAGGCGGGGGGAGGGGAGGGACTCTTCCTTTCATCGCATCAAACGTAATGCTTCGCATTACGACCGATGCGCGAAAAGGAAGACAGGACTCGGGAGTGGGAAACTGAGGCGTTTATTGAGATGCCTCGGGCAACATATGAAAAGCAATATACAGCAACCAATATCAAACAAAGAGAGAAGATATACGGGTAGGTATTACTAAGTACATATCAGGAATCAGGATGAGAAGTAAGTGTCCGAGGGAAACGGTCCGAGGAGGAGGTCCTGAGGGTCTATGAAGGGGGGTGCGCCGATGAGCCCTCCACCAAGACGGAGGAGAGGGCTCGAGGCGCGCCCGAGGGGGCGAGGCGGGGCACATAGGAGTGTACCGCCTCGGAGGTCCAGGTCCCCTGGGCCATAATGTCAGGGAGGGGCACCCCGGCGCGCTGGCAGGCCTGGGCGGCGCCCCGGCGGAGGCTGTGGAGGGTGAAGGCCTTGGGGCCGGGAACACCTTGGGCCTTGAGGGCGCCCCTCAGGAGTCCGGTGAGGGTGCGTGGGTCGAGCGGCCGGCCGGAGGGCATCATGAAGGCCGGCGCGTCCCCGGGTGCGGGAGACTGGGCGAGGGCGAGCTGCCAGGCCGAGACTGGGCATAGAGAGGATCCGGGGATGGCAGGGATGAAGAGGGCCACCGCGCCCGAGGGCCCCGAGATAGTCTTGGAGCTCTTTAATAGGAGCCGGAGGCCCCCGGGCGCGGGGCGGACATCAGCGCGGGTGAGGGTGTGGGGGCCGCCCCACCCCTCGGGGCTCGGTGCCAGGAGGTTAGACTGGCACAGCATGCCGAAGTACCCGAGGAGGAGGGCGGCCCGAGGAGCAAAGGAGGCAGGCCCTGCGCGGGCGAGGTGGGTGATGACGAGCGTCAGCTGGGGCGGCGTGAGGGGAGGGGCTTGACGCGGCACGTGGGCGGTGGCGCGCTCGCCCCCCCGGCAGACCTCCTTGGGGAGGCGGGCGTCGAAGCCCGAGGTGAGGCCCCCCGCCCCCTCCACCCAGGTCCGGGCTCCCGAGACGGCGTTCTTGATGGAGGCCGGGGCGAGGGCGCGGGCGAAGAGGGAGGCTGTGAAGGCGGCGACGTCGAAGGCCGACGGGGCGAGGGGATCCACACCTCGGGCAACAGTGAAGCTCACGAAGTCCTCGGCCTGGCGACGGCGGTTCCTCCAGGTCGCGGGGGCGAGGGCTGCGAGGCGGTGGCGGGGGACGTCAGCGACCTCAGCGGGCGGGTATCCTATAGACCAGGGTGAAAGGGAAAAGCGTCATGAGATGCAGCGGTGGGGGCAAGCCCGAGGCGAGCCACCTCGTTCCGGGCCGTTTCGGCCCAAGGGCCGGCGAGGTGGGCGCGGCTTAGGGCGTCGGCCAGGAGGAGGTCCGCCCCGGGCTTGTGGGCGATGTGAAGGTGAAAAGAGCCTGAAGCCGCCAGCAACCAGAGCTCCCGAGCGCAGGTCCCGAGGGTGGGGTCTCGGGCGCGTCCCGACTCGAGGGCGGTGGCCGAAGCCATGTTGTCGGTGTAGACCACCACCGTCGCCCCCGCGATGTCCTCTGGGAGGAGAGAGTGGAGGGCGACGACAAGGTTGACCGCCTCGAGCTCGTGGATGGAGGGGAAGCGCGCCCGGAACCCCGAGGAGTACCCTCGGGGGTAGTAGTGCGTGGGGGAGTGGGCACCGCCCCCGGTGAGACAGGAGTCGCACTCGATTACCCAGCGGCGGCCCTCCGGGGCTCGCAGAAGGTGGATGCCGTTGGAGATTCGTCCATAAGCGGCGAACCACCTCAGATCCCGGAGGGCGTCGTCGGCGAGGGTGATGGAGGCGGCGCCGAAGCAGCTGCGGAGCGCCCCGAGGAGCCGGGCCATGAACTGCCGGCCGGGGAGCACGCAGCCGCTTACGTGGTTGAGGCGGCCCAGGAGACTTTGCAGCTGTTGTTTCCCGAGGGTGGGCTGGGCGATACGAGCGTCGCAGTCGTCGATGAGGGCCTGGATCTTGGCCGGGGCGACCCGGATGGTCATCGTCTCGCTGTCGAGGGCGAACCCTAGCCAGATGAGGCGGACAGCGGGAGGATGGCACTTTCCGGGTGCTACGTCGAGGCCGAGGGCAGCGGTGAGGGCGAGGAAGGCGTCGAAGGCCTGGCACGCCCTGAGGTAGGAGCCCTCGCACCCTATGAAGTCGTCGATGTAGACGAGGGCATGGAAACCCTCGCGCCGGATGATCCAGGCCACTGCAGCGGTGACGCGGACGCAGGCAGCGCCCGAGGTGCGGCACCCGAAGGGGAGGGCAAGGTCTATGTATGTGTTGCCGTCGAGGCAGATGCCGAACAAGGGGCAGGAGAGGGGTTCGGCACGGAGCTGGCGGTGGGCCCGAGAGATGTCGGCGGTCCAGACGTAGGCCCCGTGGCCCTGGTCGATGAGGCGGCGGCCTACGTCGGCGACGGAGGGGAGGGTGTAGGTGTGGGGTTCCCCGAGGAACTCGCGCCGGGGGATGCCCGAGTTCACGCTCGCCCCCGGGGGGTAGGAGAGGTCGACGATGACCCGCCTCTTGCCCGAGTCGGCCTTGGGGCGGGTCATCATGGGGGAGACCTGGGTCCAGGGGGTGAAGGGAGGGACGGTGAAGGGGCCGATCAGGGCGCCGAGGGCCAGCTCCGTGTCGACGAAGTCTCAGACGTGAGAGAGGTACTCGGGGGACTCGCGGTGATTGGAGAAGGAAGGGCGGGGGAGGGTAGAGGCGGAGTAGTTGGCGGGAAAGCCGAACTCGAGGAAGTCGAGGACGGCGGGGTCGGGGTAGTGGCGGAGGTGGGTGCGCCAGGCGGGGATGTAGAGGCCCGAGGGGAGAGGAATGCGGGCGGCCAAAAAGTTAGGAAGGCCCGCTTTCCGGAGGGTTGTGTAGGCATGGTTGAATGCGGGGTAGCGGGCCCACGCCTCGCCGGAGGTGTGGGGCCAGGAGGAGAGGAGGGTGGAGCGGTACTGGGTGGGGGTAGGGCCGCAGGAGGGGGCGGCTGGGAGGGTGTCCTGGAGGTGGGGGTTGATGACGTCGACGGTGGGTTCGTCGAGGGTCGGGGCGGGGGCGGGGGCAGGGTGGCGGTCGGGCGAGGAGGTGCGGTGGGGGCGGGCGAGGGGCTTAGACGAAGTCCTGCTGGTCTGAGAGGGAGGAGAGGGGGGATCGGGGGGAAAGGGGGGGAAAGGGGGGTCGGGGGTCGGGGGTCGGGGGGGGCTGAGGAAGGCGGTGTCGCCTAGGGTGAGGGGGA